>CM057226.1:108905719-109488219 GCA_029891385.1 Erythroxylum novogranatense | reverse complement strand
ATTATTATTATTATATAATTTGTATTTATTATTATTCAAAATTATTATTACTATTATTATTATTGTTATTAGCATATAATTTTATTTATTATTATCGTAATTATTATTACTATTATTATTATTGTTATTAGCATATAATTTTTATTTATTATTATCAGAATTTATTATTACAATCTATTCAAATTTATTATTATGATGTTTAATTATAATTATAATTATTATATAATATTTATTTATTAATAATAAATAAAATGCCCACTTTTGCAAATGGCCATTAAATGGCCTTATCACTACCATTTCACTAGGCGAGAGGCCTCATACTGGTGAATTTCACCATGCGAGAGGCCTCATACAGTGATCAACCTATTATAATAATTTATTATAATATATATTATTTATTTAAATAATAAATAATATTTAATAATATTATAAATTATTGAATAACATTATCTAATAAACTATTAGAATAATTAAAATATATTTATAATTATAATTATAATATAATAATAATTATTCTTATTATTATTTTATAATTATAATAATTATAATTATAATTATAATTATTATATAATATGTATTTATTAATAATAAACAAAAGCTAAATAGCAATTTATAATTAATTAATTTAACTATTTAAAATATACTTTAATTATTAATTCTCTACTTGCCATTATTATTATTATTATTATTAAATTATTTATTTATTAATAATATCGGGTTTAATTTATAAATATTTTATTTATGGATTTATAATAATAATAATAATGATAATAATTGTAATAATTTTATGATTATTCTAATAGTTTATTAAATAATGTTATTTAATAATTTATAACATTATTAAATATTATACTCGCCGTTAATAATAAGCAACAAAACCATATTATTATTATGCAGGTTGTGCCATTTTTATTTTTAAACAACAATAAAGGAGCCAACCCTTTGGCTCTCTAAATGGCTCTTGCGGCGTCTGTGGGTAGGTCCCATAGACGTTGTCAATTTTAGAGGAACTCTCTCAAAATTTCATTGGAAAACGGCAACGTTTGTATCCTAGATAGAGTTAGACAGAGTATGCTTGGACAGACGATCCGCTCTCAGACGCAAGTGGCTATCTCACGCACAAAGAGGGACCTGATGTCATAAAAATGAGACCTGACGTGCGAGGAGTGGAAAAAAAATAAAAGGCAGTAAATTGGAGAAAGGAAGAAACTCACGAGCGAGAAAAAGGACCAAGACAAAGTAGCTGCGAGACCCATTCCAGATTTGGGTTTTTGACGTTTATGTCCAAGACTCACCTGGGTTCTTCATTCCTTACTCTTTTAATATCTATTCTCCTTGTTTTGATATTTATTTTGTCGAACATGAACATGAGTGAGCAGATTTCTTATTGGGTGTCAAAGATGGGATGTAGTTTTCAAATTTCTATATGATTTGATTCTGGATTTTATTCAATAAAATTGATTCGTGGCTATTGATTCTTGTTTTAAGCATTATTGTGCTTGTTATGTGTTAGGCCTCACATAATTTGTGTTTCAATTATTGGTTGAAGAACCGAAAGGTAAAAATCGATAGTGGAAAATCAAAATTAAGAATTTGTAGGTTTAGACCTAGATATAGGCAAAAATCTGTGAGAGGAATTATCAACTAGATAAAAATCATAATGGGTTTTAGTTAATTTCATAAGCCACGATAGTCGGAATTGATTTTAACTACGATATTTCTTTGACATCTCGATAGAGAATCATAGGTAATTTATATTTAGTTTCCTTCAAAGTCTAGGGATCAAAATTATTAAATAAACCATAAGAGAATAATTAAAAGTCGATCACGAAACCAAATTTGAAACCTGCCTTTTACATATCTGATTTATTCTTTACAGACCATATTTCATAAGTTGTGCGGTTATTCTGTTTGCTTTAGGATTTGTTTTAGCAATTCGTTTATTAATTAATTTCTCAATAATCAACATTTGAGTGATCAGCCCAAATAATTGAATGATTTTAGCCTAGTAATTGTTCAGCAACTCCCTGTGGATCGATACTTATACTTTCCTATTTACTTGCGTGACCCTTACTTGCGGGGCCTCGGACAAGTTTTGGCGTCGTTGTTGAGTAGTTTCCTTTGGGCAATATTAGGCAACCAATTGTTTGGTTACTTTGGGCATTTATTTTTCATTATCATTTTGTTATTTTTCATTTTATTTACTTTTTCTTATAGCTTATTTCTTCACTCAGAGTATTCTTTTTGATTTTTGATTTGTAGGTGATTCCTTTTGTATATGAGACATTCTCATAGTGCAGAAAACTTGTTATTTGATCCAAAAATTGAAAAGACCGCTAAGGCGCTTTAAAAAGCTATGAAACAAGAAAGAGCACAAGCTGTGCAGAGTAACTAGCGAATAGAAACCGAACCTGTTGATACTACAAGTGAGCAAGTAATGGCAAAATAAAGGCATAATGGTGGGCAAAATTAGAGAACCATGTGGAACCGTGCCACACCAAACTTTGAGGATTATCAATCAAGCATCGTGACACCTGCACTTACAGCTAATAACTTTGAACTGAAGATCGGACTTGTGTAGATGGTCCAACAGTCACAATTAGGAAGCAACACTTTAGAAAATCCCCACGTTTATTTGGACAAGTTCATTCATATATGTAGCATGTTGAAACTGAATGGGGTATCTGACGATGCAATTCGCCTCATATTATTTCCTTTTTCCTTGAGGGATCGTGCAAGTGAATGGCTCTACTCTTTACCTCCAGGGTTTATAACTGTGGCAAGAGTTATCCCAAGCTTTCCTAACACAATCCCCTAAGAAAGATCGTAAAACCGAGGGGTGAAGTGCATTCCTTCCTACCGAGAGAAGATGAATCTATGTATGAAGCATGTGAGAGATTCAAGGAGCTACAAAGAAAATGCCCCCACCACAAGATTTAGAAATGAATGCTTGTGCAGGTTTTCCACATTGGGCTTTCTCTAGTTATGAAAAGTGCTATAGATGTAGTTGTAGGTGGAGACTTCAATGCAAAAACTAAAAACGAAGCTTATTCACTCCGGGAAAGGATTGCTTAGAATGATTACCAATAGAGTGGGAGCAGGGGGCATTTAAAGCAAGAGACTAAGAGGATTACAAGAATGTTTTAAGTTGATGCTTATCTACGATGAACGCTAAATTTGAAGTCCTGATAAAGAGAATGGATAAGATGGATAAGGTTATCGGGATGGTAGCGCACAACGCACAGTCTGTGCATAAATTACAGCAATTTACACAGCTCATGTATGATTTTCAGGCTGATGGACAAGACATTGCAGTTGAGCAAGCTAATTTTGTAGGTAACTATGGAGCTAAATAGTTAAACCGTAAGGAGGGGCCTTAACCCTGAGTGGCGAAACTACCCCAATTTCTCTTGGTCCTAACAACCCAGACAACCACAAAATTTCTCAAACCAGCCCCATAACTCTTCCTACCGTCAAAACCAACCTCACTTTCTAGCCCAGCAACAAAACTTCAATAGGGGTCCTCCAGGATTCCAAAACGCAAAACCTCAAGCCCCTTCATAACGCCCATATGCTTAAGAGAAAAAACCATCTTTGGAGTCCATGGTGGAACTAATCCTGCAGCTTAGTTCTAAGGTAGATCAACTTGCCATATACAATAAGATCTTGGAGACTTCGATTGCTTAACAGGCTAGTACATCAAGAGGGGATAAGGGTAAATTGCCTGCACGACCAGAAAATCCTAAGGAGACTGCTGATGTAGTGATTTTGAAAAGTGGAAAAGTCTTGGAACCGATGGTGGAAAGCAAGGGTAAAGCAGAAAGTAAGGAAAGACCTGATTCAGGCTCAGCTGCACAACCTGTGCCGACAGACGCACAACCTGTGTAAAACAAACCAGAAAATGCTGAAACTGAAAAATACACTCTGCCCTCTTCGTACAAGCCACCCATCCCATTCCCACAATGTTTTCAGAAGGCTCAACTAGATAAACAATTTGGGAAAATTTTGGAAATTCTCACGAAGCTATACATTAGTATTCCCTTCACAGAAGCTCTCACTCAAAGGCCAACCTATGCAAAATTCTTGAAGGAAATCTTGTCAAATAAGAGGAAGTTGGAGGAATATGAAATAGTGGCATTGACGGAAGAGTGCAGCGCCACTTTACAAAACCAGCTACCACCGAAGTTAAGGGATCCCAAAAGCTTCTCCATTCCTTGTCAAATCGGAAGCACAGGCATCGGTAAAGCTTTATGTGACCTTGGTGCAAGTGCAAGTCTCCTATCTCTTTCTATATGTCAAAAGCTTGATATATGAGAACTTAAGCTTACTACAATTTCCCACCAACTAGCTGATAGGTTAATCAAATACCCTTAAGGGATTTTAGAAAATATACCTTTGAAAGTAGGGAATTTCTTTATCCCAATAGATTTTATGGTCTTGGAGATGGAAGAAGATACCAATATACCTATTATCTTAGGGAGACATTTTCTTGCTACCGCGGGAGTTATTATAGATGTCAAGAATGGGAGAATGACATTGAAATTGGGGAGGAAAAAGTTTAATTTAATTTAGGAAAAGCAATTAAGGACAAAGATGAGGGAGATTCATGTCTTAAAGTTGATAGAGTTGATGAGGAGGTTAGTAGTCAATTTAGGAAATATAAACTTGATGATTTATTGAAAAAATTTCTAGTGCATTCAATCAGGAACCCATTAGCCAGAAATTTCAAAGTTGCTGCGACACTAGCAGTACAACTTGTGCAGAGGACCGTACAACCTATGCAATCAGAATAAATCACTGCACCAGATTGTAAACAAGAAAAGCCACTAACCGTTGAACTAAAGCCCCTTCCTTCCAATCTCAGGTATGAATTTTTAGGACCTAATAATACTTATCCAGTCATTGTTAATGCAAATTTGAGTACTGTGCATATGGAAAAATTAATGAAGGTCATAAGAGAATATAGAAAAGCGATTACCTACCAAATTTCAGACTTGAAGGAAATAAGTCCAGCATTTTGTATGCGTTGGATCAATTTGGAGGAAGATCCAAAGCCAGTTCGAGAACACCAAAGAAAGCTCAACCCAAATATGAAGGAGGTCGTGAAGAAAGAAGTTCTTAAACTTCTAGTTGTAGGAATAATCTATCCAATTTTTGATAGGATATATGTAAGCCTGGTCCATTGTGTCCCTAAAAAGGGAGGTATGACAGTGGTAAGAAATGGTAATAATGGCGTGTGTGTATAGATTATAGGAAATTAAATAAAGCCACACATAAGGATCATTTCCCTTTATCCTTTATTGATCAAATGTTAGAGAGGCTAGCTAATCATGATTACTTCTGTTATTTGGATGGTTATCTAATTTTCGATAGGATATATGTAAGCCTGGTCCATTGTGTCCCTAAAAAGGGAGGTATGACAGTGGTAAGAAATGGTAATAGTGGCGTGTGTGTATAGATTATAGGAAATTAAATAAAGCCACACATAAGGATCATTTCCCTTTATCCTTTATTGATCAAATGTTAGAGAAGCTAGCTAATCATGATTACTTCTGTTATTTGGATGGTTATTCTGGTTTCTTCCAAATTTCCATACACCCTAATGATCAAGAAAAAATGACATTTACATGAATTTATGGTACCTTTACTTATCGAAGGATGTCGTTCGGTCTGTGTAATGCCCTAACTACATTTCAAATGTGCATAATGGTAATCTTTTCTGATTTCATTGAGGAAATTATGAAAGTTTTTATGGATGATTTTTAAGTATATAGGGTTTAATTTGATTCATGTTTATCTAACCTTGGCAAAGTTTTGAGCAGATATGAAGAAATAGATCTTGTATTAAACTGAAAAAAGTGACATTTTATCGTGCAAGAATGATAGTACTTGGTCATCTTGTTTCTAATCGAGAGATTGAGGTGCACAAGGCTAAGATCAAAGTGATATCAAATTTACCTCCACCTACCTGGGTTAAGGAAGTCATAAGTTTTTTGGGACATGTTGGTTTTGATATAAGATTTATTAAAGAATTTTCAAAAATAGCTAAACCTTTGACAAATCTATTGAATAATGATGTCCCTTTTGTGATTGATGATGCCTTTATTAATTTTTTCACAGGTTAAAAGAAACCTTAATTTCTGGTCCAATTCTTCAACCTCCTTATTGGTCTATACCGTTTGAAATTATATGTGATGCCTCCAATTTTGCTGTAGGAGTTGTGCTTGGGCACAGGAAGGATAAAGTAGTTTATGCTATCTATTATGCGAGTAAAACGCTCAATGATGCACAATTGAACTACGCAAGTACTGAAAAGGAACTCCTAGCTGTGGTGTTTGCTGTTGACAAGTTTAGGTCCTACATAGCTGGCTCAAGAGTTGTTGTCTATTCAGATCATATTGCTATTAGGTACCTACTGGCAAAAAAAGAAGCTAAACCAAGGCTAATACGGTGGATACTTCTCCTTCAAGAATTTGATTTGGAGATAAAAGACAAGAAGGAGGCAGAGAATGTGGTTACAGAACATCTATCAAGGCTTACAAACTCAACTCATCAATTGGATATAGATGATAATTTTTGTGATGAGAATTTGTTTTTTTCTTGCAGGTACCCAACATACAGACCATGCAGATCTGAACGAGTTATGATGTACGGTCCAAGAACTAGTAGCAGTTATACCTTCCACTGTTCTTTAATTGGTACGCAAACTTCGTGAATTATTTGGTTGCCGGAGTTACACCACCTGGTTTGTCCTACCAACAGAGGAAGAAAATTTTCTCCAATTTGAAGTATTATATGTGTGAGGAACTATATTTATTCCAGAGATGCAACGATGGAATTATTAGGTGATGTTTGCCTAGCAAAGAAGCTAAAAAAGTATTGATAAATTGTCATTCCTTGCCTTATGAAGGACATTTTAGTTCAGAAAAGACAGTAGCCAAGGTGCTACAAGCAGGATTTTATTGGCCAACACTTTTTCAAGATGTAAGGAATTTTGCTCAAGCATGTGACCGATGTCAAGGAACTGGAACCATTTCAAGGAAGCATGAGATGCCAATGCAAGGAATTTTGGAAGTGGAACTCTTTGACATGTGGGGATTGGACTTCATAGGGCCTTTTCCACCTTCTTTTGGTAACAAGTTTATTTTGGTGGCAGTAAATTACATTTCGAAATGGGTAGAGGTTGTTGCTTGTCCAACTTGTGACACAAAAGTGGTGCTAAAATTCCTTAAGAAGAATATTTTCATAAGGTTTGAAACCCCGAAGGCCATATTAAGTGATCGAGGGACTCAAATTGCCAACCGTTTCTTCGAGAATTTGCTGAAGAAATATAGGGTATACCATAAGCAAGCGTTAACTTATCATCCTCAAGTTAACGATCAAGCTGAATTTTCCAACCGGGAGATCAAATATATATTGGAGAAGACATTTAATTCATCAAGGAAGGATTAGTCTTTGAGGCTTGATGATTCTTTATAGGCATACAGGACGACGTACAAGACCCCTATAGAGATAACTCCATATAGACTGATTTTTGGGAAGTATTACCATCTTCCGGTTGAGCTTGAACACAAAACTTACTGGGCAATAAGAAAACTGAATATGGATTTTAAAGAAGCAAGTGCTAAAAGACTATTGCAACTGAACGAGTTGGAAGAGTTAAGGCACGACGCTTATGAAAGCTCCAAAATCTACAAGGAACGAAATAAAAGATGACACGATAAGAACCAGGTAAGGAGGGAATACATAGAAGGAGATTTGGTACTACTCTTCAAATCAAGACTGAAAAAATTTCCTAAAAAGTTAAAGTCTTAATGGTTGGGGCAATTCAAAATGGTGAAGGTTTTTTCCTTACGAAGCAATAGAAATAGAACACCTAAAAATTGAAATTTTCAAGGTCAATGGACAATGTTTAGAGCCATATATGGCTGGAGCTCAATTTGAGAAAGGGACTGCTTACTCCCTTTCTAGTCCAAAGCCTTGAGAAAAGAGTTCAAAGTCTAGCTATAGACTTTAATTGAAAATTAATTGATTTGTATTGGTCTTATTAATTTACAAAATTGATTGATTAATTAATAAACGGATCGGTTTTTAACAATAAAAATTATTTTTAAAAATCATGCTAGAAAATTAAAACTAAACTAAAAATTGAGCGGTTTAAAATTTTACAATTAGATAAAATTGGTTGAATTTTTAAACATTTTTACATAGTAAAATAAAAGGGTATATCTTAATTAAACATCACTTACTTTTCTAATAAAAAGAAAAAGTGATTAAATGGATCCAAGCAAAAGGACAAAAATAATTTAATACTATTTATTTTTAATATATTTCGTTCTAACTTACAAGAATAAGATTGTGTATTATATGGCTTTTCAGATTTTGCATGCCTGCAAAATTTATATACTAGTGTTGTTTTATACTTTGGATGAAGTATTAAACTGAAATATATATATATATATATATATATATATATATATATTTATATATTTATATTTATTAGGGCATATTTCAACCAAAAGAAGTAAATCAAAACTTCAAAACAGTCTAACAAAAAAATCAAGAAGTTATGAGAATTTGATAATACATTCTATGCAAAATCTTATAAACCATACTCTTTATCTTAAAGACTACACTAAAGCACGTGAAAAAATTAGGGTCTAAAATATCTTGATTTCTTGTTATCCACAAAGTGTAATGGTGCAACAAAACGACATTCTTGCAGCATTGCTTCTCAATCGTGCTCCAGTGTAGATGTTGTCATCTAACTTACTTTTCCACATTTGCTTTCTCTGTTGTAATAATTGTGGTTTGAAATCTTTATACCTTTGCCTTCTCTACGAAGGGATCAGCAACTTGGTGGTCAAGAAACAGTTACGAAGATAGTAACGCAACCATCCATTGTCGTCAATCTTATGAACAGAGTTTCGTCTTGAACCGGTAGAAACCTAAATTTATAAACAAAAAATATACAAAAGGTCAAAGACATCATTTTGTAATTAATTTTTTTTTAAAACCTATATATTCTTTAAAATTTTAGAAAGCTTTTTTCGGATGGTTAAAAATAACTAATTGAAATATATAGTAGATTTTAGAAAGTATTTTTTAACGGTTAAAAATAACTAATTGAAATATTGTTTGAATCAATAATATCTTATATTTAAAATCATATCTTACTATTTGATTAATTTATACTTAATATATAGTGTAATCATATCTGACTATAAATTATATCAAATAATAAGATATAATGTAAAATCATAAGGGTCAATATTAATTTTAGGTTAGCGGAAACAACTTCTTTATTATATAAAAGTAATGTTTAAGTAATATTAGACCTTTCTAAATTTTATACTTCAGCAAAAACTGAACTGAGTACTGATGATGATGCTTAAAACATCAAATTAATTCTAGCGATTCAATCAATTTTTTAATAACCCTATTATTAAAATTTGATAATTTTAAAATTAGAATAATCATATTTTAGATTTTTGATTTTGTTTAATATTTTTATATACCAATCCCCATTTATGTACATATGATGTTTGCCTATTTTTTGTTGTTATTTGTAATATTTGATTAATTTAAACATATCTTTTATTGTTATTTTAACTAGAAAAATGAAAAAATATAAATAAAAAATTGAGGTTTGAACTTAAACGACTTACCAACTTAAACTCAAATGTCAGTGTACCGTGGGTATCGCTTAGCAAAGTAAGCAGCAATTTCTAGAAGAAGTATCAATTCAAATCTGTCTCCTTCTGATTTTTTTTTTTAATACCATTTGAGCTCATGATGTAAGCACGAGCAGAACTGTAGTCAAATGAAATCACTGTCCACATAAATATGTGGATAAGGTGGTCTGAAACAAAGTTAGAACAGGTGGCAAATGTGAACACGTCCCAACTGTGGATCCCATCAGATTCGTTCAACATTACATAGGGTTTCAAATTTGGTCCTGTGTTCAGTACCAACTTGCGCTTAAAAGATCAGATTAGATCACATCAGACCTCATCGTTTCTCTTTCAATATGCATTGTTTCAAAGACTGAAAAGAAAATGGTGATGACTATTCCCATTTGCATCTGATTTGCTTGCTTTTGATCTTATAGGTTGCGTATTAGTATTACCATTACACAGAACAAGCACTTTTTCTTTTTAAAAGGCAAAAGCATCACGTCACCACATTTTGTAACTCGTACGTCATCACTCCCGAATTCTTAAGGGTAAGGTTAAATTCGTAGTGATGTCAATGCACCTGACCTGAATTATGGTTTAGATACCCCTGAACTAATTCGGGCGGATAAAAAATTAATTGAAATTAATTTATAGGAGTAGAATATCTGTTCCAAGATTTTGTGTTGTTTGAGTTTAGACCGAACACAAAATCTTGGAGTGGAGACCATCTGTTCCAAGATTTTGTGCTGTTCGAGTTTTAGACCGGACACAAAATCTTGGGGACCAGTCTCCAAGATTTTGTGTTCGGTCTAAACTCAAACACAAAATCTTAGAACAGATATTCTAGGAGCAGAATATCTGTTCCAAATTAATTTCAACCTTCTTTCATTAATTTTTTATTTACGAGAATTAGTTTACATTCTAAAATTCGATGGAAGGTTTAGATTTGAATTTAATTTTGGTTAATTTTGATTAAATTTATTTTTAAAAATTTAAAATAGAAATATTGGAATTTAAAGTTAAACAAACTGAGTAGTTAAGCTATATATGTAATAAAAGATAGATTAGTTAAATACTATTTATTATTATTAATAAATAATATATATTATAATATATTATTATAATAATAAATTGACCAGCCTCGAGAGGGCGAGGGCTCGCATACAGCGAAATGGCCATTTGCAAATAATAATAAATATATATTATTTATTTAAATAATAAATAATATTTAATAATATTATAAATTATTAAATAACATTATTTAATAAACTATTAGAGTAATCATAAAACTATTACAATTATAACTATTATTATTATTATTATTATTATAAATCCATAAATAAATATTTATAAATTAAACCGATATTATTAATAAATAAATAATTTATTAATAATAAGAATAATAACAAGTAGAGAATTAATAATTAAAGCCCATTTTAAATAGTTAAATTAATCAATTGTAAATGGCCATTTAGTTTTTTTATTACTAATAAATACATATTATATAATAATTATGATAATTATAATTTCCTTATATTTTTGCTAATAATTAAATTAATAATGTATTATTATTGTCCTTTGTAATTATTATTACTATTAAAATTATTATTATTATTATTATTATTATTATTCTTCGTAAATTTAGTCATTATAATAAATTAATAATAACAATAACAATAATTATAATGCTAATAATAATAATAATAATAAACATAACTGAAATATCCAAAAGGAATTTAATAATAATAATAATGATAATAATAATAATAATGATAATGATAATATCCAATATATAATATTAGTATTATAATAATAATAACTCATATATAATTTCAAAATTATAACACATCACAATTAAGTTATTTTTAATAATAATAATAATAATAATAATAATAATAATAATAATAATAAATTTAATACTAAGAATAAGAATAAGAATATAAATAATAATAATACTAATAATAATTATAGTGGTATAATATTTATCCTTATTATTTTAAGAATAAGCAAAAATCGATTTAAGAATAAGAATAAGAATAAGAATAGAAATAATAATAATACTAATAAATATTATAGTGGTATAATATTTATCCTGCTTATTTTAAGAATACGCAAAAACTCATATTTACAAAACAATAAAATATTGTCTAAGAAGGAAACCAAAAACAAAGTTTTCGTAAAGTCCAACGCCGGCTTGCTTGCAAACGGCGCTGTGGGTGGGTCCCATAGGCGTCTGTGCATTTAAGAAAGGTTTGCAAATTTTGTAACGAAAACGGCGTCGTTTCCTACTTAGACAGAGTAAGACAGAGTGGGATTGGACAGACGATTCGGACTCCTCATCTATGGGCTTGAAATCTGCTGTTCCACCTCCCAATGAGACCTGATGTTATAGCGAAGGTGGAACGGAAGATCTGTTCCCATTCATTGGAGCTAGTGCGCAATAGAGATTATGAAAGCGATCTAGAAGGAGGATTGAATAGATCGACTAAACTTTTTCGCAGAGTTCTACAAAAAACACGGAATTAATACACAATAAACAATCAAATTAAACAAATGAAAAAGAGTAGGGAAGAAAGCAAACACTATTTTTATAGAGGTTCGGTGCTAAGACCTACTTCCTCTACCTAAGCTCCCACTTAGGATTTGGCAAACCACTATATTGTACACTTTTTAGTTCAGTGCGAACTTTTATAACCACTTGAATTTCGGCTCAAGTAAACCTTACAATCCCGATTTGATTTCCGGCACAAATCTAACCACATCAGTGATTCTTCCTCTAATCACTCAACTCACAAATAACAATGATTGAAATAGAGTAGACAAGGCTCTAAACAGCTTGAATGAGCAATATGCACTTTGAGAGCAATAGAATGATGATCTGAAATCAGTATGCTTTTCTATATCTTCAGTAATTGTTCTCTTGAACGTTCTTCTATTTATTTTCAGACTTCTGGATCAATATAGTCGTTGTAGATCATCTACTAGCCGTTGTAGATTACTCCATAACGTTATAAAAATATTTCTTTACCGTTTGATATCAATTGACTTCGTCAGAATCAGATCTTGTATAATCCTAGTCGACTGGGATAGGTGCTAGTCGACTGGTCGAGGGCTGCTAGTCGATTGGGACAGGTGCTGGTCGACTGGGACAGGTGTTTTGCTGATTATAGTCGACTGGGATAATTTGTAGTCGACTGGAACAGATATCTTTACTGATTATAGTCAACTGGGAGTATGTGTAGTCGACTGGAGCTAACGAAAAATAATCTCCGCTCTTCGAATAGTCGACTGGGATGACTTGTAGTCGACTGGAACCCTTTGTAGTCGACTGGAATGAACCTCATTCTTCAGATATGATAATTTCAGTCGACTGGTAATTGTTGTAGTCGACTGAAATTTCTCCAACGGACAAATTTTGCAGATAATCTTCGATCTTTCAATATCTTTATCCATAATCTTCACTAGGATCTTCTTTTGCACATGTCTATCTTCTCTAGATCATGGTAGATTATTATTGACTTGATTTCTTGATATTTATCTCCTTGACATTTGAATTTTTGGACATAGTCTATCTCTTACATTCTTGAAAATTATCCCTTGAAATTGCATTGGTCCTTTAATTAAAATCCTGAAATAATTTCTTAACCAATTTCATATATATTTTATAATTATCAAAACATAAAGGGATTTTTATTTGTCAACCACCATTGGTTCAACAATCTCCCCCTTTTTGATAATGACAAAACATTTAGAAATTGTTTAAGAAATTGAAAACAGAGAAAAATTGATCAAGGTTTTTAAGCCTTGTCTAATTGGTTAGTTTTTACTCCCCCTTAATCAATAAATCAATGAATCTAATAAATTGAGCACAATTTCATAAGTTTAGAAATTTAATCACTTGGAAAGAAGAATAATAAATTCTCAACTTTCTTATGGTATCTTGGAAAGAAGAATAATAATTTCTTAACTTTCTTACTCCCCCTTTTTGTCATAATCAAAATAAACGATGAATAAGCATACTTCATAACAAATATTCAGAAATAAAACATTAAACAAAATCACAGCAATGAAACAAAAGGACAAACCGACTAATGTAGTAACTGTCAATGAAAATGTCAATGTAACAAAGTAACATATATCGGTTGGAAACAAAATGCAAAATCCATCAAGGTTGAGAAACATCATCATGTTGACTGCCTAATTTGTCGAAAATCTTGGTAAGCATACGGTGTTGTGCATTAATCTTCTTTATAAATGCACGGAACATATTCTGAATATCATCAACACGATCATTCAAATCATATATTTGTTATGTAATCTCATGTAGCTCCTCATGAGTGACATCACTTCGTCTTACATTACTGGGCCTAGAGCTACTCAAAGGATCTGCTGCCCGCTTTGATCTTTGCCTCCTAGGTCCTTGTTCATCTTCCAATGTCAACCCAAGCTTGGCCACATGATCAAAATATACCCAACCTTTCTCAACCGTTTTGACCAATTTCATACTCCTCAAATTATAGGGTGTAAACCTCCAACTTTGTGGGTACGGATAATGATTATAAGCGCTACAATCAACTTTTTGCAACTTTGCAACAAACGCAATCAAAGCAGCATACGACATACCTTTATGTTTTCCTGTCTGACTCCTAAGCTCTCCTTTTAGTAAATTTGCCTTTTTCCTCATCATTTGCATAATTAGACTATGAAAATTTATTTTTCTACCTTCCTCCAAGTGCCACAAAATTTCCTTGTCCAATGATGTAATGTGGTTGTTACTAGCTTTCTTAGGATAGACCACTCTATTGATAGCATAGTGAAGCAACCTATAATTTAGAGGCAAATCTATGGCCTCATAAGGTGGTGAGGAATGAGTCGAACAAAGGCTATCTAGCAGTGCATCTCCCTGTTCTTCAGTATGCCCAAAATTTTCATTCGCTTCCTCGTCAGTATCGCCATTTTCATGTCGTAACATATTAAAATCCAATAAGGAAGCTCTAGGCCGAATTCCACCAATAGGCAATTTCAATTAATTCGACAGATTTTCCTCACAAATAAAAATTTCTTTACCTTGAATACTTGATTTCAAGATAACTCCACGATCAACATCACTTCTAACTACAATCAGATTTGCATAAAATTCTCTCATTAACTCTTCATAGATATCATCAGAAAAACCCAGAAAAAATCGCAAGCCTAAGCTATTTAGTTCCTCAAACAACATCTTATATTCACTGTTATCTAATTCCATCCAATCAAACTTCATAGAAGGAATTAGAACTTCATTCTTTAGTACCTTGCAGTAAAGATTTTGAGCCTCTCGTGACACAAATCGGGACTCTACCTCTTCATTTTCACGTTCTACTCCACCCCTTGAAGAAGACCCACGAACTCGTGGTCTTTAAGGAGCTTCATCCACTTGCTTCCCTTTTCCAGAAGTCTTCCTTGGAGCCATTGTAACGTTTTTGAAGAGATTTTGAATAAAAATCGAAGATATACGAAGTTAGGGTAGAAGACGATTTTGAATGGGAGATGGAGGAGAGATGAAGACGATTTGGTGAAATAGAAGGTGGGTTTTGACTTTTTGGTTATGGGTAAGTGATTGAAAGATCGGATCTGAAGAGATTTTGGAGATTTAGTCGACTGGAGAACAAAAAAATCGCAAGAGGAGAAGTGAGTGGGTTTGCGTAAAAACAAGGAGAAATGGGTTTTTAGTGAGAGAAAGAGATGAGATGCTTAAAGAAGAAGAAGTTTTGAGGTTTGTTGAAGAAGATTGATGAGGAAAGTTGTTGATTCTTCAAAGATGAAGGGCTTTAGTCAAGTGAGAAGGCAATAGGTTGAAGATGGACTTTTGAAATAAAGAAGAGAATGGGTTTTCGTAATGTTTTAAAACGAAACCTCCGTGTATTTTCCAGTTGACTGGACTTGCTTCTTGTTGACTGGACATGCTTTTCTTTATTTCTAGTTAACTTGTCATGCCCTTCTAGTCGACTGGTACGTCTATTTACCTTAAAATCAGTCAACTTAAACTCTAATCAGTTGACTGAAAATTCTAAACCTTAATACAGTCACTAATTGTAAATCATGATGATGTATCTCCGATGGAATTGCTTACTTTGCCAGACCATTTTGATATAATAGTGTATGCAAGTAAATAAAATTAGCCAAAAGAATTTAAATCACACATTCCAAGTTTTAATTTAATATTTATGAAAACATCTTCTTTAAGAGGCTTAGTGAAAATATCAGCCAATTGATCACTAGACGAAACATGTTTCAAAACAATGCCACCTTTCAAATAATGATCACGAATAAAATGATGTCTAATTTCAATGCATTTTGTTCTACTATGCAAAATTGGATTTTTTCTTAAACAAATCGCACTGGTATTATCACAATAAATTGGAATATTTTTAACCACGATACCATAATCAAGTAATTGATGTTTAAGCCAAAGAACTTGGGCACATGCACTTCCAGCTGCTACATATTCAGATTCAGCAGTGGAAATAGCTACACTTACTTGTTTCTTACTAGCCCAAGAAATCAAAGATGATCCTAAGAAATGACAGATACCACTAGTACTTTTTCTATCAATTCTACAACCACCATAGTCAGCATCACTATATGCATATAAATCAAAAGAATCACAACAAGGATACCATAAACCATGATTAACAGTTTTACTCAAATATCTGAAAATTCTTTTGCAAGCAGTCAAGTGAGAAATTTTCGGACAGGATTGAAATCTAGCACATAAACACGTAGCAAACATTATATCTGGTCTAGAGGCAGTTAAATATAAAAGAGAGCCGATCATACCTCTATAGAGTTTTTGATCAACATCCTCTTCATGTTCAGATTTTTCCAAGACCAAATTTTATTTCATTGGAGTAGCTGCTACTTTACATCCATCCATGTTGAATTTCTTTAAAAGCTCTTTGGTGTATTTGGATTGATGAATAAATATGTCATCTCTATTTTGCTTTATTTGCAATCCAAGAAAGAATTTAAGCTCGCCCATCATGCTCATTTCGAACTCACTTTGCATTAAATCACTAAATTCTTTACACAAAGATTCATTAGTAGCACCAAAAACAATATCATCAACATATATTTGGCAAATTAACATATCTTGATTAACGTGCTTTATAAATAAAGTATTATCAACTTTACCTCTAACATAACCATTTTGAATAAGAAAATTACTTAACCTTTCATACCATGCCCTTGGTGCTTGCTTTAATCCATAAAGTGCCTTATTTAGCTTGTAAACATAGTCCGGATGTTCATGGTCTTCAAAGCCAGGTGGTTGTTTGACATAAACCTCCTCTTGGATGTAGCCATTGAGAAATGCACTCTTGACATCCATTTGATTCAACTTAATCCTTTTATGTGAAGCAAATGCACATAATAATCTGATCGCCTCTAATCTTGCCACTGGTGCAAATGTCTCATTATAGTAAAGTCCTTCTTCTTGATAAAAGCCTTGAGCTACTAATCTTGACTTGTTTTTGACTGCTTCACCATTCTCATCATATTTTATCCTATTTACCCATTTGACTCCAATGATGATTTTATGTTTTGGTGGAGCTACTAAATCCCACACATTATTCCTCTTGAATTGATTCAATTCGTCTTGCATAGCCAATAGCCAATTTTCATCTTCAAGAGCTTCTTTAATGTTCTTGGGTTATACCAGTGAAATAAAAGCTGAGTTGTTCATATATTCGTACGTATTCCTCCTAGTCCTTAAACCATCATTTAAACCACCAATGACTTGCTCCATATGATGATTCTTTGCTTTTGCCCATGTTTTCATGATAGGTACATGATCTTCTTCATCTTGTTTTTCTTCATCATTTGATTTTTCTTCAACTTCATTTTCTATATTACCTGCATCATCATCAAAACAAACCTTCCTCGGGGGTGAAACCATATCATCGAATTTAACATGAATATTTTCTTCAACAGTTCTAGTTATATTATTATAGACTCTAAATGCTTTACTAGTGAGTGAATAACCAAGAAATATACCAATATCAGATTTTGAATCAAATTTACCTAAATTATTCTTTCCATTATTATGAATAAATACTTTACAACCAAAAGGATAAAAATAAGAAATATTTGGTTTCTTACCTTTCCATAGCTCATAAGGTGTCTTGTTTTTGTCTCTTCTCAGATGTACTCTATTTATCACATAACACGCAGTATTGATTGCTTCCACCCAAAAGACTTTAGGAAGGTTATATTCATTCAGCATCGTTCTACTCATCTCTTCAAGAGATCGATTTTTCCTTTCTACTACACCGTTTTGTTGCGGAGTCCTTGGTGTTGAAAAGTTATGTTCCATCCCATATTTGTCACAAAGCCTTTCAAACGATTCACAATCAAACTCTCCTCCGTGGTCAGTTCTTATTGCAACAATAGTCAAATTCTTTTCATTTTGTACCAACCTACACCACTTAGTAAACTCGTTAAAAGCATCACTTTTTTTAGCAAGAAATCTCACCCATGTAAATCTGGAAAAATCATTTACAATTACAAGTACATATAATTTACCACTAAGACTAGCATGCCTAGATGGTCCAATCAAATCCATATGAACAAGTTCTAAAATTCTAGATGTACAAATTTCTTTCTTTGGTTTGAATGATTCTCTAATATGTTTACCTTTCAAATATGATTCACACAAATGATCTTTAACAAATTTTATTTTAGGCAATCCTCTCACTATATCATTTTTAGACAATTTAGAAATCAAAGGCAATGGAGCATGTCCTAATTTTCTATGCCATAAAAATGCATTTTCTTCTAATGTCACTAAACATTTTTCATTAAAAGAACTATCATCATGTAAATCAACAACATATGTATTACCATGCCTCAAACCTATGAATGCAATATTTTCATCTTTCTTAACTACACAATGAGATGATTCAAAAGTCACATTAAAATTCATATCACATAATTGTGAAACACTTAGCAAGTTATGTTTCAATTCATCAACAAGTAAAACATTATCAATGGTAGGCAAAGGTTCCTTACCCACTTTACCAATCCCAATGATATTACCTTTATTGTTGTCTCCAAATGTCACATACCCTTGATTCTTTGGTTTGATTTCTGCAAACAAGTTTTTGTCTCCACTCATATGCCTTGAACATCCACTGTCAATATGCCATGTACTTGGTGGATTATCATTCCTTGCTTGTACCTGCATCAGAAATATTTTTTTCTTCTCATTGGTACCCAAGCAATTTTGGGTCCATTATGGTTAGTCAAATAAACTACATTTGATGGCTTTGTTCCTTTTACTACCCATATTTTCTTGACATTAATACACCTTCTAATACTTTTACAAGCAATTTCATTATGACCATCTCTTAAACATCTAGCACATTTAGCAACTTTTCCATCTTTGGTGAATTTTGAAATTAGTGAGCAATCTCTATCAAAAGGATCATATCCTAAACCATGTTTGGAAATTGAATATCGTTGTAAAGACAACATCTTTTCAAACTTCTCATTTCCATTAACAAATTTTCCAATCACATAAGAAAACTCTTTTCTAAGTCTATCAAGTTCACAAGATAAAGTTTCTTTTTCAGCAAGGCATACAGAGTGGTCTACCTTAGTACAATCTAAATCATCAATTATTTCATGCAGAACACTATTTTCAGCAACAAGTTCTCTTATCCTTTTTTTCAATTTCTTGTTAATATCAATAGCTTCCTCAAAATCAATTTAAAAAGCAGTAAAAGAATTTCTTAGATCTTGATCAATAATCATTACCTCATCCTCATCATCACTTGTCATGGAGCTTCTTGCCATTAGAGCTAAGTTGTTCTCATCATTGCTTTGATAAGCTTCCTCATCATCGCTCCAAGTAGCTATAAGACTAGCTTTCTTTTTACCTTTGTCATACTTACCATTTTTCTGAAAAATGGAAGAACTTTTGCATTCCCTAGCATGATGACCTTTCTTTCCACATTTCCAACATTCTTCATTGCTCTTTTTCTCCTCATAACTTTTGGTCCTTCTTTCCATGGTGGACTTCCTCTTTTCGTCATTTCTTCCACCACGTAATTCTCTTTTTCTATTTTTGAGTAGTCCCTTGAATTTTCTCAAGTTTCTAGCATACATTGCTAGCTCTTCATCTTCTTCTTGCTCATCTAATCCTTCATCACTTTCATCCACAGAAGAGGTGTTAGCTTTAAAAGCAATAGATTTTTATGATATGAATTTTAATGTGACTTTTGAATAATCTCATTGTGTAGTTAAGAAAGATGAAAATATTGCATTCATAGGTTTGAGGCATGGTAATACATATGTTGTTGATTTACATGATGATAGTTCTTTTAATGAAAAATGTTTAGTGACATTAGAAGAAAATGCATTTTTATGGCATAGAAAATTAGGACATGCTCCATTGCCTTTGATTTCTAAATTGTCTAAAAATGATATAGTGAGAGGATTGCCTAAAATAAAATTTGTTAAAGATCATTTGTGTGAATCATGTTTGAAAGGTAAACATATTAGAGAATCATTCAAATCAAAGAAAGAAATTTGTACATCTAGAATTTTAGAACTTGTTCATATGGATTTGATTGGACCATCTAGGCATGCTAGTCTTAGTGGTAAATTATATGTACTTGTAATTGTAGATGATTTTTCCAGATTTACATGGGTGAGATTTCTTGCTCATAAAAGTGATGCTTTTAACGAGTTTACTAAGTGGTGTAGGTTGGTACAAAATGAAAAGAATTAGACTATTGTTGCAATAAGAACTGACACGGAGGAGAGTTTGATTGTGAATCGTTTGAAAGACTTTGTGACAAATATGGGATGGAACATAACTTTTCAACACCAAGGACTACGCAACAAAACGGTGTAGTAAAAAGGAAAAATCGGTCTCTTAAAGAGATGAGTAGAATGATGCTGAATGAATATAACCTTCCTAAAGTCTTTTAGGCGGAAGCAATCAATACTGCGTGTTATGTGATAAATAGAGTACATCTGAGAAGAGACAAAAACAAGACACCTTATGAGCTATGGAAAGGTAAGAAACCAAATATTTCTTATCAGATTTTTATTTTTAATTAAACTTTAACTTTTTCCGTGGGTAAAAATAGTCTCCTTATTTTAAATTCTTTAATTTTGATCAATATTTAGGTATATCATATTTTAATAAAGATTAAACTTTTTCATATGATATTTTCATTTTTTGCTATTATTTATAATACTTGATTAATTCACACATTTTTTGTTATTATTTATTAAAAGAAAATTTTTCAAAATATAGAAATTATAAAATTTGACACCATTTATAAAAATTTGAAGTTTGAACTCAAGTTACTCGATAGACTTTGACTATGTTTGGCAAACAGCGGATTGCATTAGTTATTAGTTGATTCTATCGTGATTAGTGATAACCGATTATATAAGTTGATTTGACCAACAGATAATATCGTGTTTATTAAAGATATTTTGTAAAATTAATTAGCTGTTGAAATGTAAAATAACTTATGAGGCGTGATTTAAAAAATTATAAGGGTATGAATATTATATTTCTTAGTATTTCATTGAATATTCTTATAAGAATTTAAATTTAGATATTTAATTTTAAAAATTAAGTTTATAATAACAATAATAATAATAATAATAATAATAATAATAATAATAATAATAATAATAATAATAATAATAATAATAATAATAATAATAATAATAATAATAATAATAATAATAATAATAATAATAATAATAATAATAACAACAACAACAACAACAACAACAATAACAATAATAATAATCTAACATTAAATTCTCTATTAATATGAATGATGTTGTCATGACCCGGTACCACATCAGGCACATGACAATTGCCGTATAACCGGGTTAAGGACATTAACGATATCTTTAATCCGACTATGCAAGGCTAACTGAATTTTTTTTAAAAAATTTTTGGACAACACAACGGTTGTATTTTAGAAATCCCAAAATTTGCAAACAATTAAAAAAAACACTTCTATATTCACATCCAACCACAACTTCAAGACCTTAAAGTCTACTCAATGCAATCTCAACAACAATATTAAAAGTTCATACATAAAATCATTTATAAAACACTAAACAGTAAAAAGTTAACTTACAAAATCATAAAGCATAACTACGTAAACACAGTTCATGAGTCACTAGACAACAAAAATAAAAACTAAGAAACTATCCACGTGTGGTAATACCCTGAAAATATCAAAAGACTCCATAATCCACTCAGAGCTTCAAACTCACTAAATTAACCTGCATGGTTGGAAAGCGGAGGAGGGTGAGTACACTAAATACTCAATGAGCAGGAAAAACATATAACACAGATAGAATTCGATCATATCAAGACGATGTAAATAACCTATGAAGTGAATATATATGACATAAAAACACATAGGCCTAGCTTATGCCTCATCATATACTTAGTTAGGAACCACATAGGCGCAACCTATTAATCACCCATCCGGTGGACATAGGTTCCAATTCTAGTATACAAATGCATAAAAACATTAGATGTATAAATCAAATCTCGCCAAAAAACAAATATCATAATAAGCCAAAATAATCATGTGTGACACTACTAGCTGGCCAAACTAATGTGCACACCCCCTGATTTTCGATGTTGACTCGACTTTCATCCGTTATGAGTCTAGACTACAGTCGACAAGAGCGTCATGACCATGACCTCGTCAGTGTCCAGACCCTATGTGTGGAATCACCCGTAAGTCCCATAGAAAGGTGTCGATATAGCGACTCGACTTTCATATACTAACATCAAAGGTACGAGGGTTGCTTAATCAGTTGTGCCCAGCATACGATCGACCAATCGTCTCCTCACCAATCACTAAAAATTATTTACAAAAATTAATTACAAAATTCAAATAAAGCACCATGTTTTTATTTATCAATCCAGCCGATAAAGTAAAACGATACCATGACTCTAAGCCAAAGGAGAACAAATATATGCAGAATACATGACTCAGCTATGCATTTGTAATTTCCAAAAGACTGTTTTATGTAGAAAAAGTCATCTTTTAAAATCCAAATGTAAAGTTGTAGTTTTCAGAAAAATAAAACGTTTTTCATTGCATTTTATTTGCAGGTTTGTTAAAAGTAACATCATTTCTCAAAATACAAAATTAAACCATCAGAAAGCATTGTCCTTTGTACTTCAAACACAAGTTTTTTGACAACAATATCATTTTTAAAAATATGTAATAAAATATCGGTTTTAAAAACAATGTTGAAACATTATTTCATACAATAAAAGTTATCTTTCGTACTCTGAGTGCATAGTTGTTCAAAACAATGACGTTTATTAAATACCTAAACATATTTGCATCCATTTGAAATTCAATTCTACCATACGTTGCCTAGGTTCAAAATTCACATACAAGTCATCATGCTTGTCTTAGGATGCTTTAATTCTATTTGAGAAATATGGTTTCCCCAACTGACCTCAAAAAAAGTATACACTCTTTTCGCTTCAGCAATCTTGGGTAGGGGCTCCTTGATTCATAGCTTTTGGGCCTTGATAATAAAAAGGATATTGTTGGACCCCGAACCTTGAGTGACAATTTGATTTAGTAATATGAATGATCAAGTGGATGAGTTGATTTAATTAGAGTTGAAAAACAAGAATTAAAAAGAAAAAGTGTGAAAATTTGAAGAAATTAGAAAGTTTGACTTTCTGGAGAGAGAATGTTTGACTTTGAGAGTTGACTTGTGATTTAGGCAAAATTTGATAAAATGGTCTTCTGGAAACTTGTAGGTTATGTTAAGAGATTTTTGTGGACATAAAGTTTGTAATTTTTCGATATCGGGAGTGAAAGTTATGATCAGTCAAAGTTTATGTTTGATCGGGTTTGACTTTTATTATGGTTGAAACTTTGACTGAGAAAATTGAGCTTTGATGTCCTTCATGAAAATTGAAGGGTTTGTTTTGATCTTTATTTCGATATAAAGTATGTAATTTTTCGATCTCGGAATATTAAGTTATGATTTTTACAAGTTTGTATAGAGGATAGTATCTTTGACCGGAAAATGGACTCCCGTAGGAGTTGAATTGAGTTTTATGTTCTTCTTGGAAGATTTATAGCTTCTCTCAAGTTTTCTATAGAGACTAAGTTTGTAAAAATCGGAGTTCGGGAGTAAAACTTATGAATTTCGGAAGTTTTTGATTTTTAAGTGAAAAAAAAAAAAGAAGAAGAAGAGAAAAGTTTTAGCGCCCTCGCTAGGGCGACGGCTCGCCCTAGAGAGGCGGACGCCTGTATGTGCCCTCGCTAGGGCGACGCCTCGCCCTAGCGAGGCGGGCGCCTCGCCCTCGCGAGTTGGGCGTCCGTACGCCATCCGACGCCGTTTTGCTCTTCTGATTTTCTTGACTTTCCTCCTTTAATCCGACCTTTGCTCACTATTTTGCCTATATCTTTTCCGTCCGACATCCGATTGAGTTGATTCTTTTTGCGTTGGATTCCTAAGACAATGAATTTCATTTTATAAGAAATTTGTGAACTTTTGAGATTAAATTAATAGTGATTAATTTAATCAAAGTGAGTCGGGAAATTTTCCGAGCATGATTCAGTGTTTTGTGAAATTCGGGATCTGTAGAGATCCGATTGAAGCGATTCTTGAGGCGAAATAAAGATAAGACAAGGGGCTACAAATCATATGAAGACATGAAATGTCAATTTTGCGCTTAGGACTTTTAATTTTTGAATTTAAGTTCGGATTGGGGTGTAATTTTTGGATTGGGAACACCTGTGAGTAATTTGAGTATAACTTTTGATCTGGGAATCGAAATGAGACGATTCTTGTTTTGAATTAAACTAGAGACATAAGGCTACAATTGTTATGAAGACATCGAGTTTCAATTCTGGGATTAAGAATGTGAAATTTTGGACGGAAATAATCATACATGAAAAGTGTGTTAGAATATGGATATTTCCGCACTGTTTCGCGCATAACTTTTGATGTGGTACTCCGAATTGAGCGCGGTCAGTGGCGTTGGATTCGTATGAGTGAGAGGAACATTTCTCGAGAAGGAAGTTTGGACAAATTCCTTCAAATCGATAGTGCGAATCAAACCGCAAGTAAGCGTAACTTTAAGTTTTAAATGAAGGACAATTTGGTCATTTGACCATCAATTAATGAAACACATATATGGATGTCGTTTTGGCTTATTAAAAGCCACGAAAGTGGCTGGAATTACAGAAGAGAGAAGAGAAATAAGAAAGAAGAGAAAGAAGTAGAAGTTTCGGTGATGGAGGAAAAGATGAGAGAGAAAGAGATGTTTCTTAAGGATTTTGGGTTGGTTCCAAGAGAGAGAAAGATAGAGGAGCATAAGAGCTTCCTTTTAAGTCAAAAAAATTCGAATTTGGAAGAGAAAGAGGTAAGAGAAATTGTTCTACTTTGAGATTTTGATTAATTTTCGGTTTAGAATTATGACATATGAGATGGGTTTATGGATTGTGGAATTAATTTTGATGTATATGCTTTAGGTTGAGTTTAATTTTGGATGAAAAATTGAGTAAGGTTTAGGCTTAATTTTATGATTGAGAATTTTGAGATATTTTGGTGTAGAATTATAGGAAATATGATGAATTGACGATATATGAAATCAATTTTGAAGAACTTGTATTTTGTGGTATTGAATTTGGATAAATTGGTTTAGGCCAATTTTAAGATTTGGGAATTTTTGAAATTGAGGATTTAGATGTCTTGGAATTAATGTGAATTGATGAATTGTGAGATTAATTTTGAAAATTAAGTTATTTATGAGATTGAATTTGGGTGTATTGGTTTAGGCCAATTTTGAAAATTGGGGATTTTCAAAATTGGAGATTGAAATAACTTGAATGTAAATGGAATTGGTGAATTCCTAAGTTGATTGTGAAAATTAAGTATTTTCGATGTGAAATTTGGATGATTATGGTTTAGGTTTTGGTACTTTGGAGAGAGAAAAGCAAGGATCAATTGGAGCTTGAAATCAAGTTTCCGCAATAATTCGAGGTGGGTAGCATATTTATAATTTGATCTGTAAGTTTAATATGAATTTTGAAAATGAAAGAAAGCAAAATTTTGTATGCTTGATAAATTATTGGAAATGTTTGAAAATAAGAATTGATTTAAAGTTGGAAAATATGATTTCGAATGATTTCAGAAATTGGTACAAGTTTAAATTCAATTGTCATAAATGCATTATTGAATTATACATCGATTGAATGATTTGATTTTTGAAATTAGTATTTGAATGATGAATTGATCGAATTGTATGCGTTATGTGAATGTGTGGAAAATCAAGAATTTGAAAAGTGCCTTGGGCATTCTCAAATCTCGTTTCGATTATGTGTTATGTGGGTCGGTTAGGTCCTTGGTGAGTCGTATTGTCTCTATTCAGTAAAGCCTTCACTCGGCTGCCCGCTAAGGGCACGGAACTCCGATTCGGATTCCCTCACGGCTACTACTGGACCGCAATGCGGAAAGTGTAATACGTTCTATTCTATTTATCGCAGGACCATTATGCGGATATGCAAGACGCTCGTTGGACCAAACCGGACCATTTTGATCTGTTATGTGATTTTGATTTTGTTAATGTGCGTGATAATTTGCCGATGTGATTGCATTCATGTTTATGAGAAATTTTGGAAAAATGAAGAAAAGGGTTTTCAATCGAAATTTATGAAATTTGATATGAAAAGTTTGGAAAAATTGAAAAGAGTTTGAGAGAAATATTTCAAAGTTGAAAAGTTTGAAACATTAGCCCTTTGGCAAAAAGTTTATAAAGAAATGTTTTCTGCTTATTTATCAGTTTATAAATGTGTTATCCACGAGCTTCCGAGCTCACCCCCCTTTCATCCTCATCTCCAGGTTTCGAGCAGGAGATCGGATGAAAGAATGTGAAGACATATGTCAAGACGTCAGTTTCGACATTTGAATACGTTGGTTTTTGAGAAATTTGGATCTTGTGTATGGATATGTTTATGACTTTAGATAAGTTTGGAAAAATGTATTTGTGTATAAAGTTGAGTTTTGTGAATGACTGTAAAATCTGTATATGAAATTATGGATAATATGGGGATATATATGTATGACTGATTTGGGAATTTGATTGAGTTATGAGAGTGGTATGTTGATTTGAGAATTATGGAAGTGTTAGGTTTAAATGTGCGTTTCATTGGTGTTCGGATTAGGACGGAGTGTCCGATGATTTTGAGTGTGTTTGGGATTATAGAAGTGTTTTGAACCCTGCGGGTTTGGGTTAGGATAAAGGCGTAGTTATTATTTGAAATTTCGATAAAAAAAATTGGGAAAAAAAAATGGAATTTGAGATTGTTGTGAAAATGCATTGTTGTGTACGCATTGTTGTGTACGCATTGATATTTATGCATATTGTTGCAATTATTGATTGATTGAATTAATTGAATTATGTGTTATGTGGGTTTGGTAGGTCCCTTGGTGAGTCGTCATTGTCTCTATGTGTATAGCCTTCTCCAGCTGCCCGCTAGTGTACGGAGTCTCGATTCGGACTCCTTCACGGCTATACTGGACATGCAATGCGGGAAAGTGTAGACGTTCTATTCACGATCGCATGGACCGCTTATGCGGGACTATGCGATCGCTCTGCTTGGACTAGCAGACCATTCGATATGTTATGTGTTTTGCTTTGTTTCTGTGTTCTGCATTCTTGTTTATAAAGTGAGAAATGAAAAGTGAAATTATGTTGCATTCATATATATGAAGAATTCGAGAATTTTGAAAAATGAGATTTTTATGAGAAGTTTGGGAAAATTGGAAGAGTTTGAGAGAAATATTTGAAAGTTGAAAAGTTTGGAAATATGAAAAGTGTTTGAGGAAATTGTTTGAAAAATTATAAAGTTTGAAAAATTAGCCCTTTTGGCAAAAAGCTTGTGAAAATGATTTCCGCTTATTTAAGATTGGTATGGATTTATATAAGATTGCGTATAAGAATGAATTTTCTTATGGGAAATTATATGGATGTGATTGATGTAAGAAATGAGAATAAGAAAGAAAAAAAAATTCATAACGGATTTTGGAACGTCTTAGGAATTTCCAACGCGATTCTGTTTCCTGTTCTTTGCTTATTCACGGATGTCGGAAAGTGTTTCAGTCGATTCGATCCCGCTTTCGCTTATTCGTTCCGCTTTGTGATTCGTATTCGATTATTTCGCGTCGCTATATGCGATTGAATCTGTTCGTTTGATTCGATTAGTTCTTGCTTCCGCTTGCATTTGCTTCCGCTTCGCTACTTTCGGATTTGTTCGCTTTCGCATTTTGTTTTCGATTCGACATTTCCGTTTTCCGTTCTGTTTGCGATGTGCTTTGTTTTCTGATCTGAAATTTCGATCCGAAATTTCCGTTTCCTTTCGCTTCCGTTTCCATTGATTCCGTCATTCGTTCTGCTTTTCCGGTTGGGATCCGGTTCCCAGATCGGGTCCCAACATTTATGGTATCAGAGCCCAGTATTATGATCATACTTGGGCAATATGATTATCGAGATTGAATTTAGTGATTGTCTGCGTAAGGTAGTGTGTGTTAATGAACTTGAGATTTGAAGTTCATTATGGCATTATGCGATGAGAATTTTAAAATGAATTTGGATGATTCGACTTTACACATTTATGAGATTAAAATAAGAAATGCTTGAAGGATACGAGTTTGTAAAGATAAGAGTGAATTTGTGAGAATGTGCTAAGTGATCATTTGATTTTGATGAAAGAAGTATGATTGCCTTTAGGAATTTGAAAATTGATATGCATGACTATTTGATGAATTCAAGTGATTGGTTTGATTTGGGTGTTAAGAATATGACCGATTTTCGGAGTGTCTTGAGGAAATTAAGATTAGAACTTCTTGAGAAATTGTGATGAATTGATATAGATGAAAGAATGATGACATAATGATGATTGCACCATATGAGGGTTCCTTAAGAAATGGACCATTAATTTGTGCCCATATATGAAGAAATAATGAGTTATAGATATAGTGTTTTGATATGATATGAGTGGTATATGGTTTAAGGAAGTGAAAATTGTGAAGAGATTGAGAATATGTATGTAGAGTAAAAGTGGTGAAAAAGAAATTGATTATGAGTTTTGGAAAGAAATTAGTAAGAAAGTGCTTGATGATCATTGTTTAGAAAGAAATTTATGCACGAATGAGTTACTTGGAGTTTAAGTAAGAGTGAATTTCGAGGACGAAATTCTTTTAAGAGGGGGAGATATGTTGGACCCCGAACCTTGAGTGACAATTTGATTTAGTAATATGAATGATCAAGTGGATGAGTTGATTTAATTAGAGTTGAAAAACAAGAATTAAAAAGAAAAAGTGTGAAAATTTGAAGAAATTAGAAAGTTTGACTTTCTGGAGAGAGAATGTTTGACTTTGAGAGTTGACTTGTGATTTAGGCAAAATATGATAAAATGGTCTTCTGGAAACTTGTAGGTTATGTTAAGAGATTTTTGTGGACATAAAGTTTGTAATTTTTCGATATCGGGAGTGAAAGTTATGATCAGTCAAAGTTTATGTTTGATCGGGTTTGACTTTTATTATGGTTGAAACTTTGACTGAGAAAATTGAGCTTTGATGTCCTTCATGAAAATTGAAGGGTTTGTTTTGATCTTTATTTCGATATAAAGTATGTAATTTTTCGATCTCGGAATATTAAGTTATGATTTTTACAAGTTTGTATAGAGGATAGTATCTTTGACCGGAAAATGGACTCCGTAGGAGTTGAATTGAGTTTATGTTCTTCTTGGAAGATTTAGAGCTTCTCTCAAGTTTTCTATAGAGACTAAGTTTGTCAAAATCGGAGTTCGGAGTAAAACTTATGAATTTCGAAATTTTGATTTTAAGTGAAAAAAAAAGAAGAAGAAAAGTTTTAGCGCCTCGCTAGGCGACGGCTCGCCTCATGAGCGGGCGCCTCGCCTCATGAGTTGGGCGTCCGTACGCCATCCGACGCCGTTTTGCTCTTCTGATTTTCTTGACTTTCCTCCTTTAATCCGACCTTTGCTCACTATTTTGCCTATATCTTTTCCGTCCGACATCCGATTGAGTTGATTCTTTTTGCGTTGGATTCCTAAGACAATGAATTTCATTTTATAAGAAATTTGTGAACTTTTGAGATTAAATTAATAGTGATTAATTTAATCAAAGTGAGTCGGGAAATTTTCCGAGCATGATTCAGTGTTTTGTGAAATTCGGGATCTGTAGAGATCCGATTGAAGCGATTCTTGAGGCGAAATAAAGATAAGACAAGGGGCTACAAATCATATGAAGACATGAAATGTCAATTTTGCCCTTAGGACTTTTAATTTTTGAATTTAAGTTCGGATTGGGGTGTAATTTTTGGATTGGGAACACCTGTGAGTAATTTGAGTATAAATTTTGATCTGGGAATCGAAATGAGACGATTCTTATTTTGAATTAAACTAGAGACATAAGGCTACAATTGTTATGAAGACATCGAGTTTCAATTCTGGGATTAAGAATGTGAAATTTTGGACGGAAATAATCGTACATGAAAAGTGTGTTAGAATATGGATATTTCCGCACTGTTTCGTGCATAACTTTTGATGTGGTACTCCGAATTGAGCGCGGTCAGTGGCGTTGGATTCGTATGAGTGAGAGGAACATTTCTCGAGAAGGAAGTTTGGACAAATTCCTTCAAATCGATAGTGCGAATCAAACCGCAAGTAAGCGTAACTTTAAGTTTTAAATGAAGGACAATTTGGTCATTTGACCATCAATTAATGAAACACATATATGGATGTCGTTTTGGCTTATTAAAAGCCACGAAAGTGGCTGGAATTACAGAAGAGAGAAAGAGAAATAAGAAAGAAGAGAAAGAAGTAGAAGTTTCGGTGATGGAGGAAAAGATGAGAGAGAAAGAGATGTTTCTTAAGGATTTTGGGTTGGTTCCAAGAGAGAGAAAGATAGAGGAGCATAAGAGCTTCCTTTTAAGTCAAAAAAATTCGAATTTGGAAGAGAAAGAGGTAAGAGAAATTGTTCTACTTTGAGATTTTGATTAATTTTCGGTTTAGAATTATGACATATGAGATGGGTTTATGGATTGTGGAATTAATTTTGATGTATATGCTTTAGGTTGAGTTTAATTTTGGATGAAAAATTGAGTAAGGTTTAGGCTTAATTTTATGATTGAGAATTTTGAGATATTTTGGTGTAGAATTATAGGAAATATGATGAATTGACGATATATGAAATCAATTTTGAAGAACTTGTATTTTGTGGTATTGAATTTGGATAAATTGGTTTAGGCCAATTTTAAGATTTGGGAATTTTTGAAATTGAGGATTTAGATGTCTTGGAATTAATGTGAATTGATGAATTGTGAGATTAATTTTGAAAATTAAGTTATTTATGAGATTGAATTTGGGTGTATTGGTTTAGGCCAATTTTGAAAATTGGGGATTTTCAAAATTGGAGATTGAAATAGCTTGAATGTAAATGGAATTGGTGAATTCCTAAGTTGATTGTGAAAATTAAGTATTTTCTGATGTGAAATTTGGATGATTATGGTTTAGGTTTTGGTACTTTGGAAGAGAGAGAAAAGCAAGGATCAATTGGAGCTTGAAATCAAGTTTCCTAATAATTCGAGGTGGGTAGCATATTTATAATTTGATCTGTAAGCTTAATATGAATTTTTGAAAATGAAAGAAAGCAAAATTTTGTATGCTTGATAAATTATTGGAAATGTTTGAAAATAAGAATTGATTTAAAGTTGGAAAATATGATTTCCAAATGATTTCCGAGAAATTGGTACAAGTTTAAATTCAATTGTCATAAATGCATTATTGAATTATGCACACTGATTGAATGATTTGATTTTTGAAATTAGTATTTGAATGATGAATTGATCGAATTGTATGCGTTATGTGAATGTGTGGAAAATCAAGAATTTGAAAAGTGCCTTCGGGCATTCTGAAATCTCGTTTCGATTATGTGTTATGTGGGTCGGTTAGGTCCCTTGGTGAGTCAGCGCTGTCTCTATTCGTAAAGCCTTCACTCGGCTGCCCGCTAGTGGCACGAAACTCCGATTTCGGATTCCCTCACGGCTACACTGGACCGCAATGCGGGAAAGTGTAGTACGTTTATTCTATTTATCGCAGGACCATTATGCGGGCTATGCAAGACGCTCTATTTAGACCAAACCAGACCATTTTGATCTGTTATGTGATTTTGATTTTGTTAATGTGCGTGATAATTTGCGATGTGATTGCATTCATGTTTATGAGAAATTTTGGAAAAATGAAGAAAAGGGGTTTTCAATCAGGAAATTTATGAAATTTGATATGAAAAGTTTGGAAAAATTGAAAATAGTTTGAGAGAAATATTTCAAAGTTGAAAAGTTTGAAACATTAGCCCTTTGGCAAAAGTTTATAAAGAAATGTTTTCGCTTATTTATCGGTTTATAAATGTGTTATCCACGAGCTCCGAAGCTCATTTCTTTCATCCTCATCTCCGGGTTTTGAGCGGAGATCGGATGAAAGAATGTGAAACATATGTCAAGACGTCCGTTTCGACATTTGAATACGTTGGTTTTGAGAAATTTGGATCTTGTGTATGAATATGTTTATGACTTTAGATAAGTTTGGAAAATGTATTTGTGTATAAAGTTGAGTTTGTGAATGATTGTAAAATCAGATATGAAATTATGGATAATCTGGGGATATATATGTATGGTGATTTGGGAATTTGATTGAGTTATGAGAGTGGTATGTTGATTTGAGAATTATGGAAGTGTTAGGTTTAAATGTGCGTTTCATTGGTGTTGGATTCGGACGGGAGTGTCCGATGATTTTGAGTGTGTTTGGGATTATAGAAGTGTTTTGAACCCTTGCAGTTTGGGTTAGGATAAAGCGCAGATTATCTTTGCCAAATTTCGATAAAAAAATTGGGAAAAAAATGGAATTTGAGATTGTTGTGAAAATGCATTGTCAGGTACGCATTGTTGTGTACGCATTGATATTTATGCATATTGTTGCAATTATTGATTGATTGAATTAATTGAATTATGTGTTATGTGGGTTTGGTAGGTCCCTTGGTGAGTCAGCGCTGTCTCTATGTGTATAGCCTTCTCCAGTCGCCCATTAAAGGCACGGAGCTCGATTTCGGACTCCTTCACGGCTACATGGACCGCAATGCGGAAAGTGTAGTACGTTCGATTCACGATCGCACAGACCGCTTATGCGGATATGCAAGACGCTCTGCTTGGACCTAGCTGGACCATTCGATATGTTATGTGTTTTGCTTTGTTTCTGTGTTCTGCATTCTTGTTTATAAAGTGAGAAATGAAAAGTGAAATTATGTTGCATTCATATATATGAAGAATTCGAGAATTTTGAAAAATGAGATTTTTATGAGAAGTTTGGGAAAATTGGAAAGAGTTTGAGAGAAATATTTGAAAGTTGAAAAGTTTGAAAATATGAAAAAGTGTTTGAGGAAATTGTTTGAAAAATTATAAAGTTTGAAAAATTAGCCCTTTTTGGCAAAAAGCTTGTGAAAAATGATTTCCGCTTATTTAAGATTGGTATGGATTTATATAAGATTGCGTATAAGAATGAATTTTCTTATGGGAAATTATATGGATGTGATTGATGTAAGAAATGAGAATAAGAAAGAAAAAAAAATTCATAACGGATTTTGGAACGTCTTAGGAATTTCCAACGCGATTCTGTTTCCTGTTCTTTGCTTATTCACGGATGTCGGAAAGTGTTTCAGTCGATTCGATCCCGCTTTCGCTTATTCGTTCCGCTTTGTGATTCGTATTCGATTATTTCGCGTCGCTATATGCGATTGAATCTGTTCGTTTGATTCGATTAGTTCTTGCTTCCGCTTGCATTTGCTTCCGCCGCTACTTTCGGATTTGTTCTTTGCATTTTGTTTTCGATTCGACATTTCCGTTTTCCGTTCATTTGCGATGTGCTTTGTTTTTCGATCTGAAATTTCGATCCAAATTTCCGTTTCCTTCGCCTCGCTTCCATTGATTCCGTCATTCGTTCTGCTTTTCCGGTTGGGATCCAGTTCCCAGATCGGGTCCTAACATTTATGGTATCAGAGCCCAGTATTATGATCATACTTGGGCAATATGATTATCGAGATTGAATTTAGTGATTGTCTGCGTAAGGTAGTGTGTGTTAATGAACTTGAGATTTGAAGTTCATTATGGCATTATGCGATGAGAATTTTAAAATGAATTTGGATGATTCGACTTTACACATTTATGAGATTAAAATAAGAAATGCTTGAAGGATACGAGTTTGTAAAGATAAGAGTGAATTTGTGAGAATGTGCTAAGTGATCATTTGATTTTGATGAAAGAAGTATGATTGCCTTTAGGAATTTGAAAATTGATATGCATGACTATTTGATGAATTCAAGTGATTGGTTTGATTTGGGTGTTAAGAATATGACCGATTTTCGGAGTGTCTTGAGGAAATTAAGATTAGAACTTCTTGAGAAATTGTGATAAATTGATATAGATGAAAGAATGATGACATAATGATGATTGCACCATATGAGGGTTCCTTAAGAAATGGACCATTAATTTGTGCCCATATATGAAGAAATAATGAGTTATAGATATAGTGTTTTGATATGATATGAGTGGTATATGGTTTAAGGAAGTGAAAATTGTGAAGAGATTGAGAATATGTATGTAGAGTAAAAGTGATGAAAAAGAAATTGATTATGAGTTTTGGAAAGAAATTAGTAAGAAAGTGCTTGATGATCATTGTTTAGAAAGAAATTTATGCACGAATGAGTTACTTGGAGTTTAAGTAAGAGTGAATTTCGAGGACGAAATTCTTTTAAGAGGGGGAGATATGTTGGACCCCGAACCTTGAGTGACAATTTGATTTAGTAATATGAATGATCAAGTGGATGAGTTGATTTAATTAGAGTTGAAAAACAAGAATTAAAAAGAAAAAGTGTGAAAATTTGAAGAAATTAGAAAGTTTGACTTTACTGGAGAGAGAATGTTTGACTTTGAGAGTTGACTTGTGATTTAGGCAAAATATGATAAAATGGTCTTCGAAACTTGTAGGTTATGTTAAGAGATTTTGTGGACATAAAGTTTGTAATTTTCGATATCGGGAGTGAAAGTTATGATCATCAAAGTTTATGTTTGATCGGGTTTGACTTTTATTATGGTTGAAACTTTGACTGAGAAAATTGAGCTTTGATGTCCTTCATGAAAATTGAAGGGTTTGTTTTGATCTTTATTTCGATATAAAGTATGTAATTTTTCGATCTCGAATATTAAGTTATGATTTTACAAGTTTGTATAGAGGATAGTATCTTTGACGGAAAATGGACTCCGTAGGAGTTGAATTGAGTCTTATGTTCTTCTTGGAAGATTTAGAGCTTCTCTCAAGTTTTCTATAGAGACTAAGTTTGTCAAAATCGGAGTTCGGAGTAAAACTTATGAATTTGGAAGTTTTGATTTTAAGTGAAAAAAAAAGAAGAAGAAAAGTTTTAGCGCCTCGCTAGGCGACGGCTCGCCTCATGACGGCGCCTCGCCCTCATGAGTTGGGCGTCCGTCGCCATCCGACGCGTTTTTTTCTTCGATTTTCTTGACTTTCCTCCTTTAATCCGACCTTTGCTCACTATTTTGCCTATATCTTTTCCGTCCGACATCCGATTGAGTTGATTCTTTTGCGTTGGATTCCTAAGACAATGAATTTCATTTTATAAGAAATTTGAACTTTTGAGATTAAATTAATAGTGATTAATTTAATCAAAGTGAGTCGGGAAATTTTCCGAGCATGATTCAGTGTTTTGTGAAATTCGGGATCTGTAGAGATCCGATTGAAGCGATTCTTGAGGCGAAATAAAGATAAGACAAGGGGCTACAAATCATATGAAGACATGAAATGTCAATTTTGCCCTTAGGACTTTTAATTTTTGAATTTAAGTTCGGATTGGGGTGTAATTTTTGGATTGGGAACACCTGTGAGTAATTTGAGTATAACTTTTGATCTGGGAATCGAAATGAGACGATTCTTGTTTTGAATTAAACTAGAGATATAAGGCTACAATTGTTATGAAGACATCGAGTTTCAATTCTGGGATTAAGAATGTGAAATTTTGGACGGAAATAATCGTACATGAAAAGTGTGTTAGAATATGGATATTTCCGCACTGTTTCGCGCATAACTTTTGATGTGGTACTCCGAATTGAGCGCGGTCAGTGGCGTTGGATTCGTATGAGTGAGAGGAACATTTCTCGAGAAGGAAGTTTGGACAAATTCCTTCAAATCGATAGTGCGAATCAAACCGCAAGTAAGCGTAACTTTAAGTTTTAAATGAAGGACAATTTGGTCATTTGACCATCAATTAATGAAACACATATATGGATGTCGTTTTGGCTTATTAAAAGCCACGAAAGTGGCTGGAATTACAGAAGAGAGAAAGAGAAATAAGAAAGAAGAGAAAGAAGTAGAAGTTTCGGTGATGGAGGAAAAGATGAGAGAGAAAGAGATGTTTCTTAAGGATTTTGGGTTGGTTCCAAGAGAGAGAAAGATAGAGGAGCATAAGAGCTTCCTTTTAAGTCAAAAAAATTCGAATTTGGAAGAGAAAGAGGTAAGAGAAATTGTTCTACTTTGAGATTTTGATTAATTTTCGGTTTAAAATTATGACATATGAGATGGGTTTATGGATTGTGGAATTAATTTTGATGTATATGCTTTAGGTTGAGTTTAATTTTGGATGAAAAATTGAGTAAGGTTTAGGCTTAATTTTATGATTGAGAATTTTGAGATATTTTGGTGTAGAATTATAGGAAATATGATGAATTGACGATATATGAAATCAATTTTGAAGAACTTGTATTTTGTGGTATTGAATTTGGATAAATTGGTTTAGGCCAATTTTAAGATTTGGGAATTTTTGAAATTGAGGATTTAGATGTCTTGGAATTAATGTGAATTGATGAATTGTGAGATTAATTTTGAAAATTAAGTTATTTATGAGATTGAATTTGGGTGTATTGGTTTAGGCCAATTTTGAAAATTGGGGATTTTCAAAATTGGAGATTGAAATAGCTTGAATGTAAATGGAATTGGTGAATTCCTAAGTTGATTGTGAAAATTAAGTATTTTCGATGTGAAATTTGGATGATTATGGTTTAGGTTTTGGTACTTTGGAGAGAGAAAAGCAAGGATCAATTGGAGCTTGAAATCAAGTTTCCTAATAATTCGAGGTGGGTAGCATATTTATAATTTGATCTGTAAGCTTAATATGAATTTTTGAAAATGAAAGAAAGCAAAATTTTGTATGCTTGATAAATTATTGGAAATGTTTGAAAATAAGAATTGATTTAAAGTTGGAAAATATGATTTCGAATGATTTAGAAATTGGTACAAGTTTAAATTCAATTGTCATAAATGCATTATTGAATTATACACCGATTGAATGATTTGATTTTTGAAATTAGTATTTGAATGATGAATTGATCGAATTGTATGCGTTATGTGAATGTGTGGAAAATCAAGAATTTGAAAAGTGCCTTGGGCATTCGAAATCTCGTTTCGATTATGTGTTATGTGGGTGGTTAGGTCCTTGGTGAGTCGTATTGTCTCTATTCGTAAAGCCTTCACTTTCGGCTGCCCGCTAGTGGCACGGAACTCGATTCGGATTACCTCACGGCTATATTTGGACCGCAATGCGGAAAGTGTAATACGTTTCTATTCTGATCGCGCAGGACATTATGCTTGGGGTATGCGATCGTCTATTTAGACCAAACCAGACCATTTTGATCTGTTATGTGATTTTTGATTTTGTTAATGTGCGTGATAATTTGCCGATGTGATTGCATTCATGTTTATGAGAAATTTTGGAAAAATGAAGAAAAGGGGTTTTCAATCAGGAAATTTATGAAATTTGATATGAAAAGTTTGGAAAAATTGAAAATAGTTTGAGAGAAATATTTCAAAGTTGAAAAGTTTGAAACATTAGCCCTTTTGGCAAAAAGTTTATAAAGAAATGTTTTCTGCTTATTTATCAGTTTATAAATGTGTTATCCACGAGCTTCCGAGCTCACCCCCCTTTCATCCTCATCTCCAGGTTTCGAGCAGGAGATCGGATGAAAGAATGTGAAGACATATGTCAAGACGTCAGTTTCGACATTTGAATACGTTGGTTTTTGAGAAATTTGGATCTTGTGTATGAATATGTTTATGACTTTAGATAAGTTTGGAAAAATGTATTTGTGTATAAAGTTGAGTTTGTGAATGATTTGTAAAATCAGATATGAAATTATGGATAATCTGGGATATATATGTATGGTGATTTGAGAATTTGATTGAGTTATGAGAGTGGTATGTTGATTTGAGAATTATGGAAGTGTTAGGTTTAAATGTGCGTTTCTGCTGGTGTTCGGATTCCGGACGGGAGTGTCCGATGATTTTGAGCTGTGTTTGGGATTATAGAAGTGTTTTTGAACCCTTGCAGGTTTGGGTTAGGATAAAGGCAGCCGTTATGCTGCCGAAATTTCGATAAAAAAAAATGGAAAAAAGAAATGGAATTTGAGATTGGTATGGATTTATATAAGATTGCGTATAAGAATGAATTTTCTTATGGGAAATTATATGGATGTGATTGATGTAAGAAATGAGAATAAGAAAGAAAAAAAAAATTCATAACGGATTTTGGAACGTCTTAGGAATTCCCAACGCGATTCTGTTTCCTGTTCTTTGCTTATTCACGGATGTCGGAAAGTGTTTCAGTCGATTCGATCCCGCTTTCGCTTATTCGTTCCGCTTTGTGATTCGTATTCGATTATTTCGCGTCGCTATATGCGATTGAATCTGTTTGTTTGATTCGATTAGTTCTTGCTTCCGCTTGCATTTGCTTCCGCTTCGCTACTTTCGGATTTGTTCGCTTCCGCATTTTGTTTTCGATTCGACATTTCCGTTTTCCGTTCTGTTTGCGATGTGCTTTGTTTTCTGATCCGAAATTTCGATCCGAAATTTCCGTTTCCTTTCGCTTCCGTTTCCATTGATTCCGTCATTCGTTCTGCTTTTTCGGTTGGGATCCGGTTCCCAGATCGGGTCCCAACATTTATGGTATCAGAGCATAGAGTGAAAGTGTTAAGTTTAAGTAGTTGGATTTCGGTAACGGGATCCAACAGATATACTATAAAATTACTACCTAAACATAAATTTCCTATTTATACACCCCCACATAGGTGTATAAAATACAATATCACTCCCTATAAGCTTTAGAATTTAAACATTAAACTTCTCACAAGTTTACTTCCTTACTTGTCACATTAGCTTTTCTTTTGCATTTTCTAAGGCATTTAATGCCTTTAATCCCATACTCATTTTCAAACATAATTAAACACATCTTTATCCAAACATATTAGGCTTTACTTGTCAATCTAAGCAACAATTCAAGTTCACTCTAACTAAATATAAAAGTGTTTTCCAATGTACACCATTATAAAGTCTTAAATACTAAGCCAAGTTCACTTAGGCATTTTATCAAACACCTAATGTGTATGATTTTCAAGTCATATTTTCAAGACTTTATCATAATAATTCATACTGCTATCATGTCATATAGAAACACTTCCAATCAATGACACATTCCACGACTCCATTCAAACTAATTTCTTTCATTTAAGCTACATTTTATCAATTGTACAATTAATTACATTAATTCACTTCTCCATCATTTCAACCTAAACTTAACCAACACACCTCTTCTTCATTCTTCATCATCAATTCACATCATACATATATAATTAACACCATAGAATTCATTTAGACCTTCAATTTCAAAAGATATTCAAAAATTCACAAAATTTCACCTAACTTGTTAGTGCTCATCGGTCACTAGCAAATTTAATCAGGACTCCATCCTGAGATTCAAACTCTACCTTTATCTCAAAACAATCAACCCTAGTGCCATAGCTCCCTAACTAGTCAATCCCCAATATCACCTTAAAATCCCAAAGATTGAGGGGAATAAGATCTACCTCTAACCAGCATCACCGATCTTTATCTCACAAGCTGTATATACTTCATCACAAGCCACTTGCTCTCCAAGAGGAGTGACTACAATGAGAGGGGGATTTAACGGCTTCAGGGGATGACTAATATCCTCAGGTTGCAAAGGTCCAACTTAACGACGACTTCCCCTTACTCGTCTAACCATGCTATCATTATAAATTAAAGAAAAAGACATGGTTTAATAAAAGAGATCGGGCTAAGCCTAGCTTATCCGATATCCCAAACATCCCAAGAAATGTCGACAAGTACTTTGATCGAGGTCAAAACCATCCGACCGTTAAGGACGTCAACTTAATGATTCGAGACTCAACTTCTCAACCAAAGGCTTTCGACACCTAGACTCGACTCCTAAGGCCCCAGAACTTTTTGCAAACAGAGATAACACTTTTGAAAATGTACTAACCATGACTCTGATACCAATTTAGTTGTCACGACCCGGTACTACATCAGGCCCATGACAACCGTCGTATAACCGACAGTATCCTTAGTTCGACTATGCAAGGCTAACTAAATATCTTTTTTGTGAAAAATTTGGGCAGCACAACGGCTGTATTTTAGAAATCCCAAAACTTGCAAACAATTAAAAAAACACTTCTATATTCACATCCAACTACAACGTCAGGACCTTAAAGTCCAATCAAGGCAATCTCAACGACAGTGTTAAAATTTCATACATAAAATTATTTATAAAACACAAGACAGTCAAAAGTTAACTTACAAAATCATAAAGCATAACTACATAAACACAATTCATGAGCCGCTAGACAGAAAAAGTAAAAACTAAGAAACTTCCCATGTGTGGTATTACCCCGAAAATGTCAAAAGACCCCACGATCCACGCAGAGCTTCAAACTCACTAAATTAACCTACATGGTTGGAAAGCAGAGGGGGGTGACTACACTAGATACTTAGTGAGTAGGAAAAACAAATAGCACAAATAGAATTCGATCATACCAAGACGGTGTAAATAACCTATGAAGTGAATATACATGACATAAAAACACTTAGGCCTAGCCTATGCCTCATCATATACTGGTTAGGAACCACATAGGTGCAGTCTATTAATCACCCATCTGGTGGACATAGTGTCCAGTTCCAGTGTACAAATGCATAAAAACATCAGATGAATAAATCAAATCTCGTAAAAAAAAACAAATATCAGAATAAGCCAAAACAATCATATATGATACCACTAGTTGGCCAAACTAATGTGCACACCCACTGATTTTAAATGTTGGATCGACTTTTATCCGTGATGAGTCCGGACTACAGTCGACAAGAGAGTCATGACCTTAGGTGATGACCTCGTCGATGTCCAGACCTTAGGTGTGGAATCACCCGTGAGTCCCATAGAAAGATCACGATACGGTGACTCGATTTTCATGTACTAGCGTCAAGAATACGGGAGTCGCTTAATCAGTTGTGTCCAGTACACGATTGGCCAATCGTCTCCTCACTAATCACCAAAAATCATATACAAAAATTAAGTACAAAAATTAGGAAAAGCACCGTGTTTTTATTTATCGGTCCAACCGATAAAGTGAAACGGTACCATGGCTCTAAGCCAAAGGAGAACAAATACATGTAGAATACATGACTCAGCTATGCATTTTTAAATTCCAAAATACTGTTTTATGTAGTAAAAGTCATCTTTTAAAATCCAAATGCAAAGTTTTTCAAGAACGTAGTTTTCAAAAACATAAGACATTTTCCATTGCATTTTATTTGCAGGTTTGTTAAAAGTAATATCATTTCTCAAAATGCAAAATTAAACCATCAGAAAGCATTGTCCTTTACACTTCAAGCACAAGTTTGTTGACAACAATATCATTTTTCAAAATATGTAATAAAATATTAGTTTCAAAAACAATGTTGAAACATTATTTAATACAATAAAAGTTATCTCTTGTACTTCGAGTGCATAGTTGTTCAAAACAATGACGTTTATTAAATACCTAAACATATTTGCATCCATTTGAAATTCAATTCTACCATACGTTCCCTAGGTTCAAAATTTAGATACAAGTCATCATGCTTGTCTTATGATGCTCTAACCCTATTTGAGAAATATGGTTTCCCCAATTGACCTTAAAAGAAGATATACACTCTCTTAGCTTCAACAATCTTGGGTACAGACTCCTTGATTCACAGCTCCCGAGCCTTTATACATAAAAATGATATACAATGAAATTACTACCTAAACATAAATTTCCTATTTATACACCCTTACATAGGTATATAAAATACAATATCACTCCCTATAAGCTATAGAATTTGAACATTAAACTTCTCACAAGTTTACTTCCTTACTAGTCACATTAGCTTTTCTTTTGCATATTTTAAGGCATTTAATGCCTTTAATCTCATACTTACTCATTTTCAAACATAATTAAGCATATCTTTATCCAAACAAATTAGGCTTTACTTGTCAATCTAAGCAACAATTCAAGTTCACTCTAAGTAAATATAAAAGTGTTTTCCAATGTTCACCATTATAAAGCCTTAAATATTAAGCCAAGTTTACTTAGGCATTTTATCAAACACTTAATGTGCATGATTTTCAAGTCACATTTTCAAGACTTTATCATAATAATTCATACTCCTATCATGTCATATAGTAATATTTCCAATCAATGTCACATTCCACCACTCTATTCAAACCAATTTCCTTCATTTAAGCTGCATTTTATCAATTGCACAACTCATTATATTAATCCACCTCTCCATCATTTCAACCTAAACTTAACCAACACACATCTTCTTCATTCTTCATCATCAATTCACATCATACATGTATAATTAACACCATAGAATTCATTTAGACCTTCAATTTCAAAAGATATTCAAAAATTCACAAAGTTTCACCTAAAGGGGACAATTTTGGTTTTGACTTAATGAACCCTCTCCATCACACATTTCATTCATCTAAACCATGTTCCATGCATATTCAAGCATGGAGAACAATATATCTTAACACCAAACTCAAAATCATAATGCAGAGAGAGATGAGACAAAATTTACCTAAACCTTCCTTTGATGATATCTTCAAATCCTTTGAGATTTTCTCAAATATAATGATAGATTTGAGTTCCTTGACCCCAAATTAGCTTAGAACACCTTGATTGAAGTTGAAGAATCAAAAACTTGGTGGAAAAATAAGGGATGGCCGAAACCCTCGTCTCTTCTCCTTTCTTCTTCTTTCTTTTAATTAAAACTAAGTGTTTTAATGTCCAAATAATGGGTTGCACGATCTTTGACCAAACATGATGAATTTACCATTTTGCTCTTAGGTTGTATGAAATTACCATTTTACCCTCCAAACTTTCCTAAAATTGCAATTAAGCCCAAAGTTTAGGAATCACCAAAACTTTTATTTTTATTTTAGTCCTTGGACTTTTGGAAATAATAATTAAGCCCCTTAACTTTATAAAATTACATATTGGTCCTCCCAGAATTGAAAAATTATGTTTAAGTCCTTTAACTTTTGACAATTTGCGCATAAGCTTTTATATACATTAACTTTTTCAATTAAGCTTTTTAAGAGTCTAATAAGTCTATAAATATTGTCTAATCACCTCTAAGGCATTAAAATACATTTAACTTAATCACCATGGTCATATCCATCCAATGGACTTGGTTTTACACACTTAGAAGCTTATATGTCGAAAATCTCTAAGATTTTGCATGCCGAAGAACTCTAAGTTTATGTAAGGGCATATAACATTATAAATTATTACATATATATCAAAAGGACTTAACTACATCTTTGAACTCATATACATCCATGTATATATCAATAAATAGTACCATCTCCAAGTACAAACTAATACAAAATGGCTCAAAGAGTTCGACGTTATAGATGTAGCGAGCTACACCATATTAGTATTTTTATATAATATGTATGAATTTTATTATTTAATAAATTAAAATTATATAATTATAATATGACATAGATACGATATATATTAGTTATATACTAAAAATATTAATTTTATGTGACTCTTTATGTTCAAAACTTAATATTATGATATTTTTAAATATAAACTAATATTATAAAATTAAATAAAAATAAAAATTTAATTAACTGCTTATTATATTTTTCCAAACTTCACGACATAATTGTACAATTAAAAAATGTCAATTTTGAAAATACACAGAACAAAAGTAGAGAGTAAAGAAGATGACAACATTGCTATTAGGCAAAGAACTAACTTCAAAAGTTTTTCTTATGAAATTTTTAGAAATCACTTATTGGAATTAAATAAGCTAATTAACAAGTTATTCATTCAATACATCAATAGTTTTTTAAGATAGTCAAAAAGCTAATTTTATCTCAATAAACTAAAAAACAGCTAATAAGCTACCTCCTATTATCAACTTAAACTCAAAAGTCTTTGTATTAGATTTGGGCATGAAATCTTCAGATTTTATAACTTTGTTCAAACCCTATTTTCATCTTAAGACGATATTGTTTTATGTATATTTGAATGTAAAATGACATTATTTTAGAGTAAAATAGAGTCAAAAAAGGCTTAGAGAATCTGAAAACTAGGGGTGTTTAAAAAAGCCTGCGAACCTGTGAACCAGACCTAAATCACATAAACCAAACTTGTAAAGAAGGTTAACCGAACCTGAAAAATTAGGTTCATGGTTCAAGTTCAAGTTTTTAAGTTGCGGTTCTGGGTTTAAACCTGAATCTGAAACATCCAAAAAACCTATCATATATTTAGATATAATTTAAGAGGATATTAATAATAATAAATTCACGAGTATTTACTATATTAATTCTTGAGTAAAAAAAAAAGAAAAAAAGGAAAAAAGCTACTTTAATTCTATGTTATTAAACGTTAATCTTGATCATTGTTATTATAAGTAACAATTAATGCATAACACTCAATACTTATACTTCAAATAGTAATTAATATGCGTCAAAGTTATTGATCAAGTATTAAACTATTAATAGAAAAATTCATTGACTAAAATAATATAATCATTTAGAGATTAATTAAAGAAATTAATAAGTATAAAATACATTTATTAAGAAATCCTACAATTTTAGTTTTAAGACACATATACTAGCTTAGATATTTATGATATATTATAAACATTAAACAAGCAAGTAATATTGATTCTTAAAATATATAATATAGTTGCTAATAAATAATAAGCATATAATAATATTGTCTTGTACAAATACAAACATAGTTTTATTTATTTAAGCACTTCGATTGAAAAGTAATAGAGAGCTCTATTGAAAGTTTATCAAGAAATGAGACATTATCATAAAACCTTACGTAAAGTTTTGTGTTTAATGTTTGTTAATATAATGAACAACAATCATTTTAATATTTAAATTGAGAATAGCAATGTAGTTTATTCTTATATGAATCATTGATATGGCAATGTAGTTTGTTCTTATATGAATAATTGATAAAATTGCTAAGATCACTTGTAAATTCAGTTCTTCTAAAAAAAGACAATTCAATCCAACGGTCTTGATACAAACCTTGTAAATTTTTGGCTAAGATCGCTTGAATCACAATTGATCTTTTATCAAATATTAGCCATTGAAGTTGAAATGTTTTTCCTTTGATGAAAACAAAGGAAAATTAAAGATCATTCTATTCGTTCAAAAAAGAAGAAAAAAAATTCATTAAATCTTTCATCCTACAGTCACTTATCAACCTCTCATCTCTCAAACTACCATCCTACCATCCTATTCGAAGAATAATTGTTTAATAATTTATCTCTTTTTTTTCTAGTATCGATCTTTTATAAGATATTGTTTGGCTTATTTTTACTTTGCTTGGATTTAACATATTGGATTAATCTTTGATGAATTTTATATGCATACTTTTATGAATAATTTATATTTGTTTTCATCAATTATTTTTATAATTTTTTGTCATATATATTGATATGAATAGATTCTGTTTATCCTGAGAACCGACCTTGAAAATAGATTAACCGATCCTATAGATTTTTTAGATTCAGGTTCGTAAAATTGCCGAACTTAACATTTAAGTTCAAGTTCAAGTTATTTATGAACGGATCAGGTTAACCTACCGTAAACATCCCTACTGAAAACTTGGATTTGCGGGTGTTTCTTTGCAGATAATGATTGTTAATTTCTAGAAGTTAAGTTAGTTAACACGTAAACCAAAAGTGATACCTTCTGGTTTTTTTATTTGAGCTCATGGAGGAGATCCATCCGCTTTTGGTTTTGTGTTCCGTACCAACTGGCAATTAAAAAAATCAGAGCACGCCTTGTCGGAGCTTGTCGCCTCTGACATGATTCTAACCCAGCGTTTGATTGCCGTCTGCGGACGCGAGGACAAAGGACAAGGACATATAAATTTTGTCCGTAGTGGTGTTTGGTTGCCGTCTCGTCCTTAACCCATCTTTCTTCAATGGACATTGGACAAAAAATTTAGTCCAATCTCAAACCGTGGTACAGAGAGCTTTGTCCTAAGGACAAGAAGGTGAAATGCCCGAAATACCCTGAATCAAACTCCAAAACCCTATCGTTTTGGAGTGGGAAACGAAACTTTTCTCGCAGCTCTCCTTCCTTCTTCACCGCGCTTCACAGCTCTCCGTCCTTCTTCGCTGGGCTTCGCAGACGCAGCAGGTAATGGTTTGCATCCTTCATCACTCTTCCCTTGTTTGGTTCCATCGTCGCTGTCCATGTGACTTTTTCTCTCTTCCCTGTCTTTCGTGTTTCTCTCCAAAACTCTTCTTTGCTTTGATTATTTCTGAATCAACCAAGATCTTCTTTACTCCAACAATGTCAACCCATTCCGGCCGTCCATATAAGGAACTTGACTGTCTCTGATGTTTTGATTTACTTGGATGCTTTGGTTAGGTTAGGTTTGGTCGAGGAATAGTTTACGGGTTGATTCTCTTTTTCAACCGAAACCAGTCGCATTTACAAATCCTTACCTGAAATTTGTTTTCCCTTCTATTTCTCGGTTCACTTCTTTTGTGATTGGCATTTGTTCACTGCAATGGTTGTCCGACCATGACTAATGGGACTGGTTTTCCCTGAATTTTTGCAAATCCTTAAAATGCCTAAAATTTAGGTGGATTAGTTTTCTATGTACATTTATGCGGATTATCATGGACTTGCAAATTTCTTCTCCTCAGGGCTTATTTGGTCGAGGTAACGTTTGCTGTCAATTGGAGGGACAATCTGATTGCGATTGTTGCTTGGTGAGTTATGTTATGTTGCTATGTATTGGTTGCTCAGTAATGACAGTAATGCATCCTTTAACTCCAAGATTAAATGTGTTAACTTTCAGCAGAATGGTGTGCATTTGTATACATGTCTGAAGAATTCCTTCCCATGTGCAATGCTGGAATTATTAGAATACCTAGGTTTTATTTCTTTGGTGCATAATTGAGTTTCAGAGGGGAAATTGATGCTCTTTTTGTTGATGTTGTTTTATTAGGATAAGCTAACTACTAGGTTTTAATATTTGTGCTCTTTTTGTTGATGTTGTTTTATTAGGATAAGCTAACTACTAGGTTTCTTCATGGCTTTAATAATTGAACTAATTCTCATTTCTCTTTTATCTTTAGGCAAGTATATATTTTTCCATTTTAACTTTTCCCTTAATGCATTTCTCTCTATACCTATGGTTCATTAAAAGTTGCCTCTCAATTTAGTTGACAATATATTAATTTATAAGGAGTGTGCTCATGCTGAAAACCTATTATGAAGGAAAAGAGTCATATGATTCATAACCAATTTATACCATTTATGTATGTCTTGTATAAATCTACGTTATTGGTTTTACTTAATCCTTCTATGTTGAAGTAGTGTAGTAGTCTCGTGAATTACAACGTATTTCCTTGATCAACTATATATCTTACTTACACTTGAGTGAACTAATCAATGATCTGAAATTCCCAATTACAGGGTCTGTTTGTTGCAATATTTCTGCCTCAATCTTCTTGCATTCGGGAACTTGAAATTTGAGGACTTCTTCTCAAAGTGGTAAGTCCTTATTCTGACCTTGATATTCAAATATGCTACGCATGCGAACTTAATACATAGCTGAATGTTGTAAGTTCTTTCATTTGCAATTTTCAAGAAGAGTAATTAGAATGTTGGAGTGATCATTGTCTTGTTGCATGATATTAAAAGCTTTGATCATATTGTTGAGTTTTCAGCCAAGCTTACAAAATATGGATTCTGTTGTAATGATATTATGATATGAAGTTTCCCTATGCAGTTGGGTGATTGAATTCTGTTAGGAGGCTGCTTTATTTGTAGAGGACCAATAAATATATAATATAATGTATTTAATTAACAATAATATCCATAGTTTCTGTTGCTGTTAGTGCGCAGCAACAATGCTGATGATGGATAGATGAATGAATGTATTGTGTTTTGTTAAACTATATGATTTTGAGGACAAAGTTTGTGTAGTCTTGTGAATGTATAGTTCAAAAACACACCGGTCTTGTAGTGTAGATAGATTGTGTAGAAGCAAACGACATTGTTGGATGGTTGATTGATAGGTAAGATACTATGTCATAGGATCTGGTTTTAAGGAAAATCCTTCTTGTAGTTTCCTCCAATGTATAAGATTGGTTCGCAAATATCCTTGGTTTGCTTTCTTTCTAAATGGACCATACCAAAGTATCAAAATTCATCTTGGAAAGCAAGTCTCCTTTATTCCTCATCTTTAGACTAGTGATCTAATTAAGGACATTCAATTGCCCATTAGTAGAAGTGTATAGATTGAAAATGCTCAAAAGTTGAATCCATAGGCATATGGAAAATTTGCATGCAAAGAAAAGGTGGTTTAGGCTTTCATAAAGTTTTAGTTTTGATAAACATAAGAGGATCAGGTATGTATAATTTCAATATACCACATAATGAATAAGTGAGATGGCAAGATATGCAAATCCTAAATTAGTTTATACCAAGGGAAAGAAGAGATAGTATAGTTCATAATTTCTTAGCAAGTAAGATCTTGTCAATTCTCCTAAATGAGATAATACCCAAATCACCAAGGTTGTTTATTTGGAAAATGAACTTTCATCTAATGTTAGGGGTTTTTTGAAGAGCTACCGCCATGCCAAATAAATTCTCTGAAAGATTTTATAAGTTACTAAGGATAGAAGTGCAAGTTGTTAGTAAGTTTCCATTTGCATTTAAATGCACTAGCTCCATCTTCGGATAGAAATTAGCAAGACATGCATTACTACTTGTAGGAAATGATTCATATGATTCATAACCGATTTTTACCATTTATATATGTACTGTGAATCTACAGTTATTGGTTTTTACTTCATCCTTCTTTAGCTAACTTTGATTTAATTCAAATCTTCTTTGTGTTTGTTGTGTATACATAGCTGAATGTGGTAAGTGCTTAGATTTGCAATTGTATTGAAGTGTAATGAGAATGTATACAGTAAATACAATGGATACATAGCTGAATGGATACATAGCTGAATGTATATATGGCTGAATGGATACATATCTGTCAAGATGGCATGCAATTCTTACTATTCTCTACATATTTACAAATGTAGGTATTGTATACATACATATAAATGTAGTTGATGATCATTATATTCATTTCTCTGCGCAGATAGTTGTTGTTACAAATTTGGGCTGAATGGATCATGATCATATGTTCCAGTGTTTTGCTTTGTTTGAGCTTTGGAATGGGCAATTGAATTTGTTGAGAATGTTAATGTTGTTATGCTTATATGTATACACGAAATGTCGTAGAAGTGAAAATGCTCGAGGTTCTAGGGCATTAACGATACTAACGAACAAGCCAATATAAATCGGATTTTGCATGAGGGTGATAGGAATAGTCGATGGGATTTAAGGATGGACAATAATGCATTTACATTGTTATGTCAAATGCTTGAGGCCATGGTAGGTTGAGGGATAATGGCCATGTGCCCATTGAGGAAAAAGTTTTAATCTTCCTAAGAATATTAGCACAAAACGAATCTAATAGAGTATTACAAGTTCGGTTTATGAGGTCAGGAGAAACAATAAGTAGAGCCTTCCATAGTGTGTTAAGAGCTGTAATCAGGCTTCGACAACTGTTGCTTGTCAAGCCTATACCAATCCCAGAGGACTGCACAGACCATAGATGGAAATGGTTTAAGGTTAGTTAATTTATGTTTCCATTGTGTCATTTAACTTTATTACATAATTTAATAAGACTTTTTGGTGTTTGCAATGGAAAACATAGGGTTGCCTGGGTGCTCTAGATGGGACTTATTTAGATATAATAGTACCAAAAGTAGACAAACACAGATACAGAGGAAGGAAAGGGAGAATGTGCACTAATGTTTTAGGAGTGTGTAATAAGGACTTAAACTTTGTTTATGTCCTCGCTGGCTGGGAGGGGTCAGCTGCAGATTCACGGGTTCTCCATGATGCTGTGAGTAGGCCGCATGGACTTCAAGTTCCACGGGGTATGTAAGAATGGAATGGTTAGAAATTAGCAATGTGTTTTTTGGAATGTTGATTACATAACCATTAATAAGTGGTTGTGTTTATTGCTTATAGGAAATTACTACTTAGTAGATGCTGGTTATACCAATGGTCCTGGTTTTCTTGCACCTTATAGAGGCACAAGATACCATATTCAAGAGTGGGCAAGAGATGGAAGGGCACCACGGAATCCTCATGAGCTTTATAATAAGAGACACTCATCCGCCGAAATGTGATTGAACGTGCATTTGGCGATTGAAAAAAGATGGAAAATCCTTAGAAATCCTCTTTCTATAATCCACCACTCACGTGCACATCATTCGCATGCCGCTTCTCGCACAATTTTATTAGGTTGCATATGAGTGTTGATCCACTCGAGCACACTTCTCTTGACGATGAGGATATGCCAATTGGGAAGATAGAGCGTTGCCTGAATTTCTCGATCTTGTTGAACCAAGTAATGCATGGACTCAATGGAGAGATGATTGAGCGAACAACATGTTTGCTGAATGGAGAAGAAACCATTAAAGCTGTGAACTTTATGTTAGATGGGGTTTGTGTTCATCTTTGTTATTGCGTTTGTTCTTAATTACATGTTTCGTTTACTTAAATGTTGCCTTATTTCAACCTACACAAATTACATGTTTCGTTTACTTTGGTTACTGTCATGGTTTGGGGTATGACATTGTATGGGTTAGGTACAATGTCACAGGTTTGGATAGACGATGAAACAGACACATTCGTTACCTTGTTGGAAGAGGCGGTTGTTGATGGCCAAAGAACCGACAATGGTCAATTTAAGCCTGAGACTTTCCAAGCGATTGCTAGAAAGATGGTTGAGAAGTTTCCTGGGTGTGGAATCGAGAAGAGACATATCCAAAATAAGCATAAAAGGCTTAAGGAAAAATTTCAGACAACGTATGACATGTTGCAATGCAGTGGCTTTGGGTGGAACGAAAGCAAGCAATGTCTCGATGTAGAAAGCAAGCAAGTCATTGACGAATGGATGAGGGTAAGATGTTTGTATACTCATGATGATGATATTTTTGGTTATCATGCTAACATTATGTTTATAATTTATGCAGAGCCACCCTAATAGGCACTATACCCCTGGGAAGCCGTTTCCATTGTACCGTAGACTTGAGTCAAGATTTGGGAAGGATAGAGCCCTGTGCAACATCTCAAGATCCGGAAGATCTTTGAGGTTCAGTTTGATGCGGAAGAAAATGAAGGTGGTGAAACAGAAGCTTCACCCTTTCATGGTTCCCCATTGAGTGAACCAGGACCAACAGACACTCACACGGCAACAACAACCATCCGTGTTGGTGGGTCCGTCGCCTCTTCTTCCAACGCAGACGGTAGCCAACAACCTTCCAAGAAACTGAAGGTGAGGGACAATACACTGTTGGCACACCTTGCTACATCACTTGCCCGTGCTGTTGAATCCAGTGCAAGGAGTGCGGAGCTCATTGCAGAAGCCATGAATCGGAAACTGCAACCTCCCGAACAGCAAATTCCCCAGCAACAACATCCCGAGCAGAAATTCCCGAGCTTGGTGACGAGCTTGAGCAGTTAGGTTTCTCAACTGAAGACATTGTTACAACAACAATGATCTTCGCGAGAAATGCTCATGCTGGGACTCTTTTCTGGGGGTTAAAAGCAGAACAAAAGAAGGCCTATGTGCGGAGGCTCTTACGTGATCAAGTCTGACTTTATGAGAAATGAGCTTATATTTGTATGTTAATTTGTTTCGATTATATGGACATGTATAATGGTTACCATCCGTCAAACTTAACTTATTTGTTTTCATACATGGTGATGTCTATTGATGAGATGATATAGTTGTGACTATGGTTGTTAGCATTTCTGTCAATGCTCAATGGTTGGGTTTAACATTATTTTAGGGGATACATGTTTCTGTACGTTCATGAATGGTTGTGATATTTTACATTGGCAGGTACATCACTATGGGCAGATACAGCTTTTATGTTGTCTTCGTTGGACGACAAGTGAGAATATTCACTAATTGGGATGACGTGAAATTGCAAACTCAGGGCTTCCCAAACTAGATTTAAGGGTATCGGACCTTGGAAGAATCGAAACCGCTTATGCAGGATCAACATGTGTGATCGTCAAACAACCAAATTCAGCCTACCGCCACTAAACCGGCCAATGCACCAAGAAGAAACCTGCTCCCACCATCACTGCCAACAACGTCACAACCAATCGCAGTTGTCCCAACCGAACAACCAATCGCAGTTGCAACATTGGAGGAACAACTGGCATGTACTCGTGACTTTTTACTAATTGCTGTTAGGGTCATTTTGGGATTCATCATTAAGGAGATTCTAGCTAAATTTATGTAAATTATTATGTATTTGAATTTCTTGGTTGTCAAACTTATTTGAACCTATTATGTAATGTTCAGATGTTTTATGTAATTTGTTTGTCCTAACTAATGTTTATTATTATAATCATAATAAGAAGAAGAATCCAGGTAATTGCGTTTAATTACAAACTATTAATAATTAGTTTAATTTTTATAAACTAATACTAACAAATAATAACGTTGCATTACAATTATTAGTAATACTAATAATTATTCTTGTTATTTGATTACATAATTTAGAATAAATCTCACTAATAATAACAATAATTAATCACAATAATAATATTACTTATAATAACATAACTAATTTTGTTTAACAAATATCATACTAAAATTAATAACATTAACAAATAGAAGTCATAATAATAATAATAATAATAATAATAATAATAATAATAATTTGATAAATTTGAATAATTATAAATTTTATTACAGCTACAAGTGGGTAATAGCATAATTAAATATTGTAATGTAAATAATTATACAATGATAAAATAATAAATGAATTACATCAACTCTTCTTATTATACTACAAGGGCATTTTTGTCATTAACACTGTTTCTTGTTCTGTCCCCTGCAACCAAACACATTTATGTCCTCAGGACAAGGACAATATTTTCTGTCCTGTCTACTGCAACCAAACATCTCACTGTCTTCAGTTCTTGTCCTGTCCCGTCCAACTCTGTCCTGTCTCGTCCTGTCTTTACCTGCTGCAGACACGAACCAAACGCAGAGTAAGGGATACGGATCAATTCGTGGAACTTAAATAATAACCACAAATATTATATAAAAATTAAAAGTATTTTTTTATTTTAATCTTTTACATTACACAGAACGAGTACGTTTTCTTTTTAAAAGGCAAAAGCGTCACCACATTTTTTAACTCATACGTCATCATCGCTGACGAATCTGCAGCGATGAAAATGCGTCATTAATTATATTAAAAATTTTAAAATATAATTAAAATAAATTATTTTATAAGTTTAATTAAAAATTGTTAAATAAAATTAATTGATTTATTTTAATAATGAAAATGCGTCATTAATTATATTAAAAGTTTAAAATATAATTAAAATAAATTATTTTATAACTTTAATTAAAATTGTTAAATAAAATTAATTGATTTATTTTAGTTTATAAGAATTTATTAATTTATCAAATTGACCGATTAATTAATAAATTTATTAATTTTAATAAAAAATTATTAAAATAAATTAAGCTGAAAATTAAAATTAAACTGAAAAGTTGAACAATTTTAAGTTTTACGAAGAATTAACTAAATTAGTTGAGACTTTGGATAATTGATTTTAGTTATTTATTCATTTACGCAAAAAATAGATCATTTTTATTTTAATTAATTCCTTCAACTCAACAAGTGGTGTATATTATTTATTATTATTTTATATTTGTTTTCTCTGTTGTAATGGATATGGTTTGGCATCTTGTGCCAAGTACTCTGTTTGCCTTCTCTACGAAGGGATCAGAGCGCATGCTGAAGAGCTCAAGAAGAGTCCTTTCCCTATAAATAAGTGAACTGGGCGAGAGGTGGGATCATATCAGAACCAACTACCACTTGGGGAAAGGTTGTATTGTGTAGTGACTAGTGAGTAGTGAAGAAATGAGTGAGCCCGCCGCCAAAAACGTCCGACCACGACCAGCCACCTCTAGTTCCTTCTGCAACCACCCCTTGCCACGTGGGAAACTCAAGAATATCACGGTGCGGGCTGGATTTGGTTGTTCTCCTTCAAACAAACCAAATGGTTGATGATCTACATGGAAGTACGTCGTTGATGTTCACTTCCTTTCGAAGTAGTGATCGATCCTTTGCTCTTTCTTCTTTTTATGGGAATAGTAGATCAACACACCAGCCTGGTGTGTCTGTGTGCGCGTGTGTGATCTTTGTACTTAAGAATCAGCTTCTTACTTTTTAGTGTTATTCTGAGATAAGATCATGTTCTCAGAATTAGGAGTAAGACTGTGTGATACTGATTCTCTCCAGATCTCGTATGTTAGTGAGATTTGTAATGGATTGTTGTTGTTGCGATCATGTTCTTCACGCTTCTGGTATTAGTTGTTGTTATTATATCTACTGATGTAGATTATTAAATACTCTTCTTTTGCTTTCTTCGATCTTTAATCCTCTTCCGTGTTGTTCTTCTTGCATCACTAAACCTAAGAATGAATTTGAGAATTTACCCATATCAGGAATGGTAGTTTCCTTATCAGCAAACAGAGTATCTCTCTGCTATTGGTGTGTTTCAGGACTCCTGGTGGCGTAGCCATTCATGAGCTTGTGAAAGTTTAGAGAGATTAAGGAATGAATTCACAAGACGGACATGCGAAGTTATTGTATAGAAAAATTTTTCAAGAACCTTTCAATCCACCATGGTTACAATGAACATGATAATTGTCAATTGCAGCATCAACTATAAGGACACGAGAAGTTTGGAGCTGTACAGAAGATAATCTTCACTCTTGTTCAATCATCATAACCAAAACTTGCAATTGGACAGCATTTACAATTTTCCACATTTACAAATATGTTACAATCTAACTAATGATCTAGAGCAAAAAGTTACAGAAACCACACTAAAAGAAAATTTATGCTTGAATTGAAAACGAGAATCAAGATGAATTTAGTCATCTATCCTTAATGGTGAACTTAATAAGAAAAATCCAAAAAAAAAAAAAGACTAAGAATTCTCATGACATGATTGCAGGTAATTAAGACCCTTTGAAACTTCAGAATAATAGTTCAAAAGGGTATATCAAAATTTCCAGAAGTCATTGATGATGAGTAGTTTTTTCTTTATCAAATCAATGAAGGAAAGTGCACCAGTGCCAATGAATAAGTAAGCAGAAGATGATATCATCATCTTCACATGTATATTGAGAGCCTGTTATTTACATTTGTGCAGAATACAACTATCTGATATAGGATAAAACAAAGAGTAAGTATATATGTAGATAAGGTTAAATGGAAGATATCTTGTATATATCTATATATGATATATTCAGAAATATATGTGTAGAATCACTGGAAGAACCGAAAAAAGAAGATGCAATATCTAATCTCTCTCCTTTTTCCCTTTTCTGGCAGGTTGGTGTTCCTTTTTTCTTACCAGTGCCTGACTGAATCAATTTGGTCTTGTTTCTGAATGGTAGTACCAGGAGAAAAGTTTAAACAAAAAGTTTGATCAGTAGCAACAAAAGATGGCTACGACATAAGATTGGTAGAAGAATATACAGTTCTGTAAGGTTATATATTTTGTTCATGTTATTACTGATTTATGGCTTGAATTTAAATTTGTATTCTAAAACATATATTTTTTACTTTTAATCAATTCCTTAAGTTTAATTTTTAATTTCTAAATTGTTTCGCTTAGTGGTATATATTAATTAAACATCACTTGTTCCATTTTTGGACCAGTAAAACCTAAATTTATAAAAGGTTAAATACATAATTTTGTAATTTAAAAATTAAAAAACTGAGGAATGACACATCTCAAAATGCACATTCTTCCATACTTCGACCTCTTTTAAAGGTAAAGTACCTTTTCTCTCTTTTTCTAATTATTTTATATCTATTTTATTTTATTAGTATTATCTTATTATTTTTAATATATTGAATATTCAAAAATTCAATTATTATGGATATTATTTTAAACTACTCACTCAAGTCATAATCTCCCTCACTAAAATCCAAGAACGCCACCTCCCTTATGATACAAAAGTTACCTTTGAACTCGAACTTTCACCTAAAGTTTCTCGCTTACACTCTTTACACGGTAATCTCACTTAAATCTATTTAAGTAAAATTTTAGATTTTTCTGATCCTTGAAGAGTTTACCTCGCACACTCGAATAAACAACGCAGTGGAAGTAATAAGGAAACAAAGATAATCACAAGACAAGAGAGATACTGTCAACAACCAATTTTTATATTACTTTCCTTTAAAAGAATATAAGGAATGTTCTCTCAACTTGAATAGCGAAAAATAGAGCTCGAATGAGCTATATATAGACATCTAACTTGAAGTCCAAATTACATTCAGATTCTCACTAAATCCGAACAACCTAAGATCGTGTTAAGATCACGTCTATTTTTATCAGATAATACACCAATTGGATGAAACCCCATTCAAATATGACTCTAACTGATAAGATAGAATCTAACAAGATAACATAAAGATAGAGTTTACATTTATCTAGAACACTAACATCCTTATCCACGAAGATCTCCACTATCTTAAAATGCTGAGTTCCACTACAACTATAACTCTCAGTTATCGCCACATTGTCCAAGATCTCCTCATAATCTTTTTTCGCTGATGATGTAGTATGATCTCGCCGAAGCTCACATAGCACACTGATTTGATCCAATGATACCTACAACAAGTTCACTAGTTGTGGTCCATCCATCCGAGCATAATCAAGTCCTTAGCTTGGGTCTAGTCAATCTCCACAAAATCCGAGACTCTACTATAAAATTCGCACCAAGTTTGATGTCACTCACCCATGTTTACCTTAGCATTTCACATGCCCTCTTCATGCATAAAATCCAATTAACCTTTCTTCTAAGGCTTATCATGACGGTCGTTGAAAAGTGCTTTGAGATTATGGGCCTAACACTTATCCTTCTTGTGTTCTTATCTGAGTAAGGTTGGTAATGTGCCATTCTATAAGTACGGCCTGACCCTCTGTTGTTAAGTGAAAAAACATGACTAATGTAAATACACATTAGATGTAATAGAAAAACTAGTATATATGTATAGTTTTAAACAGCCACTTTTATGCTTCCTTATAGATTATCATTATCCTTTCACAATCAATCAAACAATAATATTTGAGATGACTACGAGTAAGTGAAGGCTACGTTTAACAGGGCGGTTAGTAATGGAATGAAATTGAATACATTCCATTTTGAAATTGAAATTTTAAGTTAAAATTTCAAGAGGTTCTAATTATGTACATTATTATAGGACCACCCATTTGGCGTGTACGTCGCATGTGCTAGAGGTACTACCCGCGACCGACGGTCTCCAAACCTTGCTGGCAATTGACAATTTTGTTCTTTTTCGTAAAGTTGGACAACTCGGCATGAACTGTAGATCTCAAGAAGACGAACTGTCCTTGGCCTATAAGTAAGTGAACTGGGCGAGGGGTGGGACCATATCAGAAACAACTACCACCTGGGGAAAGGTTGTACTGTGTAGGGACTAGTGAAGAAAGGAGTGAGCCCGCAGCCAACAACGTCCGACCAGCCACCTCTGGTTACTTCTGCAACCACCCCTTGCCACGTGGGAAACTCAAGAATAGCATCGTGGGGGCTGGATTTAGTTGTTCCCCTTCAAAGAGACAAAATGTTTGATGAGCTACATGGAAGTACGTCGTTGATCGATGTTCACTTCCTTTCGAAGTAGTGATCGGTCTGTTAACTCTTTCTTCTTTCAGGTGTTTCGGAAGGCCCTGCTCCAGGTTTAATCCAAGGTATTACTCCTGACTTTTTCTCCGGAGAAGCTCCGGGTTTTATGCAAGGTATTGTTCCTGACTTTTTCTCTGCTGACTCTGCTTTAGGTTTTCCAAGAAATCCCCCTGCCACTTTCCTGTCATGATCTTCCCTTTCATCTCGAGCATACAAGCTCTTAGCAGCCGTTCTTATAGTTTTATAGACTCATGATAAAATTAAAAAAATGGTCCTAATAAATCGATAATATACTTAAGTTTATATATTTGTATAAAATATAAATAACTTAATTTATAAATTTACATAATCAACTAAATATTAAATGATCATAACACTAACAAATATACATGCGATCATGATTTATGAAAAACAATTTCTCCGTGCATTTCTAGATTCAAAATCATTAATATTATTATCAAGATCAATATTGTCCAACATATCATTCTCAATACATAACATAGCTAAACCATTCAACTTTTCTTGTGATATTGATGACCTCAAGTAGGTTTTCAATAATTTTAACTTTGAAAAACTTCTCTCAGCTGATGCTACAGTCACAGGTATAGTCAATAGAATTCGATAATAAATAACAAAATTTAATATCTAATATTAAAAATAGAAAACAAAGAGTAAAAATATATTAAAAAATCAGAAACTTTACCTTTAAATTATATTCAGAACTCAAAAGAAAGAATCGTAAAATTTTTTGCTGTTAATTTTTTAGTATATATATTGATGAAAATGAAGAAATTAGAAAGTAAAAATATACTTAAATATTTCAAGACTATTTATAAGTATGAGGACCACAAAGTTATCTTTACTTCAAAAAAAAAAGTCAACTTATATCATTAAAATCATTTAAAGCCAACATGTATAAATTAACGTTAACTTATAACGTTAAAATTTCTTGGGAGAGAGGAGGTTGTTGCGTGTTGCCTGCGTCTGTAGTTGTTGGTTAGAAAGGAGGTTATTGCCTATTGGAAAAGCAGAAAAATTTGCCAATAATAAAAAAGTAGCAAGAGAAGGGGCTGTTGAAGAGAGAGCTCCTCTCATCATGGGCCCTGGGCAGGGGCCCCGGCACTGGCTCTTAGACTTTTGTGTCCCTTACCATAAACCATTGATGGGTTCATTAACCAAAGTAGGAAAGAGGCCAATAACTTCTTCAATAGGAACTAGTGGAACACAAAGACCATTCTCTAACGCGAGGGCAATCAATGTGCCGACTATCTAGCTCGGTTGGGCGCTTCCCATCGCCAACGATGGGTGCTGTGGGACACGCCTCCCCCTGGAATCCGTCACCTCCTGGCTCATGATGCCTCGTCTATGGTCGTCTTACGACGCTAGTTCCCTCTTGTCTTTTCCTTTATCACCAAAAAAAAAAAACACTGATCATCAATAGGAACACTAATATTAATGATGTGAATACCGTACTAGATATAATATCGAATTGAGTTCTAATACGGTATTATATTAGGACCGGTTAATACCGAGTACCATTTCGGATAAGTTTTTAAATTTATAAAATAGTCCTTAAATTTTTTAAAAATTACAAAACAATTCGTTGTCATATTATGCAGATTGTAGTTTATTTAATTTAGCTTTTTATATCTTATCTATTTTAGTTTATATATATCTTTATTATATTTTAATTATTTCTATATATAATAATTATTTATTTTAGAATTGTTATTTTTACATTTCATTTTATTTTACATTTAATTAGACATAATCACAATTTTAATTTAATATATAAAATTAATTTAATAATTATTATAAATATAATTAAATTTAAATATATTTTAAAAATATATATTTCAAATAAATTTTGATTTAATAATGATGATGATGATTTTATTTTTAAGTTTTATTTAATTTATAATAATTATTAGTAATAAAATATTTATTATCATTTTAAAAACTTTGAAAAAAAAGGAAAGGAAAGGTAGGAAGGAGGGAAGGAGATTTTGAAAATTTTACAAAAAAGTCTTTCAATTTTTTAAAATTTCTAATATCGGCCGGTACAATCAAAATTGACCGGTATCAACCGGTATTTAATCCCAATACCAAAACTCAAGATACCGTACCAATTTTGAGCTGACCGGTACGGTACAAAAATCATATCTTTTTTTTTTAATAACTCAGGGTTCGGGCTTGGCCCGACTACTTGGGACCTATGAGCCACCCACTCAGACTCATAGATAGGTAAATCCGGGTCTGATCCTAGTCAATATCAGAGATACCTGCATCAAGGATAGGTCTTCATCACCAGGGGAATTACATCACTTCAAATAGAAGCTGCTCCACCCAAAGTTTGAACCCACAACCTCTCACAATCCTCTCTCCCTTTCTACCGCTAGGCTACCCCGTGATTGGGTAAAATCACATGGGATGTAATACTACCCACATCGTCCCCTGTCAGATTCCAGGAATCATCAAAATCACATGGGAAAAAGGTCCTGAATACAAATAATAATCCTATCAACTTGGAACTGGTCATTATAGAGATATATATACATGTATGTGTGTGTAGTTATCTATACAATTTTAAGCTAAATTTGTCAACTTGTATTTGATATGCATACCAAAATTACGTTGTAATCTTGTGTTTGAAGCAGATTTATCTTCTTAATTAGTTGTGTTAACCTGAGATTATTAGTACCTGATTTTGGAGGACTTGTTAACTTTAATTTAACAAGTAATTAAATCACAAGTTTATTATCGTATTTAATTAATTATATGGACATGTAATCTTATATTTATACATGTATTTGGTAATATTAAGATAATATATAGGTGAAAAATAATACAGATACTCAACGATTTTGGAATCATATTTTGATTACGATATGAATAACCAAAAGGATAATGATGTTTTCCATAGGAAAAGAAAATACAAAATAATTTTAAAACCAATTTCTCAATCGAAAATTAAAGCATATATTTTGTTTTACCTCAAACACTCAATAATTGTTTTTAGATATTATCCAATGGTACTATTTTCTTTAAGGTAGAATGGAAGAGAGAGTCTCTATTTTCTAAATTTAGTTTTATTTCAATACTCAAATTAGATAAATCTGATTATCTTATATATAATCTTAACATTAAAAAATTAAAGATTTGATTTGTAGTATGAATTTATGGACTACTGAAATTGCATAGAAAATTTTTAATTATTGTTGTTAATATTTTTAATTTTAATTAATATCTTAAAATTAATTTTCAATATCTCTTAATTTTAAAAATTAGAGATTTAACGTTTAAAAAATCGAATCAATATTTTTTTTAAAGGCATAGAACCGTTTCATTAATCAAATGAAGAATTGGATGATAACATCCGGAACAACCTCCCAAGAAAAAAAAAAGGCGAGAATCTAATGGATGCTCTAGCAAGTTGATGAGCAACTCCATTCAAGTTTCTTCGAATCCACCAAACTTGTATATCCGGTTTAGTCTCAAGAATAAGCAAACAATCTTTTAACAATCAATCCTAGCTTAGAAACATCAAGAGAATGAGAGGACAAAGCAAGAAATAAATGTTGGCAATCTGTACAAATAAAACCTTCATCATGAAAGTGAGACTTTGCATGTAATAATGCCTGACGCAAGGCAATTGCCTCCGCCATAGCAGCACTTTTAACACCTTCTTGGTAACCAGATATAGCTTTGATAAAACCACCTTCAGGATCTTCAAGGATCACCGCAAAACCTGTGAAATCTTCCTGTTGAAATGTTGCAGCATCAATAAATGCCTGCCAATGAGAATTGTCTAGATTAATGATGCCACTTTCAATACCTTGTTGTCCGCCAATCTGCTGCAAAGAAGCAGCAGTGGGTTTCAACACATTCCAGTCCCGACAGTTCTACAGATAGGTAGTGGCCGTTTGAACTAGCCGTAGCACCGTCGTTGTTTTTGAGGACCAGCACAGGTCATTTCTGGTCCGCCATATGTACCAACAAATCATAGCAAAATAGGCAGCTTTCTCCTTGCCCAAGGATAAACAAATCTGCAAAAATATATCAACAAAAGAAGAGTTCAAAGGTGGCACATCCAAACCAGCAACTCTCCAAACTTTCATTGCATAAGGACAATATAGGAATAAAGGATCCACAGTTTCTTGCATAGGGCAAAATAAGCAATTCTCATTAACTCCAACATTCCGGCTTCTCAAATTCCTCTTCCTTGGAACTTCAAGGTTCCATATTTTGCACCATACTTCTCTGTTTGGGTTCGGTTATTAACCATAGATAAACTCCTGCTAACATGATAGCTGGATTTAACTGTATAATTACCCTTCTTCTCAAAATGCCATAGTGTTGAATCTGTTGAGATATGGAGTCTGATAGAATATACTGGGCTTTACACCAGGCCCACGTTATGTTTATTGTATTCTCCTGGACGTATAAATACGTTGTATTCTCCTAGTGTATTATGATATAGTGAATAAAAAAAAACCCTAGCCGCCCGTGGACGTAGCCATATTTTGGTGAACCACGTAAATTTGTGTGTTCGTTTTATTTTCCGCACTGTTCTTTGATTATTGTGATTGATCGGCCATAACAACTGGTATCAGAGCTTGGTTCGTATCACAACAATCTGAAAAGATGGAAAGCGCGAAGTTTCAAATTGAGAAATTTGATGGAAACGATTTTGGTTTCTGGAAGATGCAGATGGAAGATTATCTGTATCAGAGAAACCTCCATGAACCCTTGTTAGGGATGAAGCCAGAAACCATGAGACAGGAGGTTTGGGATCTGAAAGATCGACAGGCGCTAGGGTTGATTCGTTTGTCGTTGGCGAAGCGTTGCCTTCAACATCGTTAAGGAGACAACGATTGCAGAGTCTTGAAGGCGCCGTCTAACATGTCTGAAAAACCGTCGGCTATCAATAAGGTATATTTGATCGTCGTTTGTTCAATCTGGAGATGTCGAAAGTGGATCATCACGGATCATATTAACGAATTTAATATGATTATCGGTCAATTAAGCTCTGTTGATATTAATTTTGATGATGAGATTAGAGCCACGATTTTGATGTCCTCTACCCGAGTCGTGGGATCTTGTTGTTTCCATGATTAGCGATTCGCGTGGGTGCGAAGCTAAAGTTTGATGAAGTCCGAGATGTTGTCTTGGCGAGAGCATTCGTAAAAGGGAAATCGGAGATTCATCTGTAACGCACTCAATGTCGAAGGAAGGCGGGAGAAAATCAAAGGAGGCCATAGTAAACATGGTCGATCGAAATCAAAAGGCGAGGAAAATCTAAAGGCAAAACGAGGTCTTTTGTTGGGACTGTGGTGAAAAGGACATTTAAGAAGGGCGCCTACACTAAGAAGAAGAAAGGTCGAGGAACAATAAGTCTCATGAAGATGATGATTCTGTATGTTCTGCGGAAGATATTGGTGACGCCTTAATTCTTAGTGTGGACAGCCCGGTTGACTCCTGGATACTTGATTCCGGTGCATCATTCCACTCTTCTCCGAGCAGAGAGATATTCCATAATTTCAAGTCTGGAAATTTTGGGAAGGTGTATCTTGCAGATAACAAAGCCTTGGAGATTACTGGAAAAGGAGATGTATATATACAGACCTCAGGTGGAGGTAGATGGAAGCTGCGCAGGATGTCGGTATATTCGACTTGAAGAAGAACCGATTTCTATTGGTCGGTTGGATAGCACGAGTTCTGAGGCGGTGTTCGGGAGAGTTCTTGGAAAATTGTGAAGGGAGCTATGGTGATAGCACGAGGCACAAAATCTGGAACTTTATACAGTACTGCAGGATGTTCAAACATGGCTGCTGTAGTCGATAGTGCTTCGAGCTCGAGTCTGTGGCACAACAGACTAGGACACATGAGTCGAAGGGATGAAGATGCTAGCTTCAAAGGGGTATCTGCAAGGTTTGAAATCTGTTGATTTGGATTTTGTGAGAGTTGTGTTCGGGAAAGCGAAGCGGGTTAGTTTCACAAAGGCTAGCGAGAGAACCAAAGCGAACGATTAGAACTAGTACACACAGGCGTGTGGGGCCATCTCAGTCTCCTCTCTTGGTGGTTCGAGATACTACGTCACCTTCATAGATGACTTGACGAGGAAGGTATGGGTTTACTTTTAAAACATAAGTCGAAGTGTTTATTACCTTTAAGAGGTGGAAGGTGAAGTTGAAAATCGATGGGTTGAAGATTAAATGCTTAAGGTCCGATAATGGTGGAGAGTATGATTCTCTGAAATTCAAAAGTTACTGTGTTGATGAGGAATCAGTGCACCGGGGCGGTTCTGGCAAGGCAAAGCAGAATGGGATTCTTGAAAGGATGAAACGAGCGTTGAATGAGCGAGCAAGAAGCATGAGACTACATTCGGGCTGCAAAAGCGTTTTGGGCGGATCACGGTGCACTGTTGCATACTTGATAAATAGAGGCCCTTCGGTTCCTTTGGGTTTCAAGATGCGAGAAGAGGTTTGGTCGGGTAAGGAAGTCAAGCTTACTCACTGCGAACTTTTGGGTGTGTTGCTTATGTTCATGTTGATCAAAGAAGAGACAAGCTTGATGCAAAGGCTTTGAAGTGCTATTTCATTGGGTATGGTTCGGATCGGTTTGGATCTGATTTTGGGATGATAAGAATAGGAAGATCTTGAGACACTGTGATGTGACATTTGATGAGAATGTCTGTATAAGGACAAGCTTGAGTACAATCTGAAGATCGAGAAGAAGTGGGAGCGAGGTTGAGTTGCAAGAAAATTTAGAAAATATTATTGCGAGAACGTAGCAAAGAACAACCAGTCACACCGAGCCGGCGTTGAGAAGATCTCGCCGAGTTATCGAGGCCACCAGAAAGGTATTCACCATCTTTGCATTATTTGTTGTTGAGTGATGGAGGGAACCAGAATCCTTTGATGAGGCTTTGCAGGTGAAGGATTCGATCAAGTGGGAGCAAGCCATGGATGATGAAATATGGTCACTTGAGAAGAATGATACTTGGGAGTTAACTGAGTTGCCTGCAGAGAAGAAAGCTTTGTTGAACAAGTGGGTCTATAGGATAAAGAATGAAACTGATGGTACAGTTAGGTTCAAGGCTCGATTGGTAGTTAAGGGATATTCACAAAAGAAAGGTATTGACTACACTGAAATATTCTCTCCTGTTGTGAAATTAACTACAATCAGAATTTTGTTGAGTATTGTTGTGAAGAACTTGCACTTGGCGGATGGATGTAAAAACAGCATTTTTACATGGAGATCTAGAGGAAGAAATCTACATGCAGCAACCTGAGGGATATGAGGTTCCTGGTAAGGAACACATGGTGTGTAAGCTCAAAAGGAGTTTGTATGGATTGAAGCAGGCTCCGAGCGATTGGTAGAAGTTTGACTCCTTCATGTTCGAAATGGTTATCACAGAGTGAAAAGGATCAATGTTGTTACATCAAGAAGTTCTTGACTCCTTTGTTATTTTACTTCTATATGTGGATGATATGTTGGTTGCGAGGTTCAAGTATGGAGGAGATAAATAATCTTAAAGGGAGATCATCATCGAGTTTGAGATGAAAGATTTGGGTGCGAAAGCAGATTTTAGGGATGAGGATTTCCGAGACCGGTCTCTTTGGAATTATAAATTTGTCCAGGAGCAATACATTGAGAAGGTATTGTCCGGGTTCAAAGTTGATGATGCTAAGCCGAGAGCACGCCTTTAGCTAACCATCTCAAATTGTCAAAGGAGCAATCACCCAAGGCATTTGAGAGCGTGAGCATATGAAAAAGTGCCTTATGCTTCTGCGGTTGGGAGTCGATGTATGCTATAGTGCACTAGGCACGATATAGCACCGCGATGGAGCCGTGAGCGATACATGTCGAGATCCAGGAAAGAACATTGGGAAGCTGTAAAGTGGCTTCTGAGATATTTGAAAGGAACAGTTAGCACTTCACTTTGTTATGGGAATGGCAAGGTAGTGTTGGAGGGTTTTGTTGATGCTGATCTTAGTGGAGATGTGGATTCAAGCAAAAGTACATCCGGGTATGTCTACACTATAGATGGGACAGCGGTGAGTTGGATGTCTAAACTCGAAGTGTGTCTCTATGTCATCTCTGAGGCTGAATATGTTGCAATAGCTGAAGCTGGTAAGGAGATGATATGGTTGACTGATTACTTGGAAGAGTTAGGCAAGAAGCAGCATGACAAGGTTCTCTTCACTGATAGTCAGAGTGCCATACAGCTGGTGAAGAATCCAGTTTATCATTTTAGAACTAAGCATATTCGACGCAGGTATCACTTCACTCGCAGTTTGGTCGAAGAAGGTGAGATGTGGTTGAAGAAGATTGATGGTGCTAAGAATCCAGCAGACATGTTGACTAAAGGTGTGGATCTTTGCGGCCCGGGGCTATCAAGGCCTCGATTGGTCTTCTACCATAGTATGGGAGATGTTGCGGCTAGGTGAGGTTGTTGGATACATTGGCATGGAGAACGAAGATGGTTGGGTTGGTGGATCGGTCTCAGTGGGAGAATTGTTGAGATATGGAGTGCGATAGAATATACTGGGCTTTACACCAGGCCCACGTTATGTTTATTGTATTCTCCTGGACGTATAAATACGTTGTATTCTCCTAGTGTATTATGATATAGTGAATAAAAAAAAAACCCTAGCCGCCCGTGGACGTAGCCATATTTTGGTGAACCACGTAAATTTGTGTGTTCGTTTTATTTTCCGCACTGTTCTTTGATTATTGTGATTGATCGGCCATAACAGAATCTTCCACACTATGAACACTAAATGGTATAATGAGAATAGCAAGAACATCACTAAATGAAAAATATTCTATAAGTAACCCAATATTCCACCTTTTACCAACATTTTCTTGGAAGTCACATACCCTCCAAAATCTATTCATAAACATATGCCCATCTTCCGTAACAAAACTGCCTTGCTTAGGAATCCATGGATCCAAACCGATAAGAATACTCCTACCATTGTCTAGTCTCTATCGAGACCCCAATCGCAACAAATTAATTGAAGCATGGATACTAGACTAAATAAAGCTCGAATTATTGCCTTTTCCATGCTTTTAGAAAATCCCCCAATAGGAAATATTTAGCTTTAAACATCTTGTAAAACAAAGTATCTTGTTGAGCAAGGAGGCGTCACCCTTGTTTACCCAACATAGCCAAATTGAAATGCTGCAAATCTCGAAAACCCATCCCACCTTCACACTTTGGAGCACTCATGCGGTCCTAAGCAATCCAATTGATACTCTTATTGACTTCTTTCTTACCATTCCACCAAAAACGATTCATACAAACCTGTAGTTCTTGACACAGAGAGAGCGGTAATAAAAACACAAACATGCAATAGGAAGGAATGGCCTACACCACCAATTTTAGATGGTCCTCCCTACCCGCCCTAAATAAGAATCGGTTATTCCATGAATTAATTCTTTTCCACAGCTTATCTTTAATGTAAATGAAAATTTGCTTTTTATTATGTCTGATAAGCGATGGGAGCCCTAAATACTTACCACCCTCCATTGGACTATGAACTCAGAGAATACTTGAAATGGTAGCTCTTGTATCATCCTTCACACACGTGCTAAAAATAATCCCTAATTTCTGCAAGTTCATAGATTGCCTAGAAGCTTTTTCATACTCAAAAAGAATATTGCTAACCATCGTAGCTTCATTAGAATTAGCCTCAAAAAAGAAAATAGAGTCGTTCACGAATAGTAAGTGAGATACTCTTGGACACCCTCTGCTAACCCGACAACCATGTAATGCACCTTTAGATTCCGCCTCCCTAAGTAAAGCAGTAAGGCTTTCGACACATATAAGAAACAAGTAAGGAGAGATAGGATACCCTTGACGAAGACCTCGACTCGATGTAATAGGCCTAACAAGATTACCATTAAGATCAACCATATAGCTCACTTCAGAAAAACACATATTCATCCAATTAACCCATGCAGGAGGAAAACCCAAAGACACAAGTATAGCCTTCAATTAATCCCAATTAACCCGGTCATAAGCCTTGCTGATGTCAATTTGTAGTGCACAATAACTTAATTCCCCATACCTCCTATTCTGCAAACTATGCAAAGTCTCAAATGCCACACATACATTATCCGTAATTAACCGATTAGGCACAAAAGCATATTGTGTATTAGAAATAACATGTTGCAGAATCTATTTAAGTCTATTTGCTAAGACTTTTGACACAATCTTATAAATCATATTACAGAGGGCTATAGGTCTAAAATCTTTAATATCATCAGGAGCAGCAATTTTTGGAATCAAAGCAATAGTATTAACAATAAGTGAGCTTGGAAAGGTATCCTGAGAGAGCCAGAACACCCCACTTTTCAAATTTTCGTCTCCCAAGACGTGCCGACATTTTTGCAAGAAAGCCAGATTTAAGCCGTCTGGAACCGGGGCCTTATCTAAATGCATACTAAACCAAGCAGACTCGAACTCTTCTTTCTGAAACAACTTTAATAAAAATTATGAATCTTCCTCTGTCACCCTTTTTTCCACAATCTCTATAATTATAGAAAAATCAGCTTCTCCCTCTTCCAAAAATAGCTTCTGAAAGTAGCTCTGAACAATAAACCTCATCTCTGCAGGTTCAGAAATAACTACCCCCTCTTCATTACGCAAGCCTTTAACACGATTATGAGCTCTTCTCCCTTCAATTTGTTTATGGAAAAAGTTCGTATCTCGGTCACCATCCCTATACCAAAATAATTTCTCTTGCTGTTTCCTACAAGTTTCTTCTACTAAAAGAATTCGATTCCACTCATCTTTTAGTCTCATGGAATTTGAATTATCACATAGCTCCTTCTCCAATTCCAGCTGCCTGCTCACAATGTTTATGTGTTTCCAGAATTCTTTGTTTCTATTTCTAGCCCAACTTTGAACTGCATCAACTAATTGGTCTCGTCTCTCCATGAAATCAACAACACCCGACAATTTCCAACAATTCTTCACCATAACTTCCAATTCACCTTCCAATAACTAAGAGCTATCAATTCTAAAAGGATGATCCCCTAGCTCATGTTCATTCGGACATAGCTCAACTGTAATTGCATACTGATCAGAAACTGGTAGCACTGTAGAAGAAGAAAAAGCATTTGAAAAAAGGAAGCTCCAATCAGAATTAGACATAGCATGAACCAATTTTTCTTTAAGACGATCACCATTACGGTTAGTACCTTCCCAAGTGAAAAGAAAACCAATAGAATTTAGATCAAACAAACCAGCATCATGATGAGCTTCTCTAAACCCATTAATAAGATAATATGCTCTTGGAGGACCTCCCTGCTTCTCATTATTAGTGGCAATATCATTAAAATCTCCTGTGCACAACCAAGGAAGACTGTCATGAGCTGCAAGAGCACGAAGTAAATTCCACGAAGACCATCTCCTATTACTTTCAAGAAACCCATAAAAACCAATGTATCTCCAAACCTTGCCTTCAAACACAATCTGACATTCAATGTAATTATTAAAAAAAGAAGCTACAGGGAGGTCAACATTAGACTTCCATAAAAGACATAAACCAACTCCCATTACCACTCTATCAACACAAAAACAAAAATCAAACCGAATTGAATTCTTGACTTCATCCAACCTGATACCATGCATATGTGTTTCAATTAAAAAAATCACATCAGGCTAAAAACTCATCGATAAATCTCTAAGCGCTCTTACTGCTCGGGGGTTGCCAATGCCCCAGCTGTTCCAACTAACCAACATCATTGCTTTCGGCCATCCCGCATCACGGAATGTGTCGCTGTCTTGTAAACTGAAGTGGAAACTCCAGTTTGAGAACCAACTGTCAAATCAGCATTCTTAGAAACGACAGAAGGTGGATGCGTTTTCTCATTTCTTGGTCTCTTCTTACTATCATCTGTAGGATCCATTCTTTCCTCTTCAAGATCATCAATACTCATCCAGCCCGTAGATTATGTTTCCATTTGGGCTAACTCTGATCTCGTGTCATTCAAATTTGAACTTGCCCTAAACAAGTAACACTTAAAAAGTTGGGATTTTAAAGCTCCTGTTTCCATATTATTTGCACGAATATCTCCTTCCACAGTTAACGCCCTAGAGTCATGGTTTCCTTCCATGTGCAACCATTGACTTGTTGGACCGCTAGGCTGCTGTGCTGGAGCTCGAAGTTGTTTATCCCACCCAAAGCTCAATTCTTCTAGATTTTTATGGAGGCGTAACTCATAGTAGGAGTCTATGTGGCCCAAGATACCACACAAAAAGCAGTAAACAAATATCCTTTCGTAACTAAAGAGTACATATAACACATCTCCATTGGCATCAACAAGTTTCTTCTTTCTTTTGAGAGGCTGACGGATGTCTATCATTGAACATTGTGAACGATTTAGCATCACACGCAATATATTGATCGACAAAATTCCCCAATGACTTGACAACCTCTTCTCTCATGAAACCAAGTCTTAAATGTGCAACTAATAGCCAAACATCTACATGTAACAAAGGTATCCGTAGCAGGTCTTCTCTTCTCTCAATGGTATTCCAAACAAGTAAGTGGCGATTAAACAACCATGGTGAACCTTCCATAGCCCTCTCCATATCAACTTTATTATAGAACCAAAATAAGAAAAACGTTCTCTTCTCTCAATGGTATTCCAAACAAGTAAGTGGCGATTAAACAACCATGGTGAACCTTCCATAGCCCTCTCCATATCAACTTTATTATAGAACCAAAATAAGAAAAATGTTTTGCTCCTAGATCAGAAATTGTTATACCCCCTAAGGGATGCCAGAGGTATGCAAAAACAGATTTTATGAATTGAAAGTTGATGTTGTTGTATGTGAGAAACATGCCCATAAGACAATAATCATAACCTTGTTGCAAATTGGCTGGTGCAATATCAAAAACTAGGGTTTCATCTTCAACGTTTACACTAAGATTAGGGTTGGGGTTAGGTACAGATGGGTGATTTGAATCCATTATTGTTTAGGGTTTAACGAAAAAGTTGAACAACAAAAGAACATGCCACAGAGAGCATACAAAAAAACTTATCCTCTAGGGATCGGGCTATATTAAAATGATACAATATTCATTTCAAATTAAAATCACTCTACTCCCATTCTTTAAAAGTTTATAATTTCTCACATTTATTCACTTTATATATAACAGAACCATGTTAAAGTATCGAATCGATATTAGATAGTCTAAAGATTGAATAAAAATAAAGAATTTCAAATATGATTAAAAGGGAAGAATTTGAAGTTTAATTGAAAATTAATCAATTTATTTTGGTCTCATTAATTTACAAAATTGATCGATAATTAATAAAGCGATCGGTTTTAACAATAAATATTATTTTAAAAATTGATCTAGAAAATTAAAAATTAAACTAAAAGTTGAACAATTTAAAATTTTATAATTGATTGAGTTTTTAAACATTATTTCACATGATAAAATAAAAGGGTATATCTTAATTAAACATCACTTAGTTTTACAAAAATAACTTATTACTATTTCTTTTAATATATTTCATTTTAATTTACAAGAATAAGGTTGTGTATTATTTTCTTTTTCAGATTTTACACATTCCAACTAAGTTCAAATAAGTGAATAACTTTAATCCGTACATTTATCCATTAAATCTCTGTTGTAATGATTGTGGTTTAAAGTCTTCATTCCAGATGTTACGTTTGCCTTCTCTACGATGGGATCAGCGACATGGTGGTCAACAAAGGATGCGAAGATATCAACGCAACCAATCGCTGTCATCATCCTTATAAACAGAGTTCGTCTTGAACCAGTAGAAACCTAAATTTATAAATAAAAAATTATAAAAAGGTAAAAGACATCATTTTTGTAGTTTAAAATTTTTAAAAACCTATATATTCTTTAAAATATTGTTTTGATCAATAATATCTTATATTTAAAGTCATATCTTAATTACTATTTGCCGAAACACTCTCTTTATTAGGTAAGACTAAGTTTTAATAATAATTAAAACTTAGTTTAATCTTGTACATTTTATTTAAAATTCTCATTAAAATATTTTTAGCTTTTGACAAGTACTTATTTAATTATATTTTAGATTTTTAATTTTGTTTAACATTTTTATATGTCCATTCCTTTTGATGTACTATGATGCTTGTATATTTTTGTTGTTATTTGTAATATTTGATTATTGTTATTTTTTAACTAGAAAAAATGTAAAATTTATAAAATTTCTTACCCTTTAAAATAAAATTGAAGTTTGAACTCAGACGACTTGCCAACTTAAACTCAAATGTTAGCGTATTGTGGGTCTCACTTAGCAAACTAATTACCAATTTCTGGAAGTTGGGGTTGGAGAGGACGAAAGAAGTGTCAAAATGTGTAAATCAAATCTGTCTCCTTCTGGTTTTTTTTTGACCATTTGAGCTCATCATATAAGCACGAGCAGAATTGTGGATCCCATCAGATTCGTTGAACATTACAAAGAGTTCAAAATTTGGTATTGTGCTCAGTACCAACTTGCACTTAAAAAATCAGATCAGACCTAATCTTTTCTCTTTCTCTGTGCATTGTTTCAAAGACTGATAAGAAAATGGTGATCACTATCCCCATTTACATCTGATTTGCTTGCTTTTGACCTTACAAGTTGCGTATTAGTATTTACCATTACACAGAACAAGCACGTTTTCTTTATAAAAAGCAAAAGCGTCACCATACGTTTGAACTCATACGTCATCACTCACGTAGTTCTTAAGGGTAAGGTTAAATTCGTAATGATGGCAATGCACCCGACCCTCTTAGGAATCAATTCACGAGAGGTGAAGATTTGCTCCCACAATTATGTGTTTTGAGTTTGGACTTAATTCAAAATTCGATTCGACTTGACACTTTAGACTATAGATTCAAATTTAATTTTGATTAAGTTTTATTTTTAAATTTTAGACTTAAACAAAATAAGTATTTAAGCTATATATGTGATAAAAGATGAATTAGTTCGTAATTATAAATCAATCGTGGTGCGACCTGAATTGTCGAGTAAAATTTAAGTTGTTTGTATCATTATAAAATTAAGAAAATGTAAAGATTAAATTAAATTAAAAATAATATTGATCAAAATTAAAATTTAATTAAAGAATGAGATTGTTAATTACAAATTAATTGGTTTATTTAGATCAATGCAATAAATAGGTTAATTTTTAATAATAAAAATTGGTAAAATAAATTAAAAATAATATTTTATTAAAAAAACTTTCTATATAAATAAGTGTATGACCAGAGCATGTGAACCAAAGGTGGGATCATATCAGAAGTAGTCCCACTTGGGGAAGGTTGTATACTTGTATTGTGAAGCGAAGAAATGAGTGAGCCAGCCGGCGCCAGCCAAACCTCCGGCGACAACGGCCGACTTACCACCCCTGGTTCCTTCGGCAACCACCCGTTGCCACGTGGGCAAGTCAGGAAGAAGATCTTGCTGGCTGCAATTGGTTGTTCTCCTTCACAGCGCGAAGATGGATAGAAGTACGCAGTTGATGTACACTTCGTTTCGAGGTGGTTTAAAGAAGAGTGATCGATATATTACTCTTTCTTCTTTCTATAGGAATAATAGATCAACATAGTAGCCGCGCGCGCTTTGTACTTAAGAATCAGCTTCTTACTTTGTAGTGAGATTCTGAGATATGATCCTGTTGTTCATCCTTCTGGTATTAGTTGTTGTTGTTGTTATATGTACCGACGTAGATTATTAAATAATCTTCTGGTTTGCTTTCTTTAATCTTTAATCCTCTTCAGTACTGTTATTCTTCTTCTTGTTTGGACATCACTAAACCTGAGAATGAATTTGAGAATTTACCCTTATCAGGAATGGTACTATGGTAGTTTCCTTATCAGCAATCAGTGTACTATTTATCATTAACTTCTAATTATAGTAATACCTATGGCGGCGGAGATGATCCAAATTCATCCAATAATATTTCAAGAAAAGAAGAGGACAAAAGGTCGTGAAGAAAAACATTTGTGGAAGTAAAATAATCTAATGACATTAATTTATTGAAAATAACGTTAGGATTAAAACTATTTACTTGTGAATATGTTCACACTCCTCGACTATGGCTAATAGCAGAAAGGACATCTTATCAGATTCAAAGTAACCAATTAAAAAAATGTTTATTTTGTACCGTTATATTCTTGTACAGAAGAAAAGGAGGTAAAATAGGAAATTTCTAATTGTTGATCATGACATGAATTTAAGTTTTATTAAAAATACGAAAAATAGTTAAGTTTTTCACTTTTAATTAATTTCCTAATATTAATTTTAATTTTCAACTGTTTGAAATAGAAGTGGTATATATTAATTTACATATTATTATTAAACAAAAAATTTAATATATATATATATATATATATACGTTTAAACTCAAATGTCGGCTTATTGTGGGTCCTACTTTCCAAAAAAATTATTAATTTCTAGACGTGTTTGACCATTTGAGCTCATCATATAAGCACACGTAGATGCTGATTGGTTCAAAGTTTGGTCCTTGTTTTCAGTCAAAATGACGTCAGTCTCATCCATTGTCTTTTACTGTACATTAAGAAATTCTCTGATTCAGTCAACATTTGTATCCTGAATGATGAAGTTAATAAGAAAAAAAAAAGACTAAGTTTTCTCATGACATGATTGCAAGCAATTAAGACCCTTTGAAACTTTAGAATAATAGTTCAAAAGGGTATATAAAAAATTCCAGAAATCATTGATGATGGGTAGCTTTTTCTTTATCAAATCAATGAAGAAAAGTGTACCAGTGCCAAAATAAATTGTCATATTTTTTGAGACTCTGAGTAAGGACTCTTAATTTAACTAAAGATAAAAAGAGTCGAAATTTGCAACTTTTCAGGTATTAGCTGGTTTGGGCACTATCAAGTATATTATTTGATTATATTATATTTTTATTTATTTATATATTTATTATAATTTTATTTATTTGATAATTTAGCGTGTCAGTAATGTGTATTATTCTTTTATTGTCACATCTACATGTGAGTCTATTGAAAATAACCTCTTTATCGTATAAGAATAAGGTTGTGTAATATCACACCTTTTTAAAACTCTCGTGACAATGATAATAATATATTCAAAAAGATTCTTTTTATTATTTCATTCTGACTTAATTATCCACACTTGCTTTCTTCTCTGTTGCAATGAATATGCTTTGGAATCTTATATCAGATATTCTGTCACCTTGGCTTGGTTGTCGTGTCGGACAAGAAACAAAAATCTTAAACACCATGAGATTAACAAAACCAAACATTATCATCCTCCTCATTTCGAACAGAGTTCCATTTTGGACCAGTACAATTCCTAGAAGTTAAGTTAGTTAAGCGTAAACCACTGGTTTTTTTTACCAGAGCTCATCATATAAGCACGAGTAGATTCGTTCAAATTTAGGTCTTGTGTTCCGTACCAACTTGCAACATAAAAGCTTAAAAAATCAGAGCCCGCCTTGTCGGAGCTCGTGCGTCGCCTTGCCTCTGCACATGATTCTAAGGGATAAGGGTCAATTCGTGGAACTTAAATAATAACTACATATATTATATAAAAATTAGAAAATAAATCTATTTTAATCTCTTAGCTAATATTTAAGAAGACTTACTTTATAATTGATATTTATTTTAATATATTTAAATTATTAAATCAAATTTTATTTGAGTTTGAAAATATTTTAAATTTAATTATATTTATTAATAATTATTTAAAATTTTAATTTATTTAATTTAATTACAAAATAAAATAAAATTGTTAAGTAAAATCAAATTATTAATTAATTAAATATAACATATTAAATTAACTGGTTCAAAAATTAAAATTAATATATCAAATAATTAAATAATATATATTTAGTTAATAGTAAATCTAATTATAAAAATAAGCAGAAAATTTTATTTTATAATTTTCATAATTTTGAAAAATAGAAGAAACCAAAAGAAAATAGAAACCAATAATTCAAACAAACTAGTGTTTTCTTAAAAAGACAGAAAATCAAAAGTAAAAATAAAACAAAAAATTCTAAATTTCGTTCTATATAAAAATTTTGAAATTCCTAATCTAACCAAATTGAGCAGTCAGAGCTTGACTCAAAATCTAAAATTTAGAAAAAAAATTCGAGCACAACCCAAAAGTTGATTAATTTGATGGAGTTTATTAACTTTAGGTCAAGTTATATAAGAAGTTAAACAGGTAAGACAAGAAGTTTAAAGTTTAAAAGATTTAATTAGTATTAAATTATCATAAAATTAGTTAAAGATTAAATAAAATTAAAGAATTTGAAATATAGTTGAAAGAGATTATTTTACAACTTTAATTAAAATATTATTAAATAAAATTAATTAATTAATTTTAGTTTATAATAACTTATTAATGTACCAAATTGACCAATAAATTGATTAGTTTTTAATAACACGAGTTAGTAAAGTAAATCGAACCGAAAAATCAAAACTAAATTCAAAAGTTGAACAATTTTATATTTTTGCGGTTGAAATGGTATAATTGGTTGAGTTTTGAATAATTAATTTTTGTTTGATTTATGTGAAAATAGATCATTTTTATTTTAATTAGTTCTTTAAACTTAATTTTAAATTGATTCAAGTGTTTTACTTATTGAAGTAGAAGTGGTATATATTAATTTAACATCATTTTGCTTTTTAATTAAAAAGAAAAAGTAATTAAAAATGGGTCCAAATAATTTATTATTATTTCTTTTTAATATATATCATCCAACTCACTTCTCCACATTTGCTTTCCCTTATGTGAAGGATATGGTTTGGGAATCTTGTACCAAATGCTCTGTTTGCTGAGTTTAGATCTTTTGTCTAATTTTATGGTGTTTTATTGTGTCTAATGAACCTCAGTCATTCATTTACGTGAGTTCCGCTTAGGTTTCACATAAATAAACGCGAATCTCGCATAAATAAATGGTTGAGATTTATAGAATAGAATAGGACACCATAAAATTAGAGAGAAGATCCTATACTCCTGTTTGCCTTCGCTGCGAAGGCTATAGAGCTCAAGAGCACGAACTGTCGTTGCCCTACAAATAAGGTGGGATCATATCAGAAGCAACTACCACTTGGGGAAAGGTTGTAATATGTAGTGACTGGTGAAGAAATGAGTGAGCCCACCGCCAAAAACGTTTGACCAGCCACCTCTGGTTCGTTCTGCAACCACCCCTTGCCACGTGGGAAACTCAAGAATAGTTTCTTGCGGGCTGGATTTAGTTGTTCTCCTTCAAAGAAACCAAATGGTTGATGATCTACATGGAAGTACGTCGTTGATGTTCACTTCCTTTCGAAGTAGTGATCGATCTGTTGCTCTTTCTTGTTGCGACTCGATCTCGGAACCGGATCCCAACAGAAAAATTAAGACGAAAATGGGCCAAAACTAAAGCGAAATCAAATCGGATAAAGCGAATCCGAAGGCGAAATTGAAGGACAAAATGCGGAACAAAATACAAAGCGGATAAAAAGGCGAAAACAAATAGCAAAAGCAAAATCGAATTGTATAGTGAAAGAAACTGAATCTGAAACAAAAAGCGGAAACAAACAAAAGCGAAGCGAACACGAATCAAAATATCGATTACGAATCGTAAGCAAAGTAAACAAACGGATCAAAGCAAATGAAAGCGAATCGAATACGAATTCCCGACATTCGTAAACATACACTTTTGAAAAGCGTCGCGTTGGAAACCTTGAGACATTCTAAATCTGGTATAAATTTTTCTTTCTTTCTTTCTTATTCTTATTCCTTTCTTTCTCATTTCTTACATCTTTAGTCGATCTCATTCAAAAAATCTCAATTCATAGTAATCTTCTTAACAATGAATGCAATAATTTCTTTAAATCATAAATCAAACTCATTCAAATTCACAAAGCACATTTTTTAAATTATTCAAATAATTCGAAACCAGTGAATTTCATAATCCTTGCTTTTTCTTAAAATCATTCCAAAACAAAAAATTTAATCCTTCGCAAGTCATACTTTTCAAACATTTATATAAACATTTATTTATCAAAAATTTGCTTCTTGAATTTTCAAATACACATACTTAGCTTAAAATTTAATAAATATACATACTACCCACTTCGAATCGATGCTAGAAGCTTGTCCTTAGCTTCAATTTGACCATTGCTTCTTTCTTTCCTCCAATTGAAATTTTCCTAAACCAATTTCACCCAAATTCAACATCATAAATGACATAATTACTCAAATTGAACTTAGAAAACACAAATCCCTCATATTTTTAAGCTATCTAAAGCAAAAACTTCCAAAATTTCCAAATCACAAAAATTGGGCATAAACCCTAATTCACAATTATCCAAAATTAATCCAATTAATCATGAAATCTCCAAAATTGAGCTTAGGTTTGACAAACCCATACAATATCCAAGCTATCAACATCAAAAACTCATAACAATTCTAAAACTAAAAAATTGCTCTTACCTTCAACCTCCACCATTTTCGAATTTTTCTTGTCCCATAAGAGAGCTAACACCTTCTTCCATCTTTTCCCTCTAGAATCCACGAAAATATCATGCTTGAAGCCCTAAAAACCGAAACCCCAAGCTTCCATCTTCTTCTTCATGGCCCATCATCGAACTCACCTTCTTTCTCCTCTCTTCTTCTTATTCTTTTGTTTCATTCTTCACTAGTGTCGTGGGCTTCCTTAATAAAACGACAGCCACTTATTTACTCACTTATGGATAGCCAAATGAACCTTTTGTCCCTCCTTCTATGCCTTATAACTTACCTCTTTAAGTGGACTTCCCAATATACCCCTAACATTCATTTTACTTCATGCTACTTTAGGGCAATTTTCTAATCATCAATTTGAAGGAATTTGCCAAAACTTCCTTATAGAGAAATGTTCTTCTATCTCTTAATTTCATAATACCACCAAAATCATTAAATTTAGATCACTATACCAAAAGTTATACACTAAACATTTCATACTTGTCTTATGCGAACACATTTTTCAGCATATTTATTTCCATCCAAAAATTTATATTCTTAAGGTCAAAATTGAAACTACATTTCATCATAACAATTATAGCCCTATTTCCCTAGTTTAATTCAAATTAAGAATCAACTCATTTGGATTACTAGAGCAAAATTTATGGCCAAAATACTTTCAGATCTTTACTAATTCCAGACTGAACACTAATCCGAACTTCCATTCAGAAATTGAAAGTCTTAGGGGCAAAATTGAAATTCAATTCCTTCATATGACTTGTATCCCCATGTCTCTATTTTATTTTTCCCCAAGAATCACTTCCATCGGATCTCCACAGATCCCGAATTTCGCCAAATACTGAATCATGTTCAGAATATTTCATAACGCACTTTGATTAAATTAATCATACTCAATTTAATCTCATAAAATCACAAATTTTCCCTGAGGATGTAAATAATTGTCTTAGGAATCCAACGCTTCAAAAACCAAGTCAATTGGATGTCGGACGGAGAAATTATAAGCAAAAGATTAAAAAAGGGTCGGATTGGGAACGAAATAACATAAACAAAAGGAGTCAAAATGGTATGCAAATAACTGAAATTTTCAAAATTCATAACTCTTGATCCCGAACTCCAAATTTGACAAAATTGATTTCAAAAGATAGCTCAAAGGAAGCTCTACAACTTCCATGAAGGACAGAAAAATCAATTTGTCCTTTAAGTGAGTCAAAAATCCACTCAAAGTTTCTGTCCTAATCATCTCTTCCTAAATAACTTCCAAATTTTGGTCGATCATAATTTCTAACCCCGATATTGAAAAATTGCATACTTTATGGCGATAAAAATCTGGGAATATAAGCTACAACTTTGATGTAAACCATTTACTTCAATTCAGATCACATCAATCTGGCGATTTGCCTCAAAGCACATCATACACAATTCTACACTTAGAGCATTTTCAAAACCTAAACAAAATACACTTAACTTTGAACGATCATAATTTTCACTCCCGATATTAAAAAATATCAAACTTTATTGCGACAGAAAGATTTCAACATAAGCTATAAGTTTCATGTAGATCATTTTCTCAAATTTTGCCTAAATTAAAAAGTCAACTCTTAATGGCCAAAAAGTCAAACTTTTCATATTTTCACACTTTTTCTCTTTATTTCTTGATTTTCAGCTTAATTTTCAATTTCTCATTCACTTAAACTTGTATAATTCATACAAATCTATTCAAATTTCAAAGTCATCAAAATCCATCAATTCTTTTTCTCATCAATTTTTTTAAAAACATAATCACATCTATTACAAATTTCATATACAAACTTACTTATTTCATACTTTTTATATTTCTAAATTTTCTTAAAGATCGGGGTCCAATATTTCTTTTTTTTACGGGAATAGTAGATCAACACACAAGCCTGGTGTGTCTGTGTGCGCGTGTGTGATATTTGTACTTAAGAATCAGCTTCTTACTTTTTAGTGATATTCTCGGATAAGATCATGTTCTCGAATTAGGAGTAAGGCGTGTGATATCGATTCTCTCGGATCTCGTATGTTAGCGAGATTTGTAATGGATTGTTGTTGTTGCGATCATGTTCTTCACGCTTCTATTATTAGTTGTTGTTGTTATTATATCTACTGATGTAGATTATTAAATACTCTTCTTTTGCTTTCTCCAATCTTTAATCCTCTTAAGTGTTGTTCTTCTTGCATCACAAAACCTAAGAATGAATTTGAGAATTTACCCATATCAAGAATGGTAGTTTCTTTATCATTAAACAGAGTATCTCTCTGCTGTTGGAGTGTTTCAGGACTCGTGGTGGTGTAGCCATTCATGAGTTTGTGAAAGTTTAGAGAGATTCAGGAATGAATTCACAAGACTGGACATGCGAAGTTATTGTATAGAAAAATTTTCCAAGAACCTTTCAATCCACCATGGTTACAATGAACATGATAATTGTCAATTGCAGCATCAACTATAAGGACACGAGAAGTTTGAGTCATGCAGAAGATAATCTTCACTCTTGTTCAATCATCATAACCAAAACTTGCAATTGGACAGCATTTACAATTTTCCACATTTACAAATATGTTACAATCTAACTATCAATGATCTAGAACAAAAAGTTACAGAAACCACATTAAAAAGAAAATTTATGCTTGAATTGAAAACAAGAATCAAAATGAATTTAGTCATCTATCTGATAAAGTGGGCTGACGCACGGAGCCCACGGACGACCCGATAAACACACACATAAGACAACATCTTTAATTCACACAACAAAATGCCACCTTCAAAGTAAGCACGTGGGGACAACTCATCCAGACCAAGACAGCTTGCAAGAAGGCAAAATAGCAGAAGACGCATTTTATTCCCTGCTCCCTCTTTTATTCCTTACCTCATTGTACATAGTACACCTGGCTCTCCCTCTCTGTACCAGAATTGCATTAGGTATAGATTCTCCACTAGCCAATAGCAAGCTCTTAGTTTTAGTATCAATACTCTTCTCTTATACAGATCATATATGATGAAATAGAAACATATTTCTCATCAGCGGTATATTTTTCACAGTATCAGAGCCAAAGGTCTGATCCACAACACACAACCTACCTACCACAATGTTACAAACAACTGACAATAATACCAACCCAGATCTGAAAAAATATTCTATTACAAATACGGAGAACCTTGAAGCTGTGTTACTTACAACCCTTTTCAATGGGAATAACTACTTAACCTGGAGCAAATCGATGTTGATTGCTCTATGTGCTAAAGACAAGCTTTCATTTGTAGATGAGACTTGTACACAGCTAACAGAAGACACGACCTTACTAACCATATGGAGGAGGGTAGACTCCATGGTAAAATCATGGATACTCAACTCTATGGTCAAAAAACTCAGAAATGCTTTCCTGTCATTCCCCACACCTAAAGAACTTTGGGAGGAAATGAGAGAAAGGTTCGGAGAGGCCAATGGGCCATTACTGTACCAAATAGAGAGAGAAATCAATCTTTTTAAACAAGGTAACCTTACTATTTCTGCATATTACACAAAGTTAAAGAAGTATTGAGATGATTTATCTAGTCTAGACCCGCTGCCTACATGTATGTGCGATACTACTAAAGTAATTTCCAAAAAGGAGAATATACACAGGTTAGTGCAGTTTTTGATGGGCTTGAATGAGGACTATCAGCATGTAGTGAATCAAATCATGTTAATGGAGCCAGTACCTCTAGTAAATAAAGCTTTCGCAATGAAGCAAACAGTGGAGAGGCAGAAAACAGTAAGGGCAAGTAATGACAGAAACGTAAGTGTAGCAATGATGGCAAAGCAGTCCAACACAAACGCCAAGAGGGGAGGAAGAAATAACAGCAACATTGGCAGAAAACAATTCATTAAGAAAGAAGACAAATACTGTAACAAATGTGGAAAAACAGGCCAAACCATAGAGACTTGCTTTAAGATTCCTGGTGTCCCCAACTGGTACAAAGAATTGACAGAACAAAAAAACAAAGTCAACTTTGTCGCGATTAATGATATAGCAAGAGACAGGTGAGTATATTAAAAAGAACCGAACACATTCCACAAGACATAGCAGCCTTCATACAACAGGAAATCTCCAAAGCAATCACAGGAAATGGCACAAGACAGGTAAAATTGGGCGGACTTACAAACTACGCAGGTAACATCACAAACAAAACACATATTTGCAATGTAGATAACAAGTGCACATGGCTAATTGATTCAGGTACATGGTTACCAACTTAGACTACTATTACGGGCATGAAATAAATCATATATTTGAACCTGTTACACTCCCAAATGGTACAAAACAGCAAGTAAAACACATATGCCAGGGTACAATCGGTGATAAGATAAAAATTGATGGAATTTTGCACATTCCAAACTTTTTCAAAAATCTACTGTCCGTGAACAAGCTTACTATACAGAATGACATTGCTGCTATATTTGTGTCTAATGGGCTATTTTTGCAGGATCTACAGACTAACAATGTGGCAGCAGCACTCAAGGCAAAAGGTGGATTGTATGAGTTGAATGCAGAAAACTTACTATCCCCAGGAACCTTGAAAGGTGCCCCTAGATTTCTTCACAACCAAGAATGTAGCACTGCATGCATCTATTTTCTTCAATGTTTGGCACAATAGGCTAGGCCATGTTTCCAAAGAGAAAATGAAACACATCAATGAAATTAGTTTTTCAAATTTCCATCTGCCTAATTGTCAAATCTGTCCCATGGCAAAACAGCACCCAAAACCCTTTCCCAAACACACAATTCAAACTATTAAGTCCTTTGAAATTCTGCACATGGACCTATGGGGACTATACAGAGTACCTTCCTTAGACGGTTCACAATTCTTCCGAACAATGGTAGATGACTTCTCCAGAGGTACCTGGAATTTTCTGATCAAACACAAATCCAACACACAGCCCACCATAACCCAATTCATCACAGCTATTGAAAAACAATACGAAACTAAGGTCCTCAAGATACAGACAGACAATGGGAGGGAATTCTTAAACAGTGAATCATGGTTTCCTTCCACGCGCAATCATTGACTTGTTGGACCACTAGGCTGTCGTGCCGGAGCTCGAAACTGTTCATCCTACCCAAAACTCAATTCTTCTGGTCTTTTATGGAGGCGTAACTCACAGTAGGAGTCCATATGGCCCAAGATACCACACAAAAAGTAGTAAACAAATAACCTTTCGTAACTAAAGAGTGCATATAACACATCTCCAATGGCATCAACAAGTTTCTTCTTTTTTTTGAGAGGCTAACGGACGTCTAACCGAACTTTAACCCTTATTAGGCTATCATTGAACAATGTGAATGATTTAGCATCATACGCAATAAATTGATCGACAAAATTCCCCAATGACTTGACAGCCTCTTCTCACATGAAACCAAGTCTCAAAGCTGCAACTAATAGCCAAACATCCACATGCAACAAAGGTATCTGTAGCAGGTCTTCTCTTCTCTCAATGGTATTCCAAACAAGTAAGTGGCGATTAAACAACCATGGTGAACCTTTCATAGCCCTCACCATATCAATTTTATTATAGGATCAAAATAAAAAACGTTTTACTCCTAGATCAGAAATCGTTATACCCCCTAAGGGATGCCAAAAGTCTGCAAAATTTGATTTTATGGATTGAAAGTTGATGCTGTTGTACGTGAGAAACATTCTCACAAGACAATAATCATAAGCTTGTTGCGGATTGGCTGGTGCAATATCAAAAACTAGGGCTTCATCATCTTCATCGTTTTCACTAAGATTAGGGGTGGGGTTAGGTATAGGTGGGTGATTTGGATCCATTATTGTTTAGGGTTTAACTATAAAGTTGAACAACGAAAGAACATGCAACAGAGAGCATACGAAAAAACTTATCCTCTAAGGATCAAGCTATATTAAAATGATACAAGATTCATTTCAAATTAAAATCACTCTACTCTCATTCCTTAAAAGTTTATAATTTCTCGCATTTATTTACATTATATATAACATAATCATGTTAAAGTATCGAATCGATATTAGATAGTTTAAAGATCGAATAAAATAAAGAATTTCAAATATGATTGAAAGGGAAGAATTTGAAGTTTAACGAAAAATTAATTGATTTATTTTGTTCTTATTAATTTACAAAACCGATCGATTAATTAATAAACCGATCGCTTTTAACAAAAATATTATTTTAAAATTGATATAGAAAATTAAAATTAAACTAAAAAGTTTAACGGTTTAAAGTTTTATAATTGATTGAGTTTTTAAACATCGTTTCACATAATAAAATAAAGAGGGTATATCTTAATTAATCATCACTTAGTTTTCTAATAAAAAGAAAAGTGATTAAAATGGATCCAAATAAAAGGACAAAAATAACTTATTACTATTTCTTTTAATATATTTCATTCTAACTTACAAGAATAAAAATATGATGGTATATTATTCGACTTTTTCAGATTTCACACATCAAATTCCCTATTTCAATTACTCTGTTTCAACTACGTTCCATTAAATCTGATGTCCATTCATTTATCCATTAAACCTCTATTGTAATCGGTCGTTTACCAGGCGAGAAGCCCAGGCAATCGCTGCCGAGGTTCACTATGAGAGGGGGCCCCTATTCAACAGCCCCCTCTCATATGAAGTTGCTATGTTTTCGTTCAAGTCATAGTAATGAATTATGACTTTAACGTTATTACTATAAGAGGGGGCCCTCTTCAAGAGCCCCCTCTCATATGAAGTTGCTATATTCTTGTTTTAACGTTATTACTGTGAACAAAGTTAAAGTCATTTATAAGTTAATGTTGTTTTTTTTTTTATGTAAACGTAACTTTGTGGTCCTGTGCTTATAAATAGTCTTGAAATATTTAAGTATACTCTTACCTTCTAATTTCTTTATTTTTATCAATATATGTATTTAAAGTACTTTAACTCAAAATTAGCGAAAAAAAATTTTGCGATTTTGTCTTCTCAATTCGAGTATAATTTAAAGGTAAAGTTTCTAATTTTAAATATATTTTACTCTTTATTTTTATTTTTAATATTATATATTAAATTTTGTTATTTATTTTGTCCTGTATCATAGATATAATACTATTTATATATCTTTGTGATATATTGTGAAGCTGTTGGAGTTTGATTGTGCCTACAAATATATAAATTTAAGTATATTGTCAATTTATTAGGGTCCTTTTTTTAATTTCGCCCAGGGTCTATAAAACTATAAAAACCGCCCTGATTGTAATGATTGTGGTTTGAAATCTTTATACCAAATGTTACGTTTGCCTTCTCTACGAAGGGATCAGCGACATGGTGGTCAAGAAACAGACACGAAGATATCAACACAGCCAATCGTTCTCATCATCCTGATAAACTGAGTTCCGTCCTGGAACAGTAGAAACCTAAATTTATAAATAAAAAATTTATAAAAAGATAAAAGACATCAATTTTGTAATTTAAAATTTTTAAAAATCTATATATTCTTTAAAATATTGTTTTGATTAATAATATCTTATATTTAAAGTCATATCTTGATTACTATTTGATTAGTTTATACGAGATTTCATCCAAACAATCTCTTTATTAGAAAAGAATAAAGTTGCGTAATAGACTAATATCGAAACTTTTAAATCTTGCACCTCAGCGAAAATTCAATTGGGTATTGATAAAAAACAAACTAATTCTAGTGATTCAATTAATTTTTTAATAACTCTTATTATAAAATTTGATAATTTTATAAATTAAAATAAACTAACTAATTTTTTAAAATTATCATTTTAATAATAAAATTATTTAAAACTTAGTTTAATCGAGTTCATTTTTATTTAAAATTATCGCTTTTATCAAAATTTTAATTTTGACAATTACTTATTTAATCATATTTTAGATTTTTAAATTTTGTTTAATATTTTTATATGCCAATTCCTTTTGATGTACTACGATGCTTGCATATTTTTTGTTCTTATTTGTAATATTTGATTATTGTTATTTTTTAACTAGGTAAAATGTAAATTTATAAAATTTGAAACCCTTTATAAAAAATTGAAGTTTGAACTCAGACGACTTATTAAACTCAAATGTCAGTGTACTGTGGGTCTCACTTAGAAAAGTAATTACCAATTTCTAGAAGTTGGCGTTGGAGACGACGAAGAAGTGTCAAAATGTGTAAATCAAATCGGTCTCCTTCTGTTTTTTTTTTTTTTATAACCATTTGAGCTCATCAGATCATATTCGTTGAACATCACAAAGAGTTCAAATTTTGGTCTTCTGTTCAGTACCAACTTGCACTTAAGAAATCAGATCAGACCTTATCTTTTCTCTTTCTCTGTGCATTGTTTCAAAGACTGATAAGAGAAATGGTGATTACTATCCCCATTTACATCTGATTTGCTTGCTTTTGACCTAATAAGTTGCGTATTAGCATTCCCATTACACAGAACAAGCACGTTTTCTTTTCAAAAAGCAAAAGCCTCGCCGTACGTTTGAAGTCATGCGTCATCGCTCACGTAATTATTAAGGGTAAGGTTAAATTCGTAATGATGGCAATGCACCCAACTCTCTAAGGGATGAGACGTGATCCTCTATCCTCCTTTTTTTGTCTTTACTTTGCCCTGTTTAATTTCAATTATTTATTTATATGGGTTTCTCTGTTCTCCTTTTTTTGTCCTTATCATATCTTATTAAATTTCAGTCATCTATTTATGTGGGTCTCACATAAATGAGATTCAATAGAACAAGGTAGAAACAGAAAAAAGAGGACAACACATAAATAGATGACTGAGATTTATTGAGACAAAGTAAGAAGGATTTGAGGGCCTTAGGAATTAATTCATGAGAGCAGAAGATTTGTTCCCAAAATTATGTGTTTGAGTTTAGACTTAGTTCAACATTCGATCCGACTTGAGGGTTTATATTCGAATTTAATTTTGGTTAAGTTAGGTTAAATTTATTTAAAAAATTTTAAAATAAAAATTTTGAATTTTAGACTTAAACAAAATAAGTAGTTAAGTGATATATGTGATAAAAAGACGGATTAGTCTTTAATTAGTGCCAAAAAATTGATCAACTCGGTCGAATCTATTAATTTGGTATCAGAGCTTCTATGACCAAACAGTCACGAGTTCGAATTCTACCACCTACCTATTTTAATTAAAATTAAGCACAAGATAAAGTAAGCCTGTGTAAATTTCAAGCCCAAAGAACTTTCACTTGAGGGGGCGTGTTAGAAAATATATAAAACCAATTGAATTGACCTCATATAACAGCTTAAGCTATTGTGATGAAACGGTTACTTAACATTGTTGCCATTATTATTCTTACGTCACGAAAGAATAATAAACTTTTTTCGACTGTTAGTAAATTAATTGTGGTTCGACTTGAATTAACGATTAAAAACTTAAGTTGATTGTATCATTATAAAATTAAGAAAATGTAAATATTAAATTAAATTAAAATTAATATTTATCAAAAATTGAAATTTAATTAAAGAATAAGACTGATAATTACAAATTAATAGGTTTATTTAGATCAATGAAATAAATAGGTTAGTTTTTAATAATAAAAATTGGTAAAGTAAATTAAAAATATTATTTTATTAAAAAAACTTTCCGTATAAATAAGTGTATGACCATAGCATGTGAACCAAAGGTGGGATCCTATATATCAGAAGTACTGCGACTTGGGGAAGGTTGTATTGTGAAGCGAAGAAATGACTGAGCCAGCCGCCACCAGCCGCCAAACTTCCGACGACAACGGCCGACGTACCACCTATAGTTCCTTCCACAACCACCCCTTGCCACGTGGGCAAGTCAGGAAGAAGATCTTGCTGGCTGTAATTGGTTGTTCTCCTTCACAGCGCGAAGATGGATAGAAGTACGCAGTTGATGCACACTTTGTTTCGAGGTGGTTTAAAGAAGATGAGTGATCGATCTGTTACTCTTTCTTCTTTCTATAGGAATAACAGATCAACATACTAGGCTTTGTACTTAAGAATCAGCTTCTTACTTTCTAGTGAGATTCTGAGATATATATGATCATGTTCTTCAAGCTTCTGGTTTGCTTTCTTTAATCTTTAATCCTCTTCAGTACTGTTATTCTTCTTCTTGTTTGGACATCGCTAAACCTGAGAATGAATTTGAGAATTTACCCTTTTCAGGAATGGTAATTTCCTTATCAGTAAACAGTGTATCTCGATTAGCTTCTAGCGTGTTCAGGACTCCTAGTGGCGTAGCCATTCACGAGTTTACGAAAGTTTAAAGAGATTCAGGAATGAATTCAAAAGATGGAAATGCATTGTTACCGTATAGAAAATTTTGCCAAGATAGAACCTGTCAATCCACCATGAAAAAGTTGCTGTACTATTTATGAACGACTTCTAATTATGGTAATACCTATGGCGGCGGAGATGATCCAAATTCATCCAATAATATTTGAAGAAAAGAAGAGGACAAAAGGTCGTGAAGAAAAACATTTGTGGAAGTAAAATAATCTAATGACATTAATTTATTGAAAATAACGTTAGGATTAAAACTATTTACTTGTCAATATGCTCATACTCCTCGACTGGACATCTTATTAGATTCTACCTTCACGAAAAATAAAATAAGCAATATTTTTTATTTTTCTCATTTTATTCTTTACAGAACAAAAGAAGTAAAATAGGAAATTTCTAAATGTTGATCATGACATGAATTTAAGTTTTATTAGAAAGACGAAAAATAGTTAAGTTTTTACTTTTAATTAATTCCTTAATATTAATTTTTAATTTTCAACTGTTTGAAAGAGAAGTGGTATATATTAATTTACATATTATTATTAAACAAAAATTTAATATATATAGATATATACGTTTAAACTCAAATGTCGGCTTATTGTGGGTCCTACTTTCCAAAAAAATTATTAATTTCTAGACGTGTTTGACCATTTAAGCCCATCATATAAGCACACGTAGATGCATCAGATTGGTTCAAAGTTTGGTCCTTGTTTTCAGTACTTCAAAATGACGTCAGTCTCATCCATTGTCTTTTACTGTAAATTAAGAAATTCACTGATTCAGTCAACAATTGTATCCTTAATGGTGAATTTAATAAGAAAAGTCCAAAAAAACAAAAAGATTAAAACGTCTCATGACACGATTGTAAGTAATTAAGACCCTTTGAAACTTTAGAATAATAGTTCATATATAAAAAATTCCAGAAATCATTGATGATGAGTAGCTTTTTCTTTATCAAATCAATGAAGAAAAGTGTACCAGTGTCAATTAGTGCCGGCCCTGGCCAAGAGCCAGCAGGTCACCTGCCCAGGGCCCATGATGAGAGGCAGTTCCTAATTTTATGATAAAAACTTTTTTTAGAGATATAAATAAAAGAATATTAATCAGTCATAAAATTAAGCTCTAAAAGAATTGCCCACAAGACAACAGCACAAACCTAATAATTAAGTAGCATGCAAAGCATTAATGATGATTTATCACGTCCTTCCTTTCTGAAATTTATTAACACATTCAAGATCTTGAAAAGCGCTTCATTCTCATCCCTTTCTCATAGTGAGAGACTCATTCAATAACATATATATGCTAGCTCATTTCCTATCAACTAAATAGATTCTGTAAATATGTCACGTTCCTAGAAAAAAATAAAATGTTAAAATCATTTAATATTTGGCTCAATATATACACTTATAAATTGAGTCATTTACGTTTCATACAAACATGTAAACTTAAGTATACTGTCGATTTATTAGGATCTTTTTTTTTATTTCGTTCAATTTTTAGGGTCATTTGTTTATTTCATCCCGAGTCTATAAAACGATAGGAGCAACCCTGATATCAATGAATAAGTAAGCAGAAGATGATACCTTGATGTTCACATGGATATTGAGAGCCCGTTATTTACATTTGTGCAGGCTAGACTTTTTAGGATAGGTTAATGGGAAAAGATCCACGAGTTTGTCTAAAATAGTAAGATTGTCATAATTTTAGAATTTCTGAGTAAGGACTCTTAGTTTAACTAACGACAAAAAGAGACGAAATTTGCAACTTTTCATGTACTAACTTATCGGGGTACCATCAAGTATATCCTTTGATTATATTATATTTTTATTTATTTATATATTTATTGTAATTTTATTTACTTGATAATTTAGCGTGCCAATAATTTGTATTACGCTTTTATTGTCACTTAGTATCACAGCTTCCCAAATCACTCACGATGATGACGATAATATATTCAAAAATATTTCTTTTTATTATTTCATTCTAACTTAATTATTCACACTTGCTTTCTTCTCTGTTGCAATGAATATGCTTTGCAATCTTATATCAGATATTCTGTTTGCCTTCCGGATGAAGGGATCAGCAGCTTGGTTTGGTTGTCGTGTCGGTCAAGAAACAAAAGTCTTAAACACCATGAGATTAACAGAACCAAACATTATCATACTCCTTATTTCAACAGAGTTCCATTTTGGACCAGTACACTTTCTAGAAGTTAAGTTAGTTAACCGTAAACCACTGGTTTTTTTGACCAGAGCTCATCATATAAGCACGAGTAGATTCGTTCAAATTTAGGTCTTGTGTTCCGTACCAACTTGCAACATAAAAGTTAAAAAAATCAGAGCCCGCCTTGTCGGAGCTCGTGCGTCGCCTTGCCTCTGCACATGATTCTAAGGGATAAGGTCAATTCGTGGAACTTAAATAATAACTACATATATTATATAAAAATTAGAAAATAAATTTATTTTAATTAAATAAATTTATTTTAATCTCTTAGGTAATATTTAAGAAGACTTACTTTTATAATTGATATTTATTTTAATATATTTCAATTATTAAATCAAATTTTATTTGAGTTTGAAAATATTTTAAATTTAATTATATTTATTAATAATTATTAAAATTTTAATTTATTTAATTAAAATAAAATAAAATTGTTAAGTAAAATCAAATTATTAATAATTAATTTAATTAATTAAATATAACATATTAAATTAACTTGTTCAAAATTAACAATTAATATATCAAATAATTAAATGATATATATTTAGTTAATAGTAAATCTGATTATAAAATAAGCATAAAACAAAATTTATTTTTATAATTTTCATTAAAAATTTTAAAAAAAACAAAATGAAAAATAGAAACCAATAATTCAAACAAACAAGCGTCCTTTTTTTACTAAATTTAAAACAAAGACAGCAAAAATAAAACATACAAGCCTTAATTTTATTTTAAAATTTTAAAATATTTTCGTTTTATATAAAAAAATTAATTTCATATAAATAAAATTAAAGAATTTGAAATATAATTGAAAGAGATTATCTTTACATCTTTAATTAAAAAGATTGTTAAATAAAATTAATTGATTTATTTTAGTTTATAATAACTTATTAATTTACCAAATTGACCGATTAATTAATAAATTGATTAGTTTTAACAACAAAAGTTGATAAAACAAATCAAACCGAAAAATTTAAAACTAAATTAAAAGATGAACAATTTTATATTTTTACAGTTGAATTGGTAGAATTGGTTGAGTTTTGAATAATTGATTTTTGTTTGATTTATGTGAAAGATAGATCTTGTTATTTTTAATTAATTCCTTAAACTTAGGAAGTGGTATATATTAATTTAACATCATTTTGCTCTTTAATTAAAAAGAAAAAGCGAATAAAAAATGGGTCCAAATAATTTATCACTATTTTACATTTGTTTTCTCCGTTGTAATGGATATGGTTTGGCATCTTGTGCCGAGTACTCTGTTTGCCTTCTCTACGAAGGGATCAGAGCGCATACTGAAGAGCTCAAGAAGAGTCCTTTCCTTATAAATAAGTGAACTGGGCGAGAGGTGGGATCATATCAGAACCAACTACCACTTGGGGAAAGGTTGTATTGTGTAGTGACTAGTGAGTAGTGAAGAAATGAGTGAGCCCACCGCCAAAAACGTCCGACCAGCCACCTCTAGTTCCTTCTGCAACCACCCCTTGCCACGTGGGAAACTCAAGAATAGCTTGGTGTGGGTTGGATTTGGTTGTTCTCCTTCAAACAAGCCAAATGGTTGATGATCTACATGGAAGTACGTCGTTGATGTTCACTTCCTTTCGAAGTAGTGATCGGTCCGTTGCTCTTTCTTCTTTTTATGGGAATAGTAGATCAACACACAAGCCTGGTGTGTCTGTGTGCGCGTGTGTGATCTTTGTACTTAAAAATCAGCTTCTTACTTTTTAGTGTTATTCTGAGATAAGATCATGTTCTCAGAATTAGGAGTAAGACTGTGTGATACTGAGTCTCTCCAGATCTAGTATGTTAGCGAGATTTGTAATGGATTGTGGTTGTTGCGATCATGTTCTTCACGCTTCTTGTATGTATTAGTTGTTGTTGTTAATATATCTACTGATGTAGATTATTAAATACTCTTCTTTTGCTTTCTTCAATCTTTAATCCTCTTTCGTGTTGTTCTTCTTGCATCGCTAAACCTAAGAATGAATTTGAGAATTTACCCATATCAGGAATGGTAGTTTCCTTATCAGTAAACAGAGTATCTCTCTGCTGTTGGTGTTGAATATTGGCTCAAATGAAAAGTCAGAAATTTCAGCTACTTTCGGTGATAAAAAATGGTGGCTCAACAATGGTGGCTTGAAGGCTTTCACACCCAATGGAGGCTTGGAGGCTTTCACACCCAATGGAGGCTTTCACACCCAATGGAGGCTTGGAGGCTTTCACACTCAATGGAGGCTTTCACACCCAATGGAGGCTTGGAGGCTTTCACACTCATGAAGATTTCTATAAAAGGGAAGCAAATGAATGAGGAGATGTAGAGCATAAGGAGAGCTTAAGGTTTCGGGTGTGAGAAGAGAGTGCTGTTTAGTGAGAGAGAGAAATCTCCAGAAGAGAGGAGAGCCTTATATATATATTTTTTGTTTCTCTTTTCTGTGAGCTTGGTTTATTTTGGGTCTCTTAAAATTGAGTGACAAACACTATTGTATGCTCTCATTGATTATAGTGAAATACTCAGTCGTCTTCAAATTGGACGTAAGCATTGCCGAACCAGTATAAAAATCTTGGTGTTCTTGTGTTGCTGTTTATTTTTCACTCCGAATTTATTCACGTTTCTGCACAACAAGTGGTATCAGAGCTCCAGTGTTTCGACTGGGGTGTTGTAGAAGTGAAAATATATCGGTGCTTAGCTGAGTGTGAGTAAGCGATAAGATCTAAGATTCTCGCACAATATCGAGACGTATTTGTGAACAGTGACAAGTAGATGGCTGGAGATAAAGACGAGCTTGTTAAGAGGGAGTCGTTATCATCGACACCTACATCCAGTAGACATCTAATCGCAACTACAAGGTTAAAGGTTGATAAATTTAATGGCTCTAATAATTTTGGTATGTGGCAGTGTGAAGTTATGGATGTATTGTATCAACAAGAGTTGGATATGGTTCTGGACGATAAACCAGAAGATATGGATGAGAAGCAGTGGACGCGAATTAATCTCCATGCTTGTGCCTCTATTCGATCATTCCTTGATAAGGAGCTGAAATATCCTTATATGATGGAAACGTCAGCTAAGGAGTTATGGACGAAATTGGAGGAAAAGTATATGACTAAGAGCGCAGAAAATCGGCTCTTCTTGAAGAAACGACTTTTTCGATTTCAGTATCGTCCAGGTATTTCTATGCATGAGCACCTAAATGATTATAATAAAATACTTGCTGATTTAGCAAACCTTGATGTGAAAATTTCTGACGAGGATAAGGCACTATGTTTGTTAAATTCATTGCCTGATGATTATGATCATTTGACAACTACTTTGTTGTATGGAAAATCTAAGGTGAAACTTGATGAGGTTTCTGCGGCATTGGTGAATCATGAGTGTCGTAAGAAGGAACTGAAGACTCACAATTCACAAACTGAGGCACTCACTGTAAGGGGACAAACAGAGGAAAGAAAACATGGGAAGCGGGGAAAATCTCGTTCAAAGTCACGAGGGAAGTTTCCTGCTAAAGATGAATGTGCCTTTTGTCGTCAAAAGGGTCATTGGAAGAAAGATTGCCCCAAATTGAAGAACAAAGAGAAGGAGAAAGGGGGTTCTGTAGCAAACGTTGCAAAATCTGGAGATGATGATTTCGAGTTTGCTTGACTAGTTCATCTGCTGATGGCTATTCCAAGGAGTGGATTTTGGATTCAGGTTGCACTTATCATATGTGTCCCATTCGGGAATGGTTCTCTAGCTTCCAGGAGCTAGATGGTGGAGTTGTTTTGATGGGCAATAATAATGCCTGCAAAACACATGAGATAGGTAAAATCTGTTTGAAGATGCACGATGGAACAATCAGAGAATTGAGTGATGTTCGGTATGTACTGGATATGCAGAAAAATCTTATCTCAATAGGAGCATTGGAATCCAAGGGTATCAAGATCACCATAGAGGGTGGAGTTCTTAAAGCTGTGTACGAGGCACTTGTGTTGATGAAAGGTACAAGACGAAATAACTTGTATTTTTTGCAGGGGAGTACAGTTACTGGTGGAGCAGCTATCACTGAAGCTGCTATTGTAGATAGCTCAGACACTACAAGATTATGGCATATGCGTCTTGGGCATTCTGGTGAAAAAGCATTGCAAGGATTGGTGAAGCAAGGCTTATTGAAAGGCGCAAAGGTATGTAAGTTGAAATTTTGTGAACATTGTGTACTGGGTAAGCAAACTAGAGTGAAATTTGGCACTGCTATTAATCACACTAAAGGCATTCTAGATTATGTTCATACTGATGTTTGGGGACCTTCCAAGAATGCATCTTGGGGAGGTAGCCATTACTTTGTCTCCTTTATTGATGACTTCTCTAGGAGAGTATGGGTGTACACCATGAAGCATAAAGATGAAGTCTTACAGATATTCTTGAAGTGAAAAAAGATGGTTGAAATGCAAACCGGTCGAAAGATCAAGACTCTCAGATCAGATAATGGTGGTGAATATAAGTCAGATCCTTTTTTGAAAGTCTGTCAAGATGAGGATATTGTGAGGCATTTCACGGTTAGGGAGACACCACAAAATAATGGGGTGGCAGAGCGCATGAACCGTACTTTACTTGAGAAAGTTCGGTGTATGTTGTCTAATGCTGGATTAGACAAGGTGTTTTGGGCTGAGGCAATTACTTATGCAAGCCATATTATTAATCGATTACCTACTACTGCAAACAATGGTAAAACACCTATGGAGGTATGGTCTGGTAAACCTTGTACTGATTACAAGTATTTACACATATTTGGTTGTCCTGCTTACTATCATGTCAGGGAAAGCAAGTTGGATCCAAGAGCAAAGAGAGCTCTATTTATGGGCTTTAGTACTGGCGTGAAGGGATACCGACTTTGGTGTCCAGATGAGAAGAAATTTGTTGTAAGCAGAGATGTGACTTTTGATGAGACTACTATGGTTAATCAGAACAAACATGAAGGAGAAACTGAAGCGACCAAAACCATGAGTAGTTTCAAGCAGGTGGAGTTACTGAAGAGCCCAGTTGATCCAATAAGGTCTGATGTTACAGACACTACTCCTACAGTTGATTTTGATGATGATAACGAGGATAATGAAGAGGATGTACCTACCCAAGAACCACCACAACAACAAGATTCTATTGTAACCAGAAGATCAAGAAGGGAAATTCGAAAGCCTGCTCGGTTTACTGATATTGTGGCATATGCACTTCCAGTTATTGAAGATGATATTCCATCCACCTACAAAGAAGCTGTCAGGAGTTCAGAGAGCGTGGAGTGGAAGAAATCTATGGATGAGGAGATGAATTCTCTTCATAAAAATAAGACTTGGAAGCTGGTTCAGTTACCAAAAGGAAAGAAGGAAATTGGTTGTAAATGAGTATATGCTAAGAAGATGGAATCTTTGGGAAAAGACAATGTAAGATTCAAAGCCAGATTGATAGCTAAAGGCTATGCTCAGAAGGAAGGCATTAACTACAATGAGGTATTCTCTCCTGTAGTAAAACATTCTTCTATTCGTATTTTATTGGCTTTGGTTGTGCAGTTTGACCTTGAGTTGGCCCAACTTGATGTCAAGATAACGTTCTTACATGGTGATTTGGAGGAAGATATTTTTATGTCTCAGCTAGAAGGGTTTACGATTGTTGGTAAGGAAAATTGGGTTTGTAAATTGCAAAAATCATTGTATGGTTTAAAGCAGTCTCCAAGACAATGGTACAAGCAATTTGACAGGTTTATGATCGAGCAAAAGTACACAAGAAGTCATTATGATCATTGTGTATACTTTCGCAAGCTACAAGATGGAACCTTTATTTACTTGCTTTTATATGTTGATGATATGCTTATAGCATGTAAAAGCAAAGTGGAGATTGAAAGATTGAAGACTCAACTGAGTAATGAATTTAAGATGAAGGATTTGGGAGAAGCTCGAAAGATACTAGGTATGGAAATTGAAAGAGATAAAGCAAAAGGCAAGATTGGTCTATGTCAAATGCAGTATTTGAAGAAGGTACTATAACGTTTTGGGATGACTAAAAATTCAAAACCGGTTAGTACACCTCTTGCTCCTCATTTCAAACTTAGTGCTTCTCTGTCTCCTAAAACAGATGAGGAGAGTCATTACATGGCTAAAATTTCATATGCAAGTGCTGTTGGTAGTTTGATGTATGCTATGGTGTGTACTAGGCCTGATATTTCACAAACTGTTAGTATTGTTAGTAGATATATGCATAATCCAGGAAAAGGACATTGGCAAGCTGTGAAATGGATTCTACGGTATATTCTGGGTACTGTGGATGTTGGTTTATCATTTCAGCAAGATGAAGTTAATGGTAAATGTGTTGTTGGATATGTAGATTCTGATTACGCAGGTGATTTGGATAAGCGAAGGTCCACTACAGGTTTTGTATTCACTCTTACTGGAGGTCCCGTGAGTTGGAGATCAACTTTACAATCTACAGTTGCTTTATCAACTCTCGAGGCGTAATACATGGCGAGATGAAGCTATTAAAGAAGCCATCTGGCTTCAAGGGTTGCTTGATGACTTAGGTGTCCATCAGGACCATGTGGATGTTCATTGCAACAGTCAGAGTGCTATTTATTTAGCAAAGAATCAAGTTCATCATGCACGTACAAAACACATTGGTGTGAGGTTCCATTTTGTTCGTGAGATTATTGATGAGGGAGATATTCTTCTTCAGAAGATTGGGACCGCTAATAATCCTGCTGATATGTTGACAAAACCAGTTTCGTTACTCAAGTTTAAGCATTGCTTAGACTTGATTGGTATTTGTAAAATTTGTTGATTGCCCCGTAGGAGATTGTGAGACGACTATTGAAAATTTCACTTCGAGGATTTGAGCAAAGGTGGAGATTGTTGAATATTGACTCAAATGAAAAGTCAAAAATTTCAGCTACTTTCGGTGATAAAAAATGGTGGCTCAACAATGGTGGCTTGAAGGCTTTCACACCCAATGGAGGCTTGGAGGCTTTCACACCCATGAAGATCTCTATAAAAGGGAAGCAAATGAAGGAGGAGATATAGAGCATAAGGAGAGCTTAAGGTTTCGGGTGTGAGAAGAGAGTGTTGTTTAGTGAGAGAGAAAAATCTCCAGAAGAGAGGAGAGCCTTTTATATATATTTTTTGTTTCTCTTTTCTGTGAGCTTGGTTTATTTTGGGTCTCTTAAAATTGAGTGACAAACACCATTGTATGCTCTCATTGATTATAGTGAAATACTCAGTCGTCTCCAAACTGGACGTAGGCATTGCCGAACCAGTATAAAAATCTTGGTGTTCTTGTGTTGCTGTTTATTTTTCACTCCGAATTTATTCACGTTTCCGCACAACAGTTGGAGTGTTTCAGGACTCGTGGTGGTGTAGCCATTCATGAGTTTGTGAAAGTTAAGAGAGATTCAGGAATGAATTCACAAGACTGGACATGCGAAGTTATTGTATAGAAAAAATTTCCAAGAACCTTTCAAGCCACCATGGAAAAATTTTCCAAGAACCTTTCAAGCCACCATGGTTACAATGAACATGATAATTGTCAATTGCAACATCAACTATAAGGACATAAGAAGTTTGGAGCTGTACAGAAGATAACCTCCACTCTTGTTCAATCATCATAACCAAAACTTGCAATTGGACAGCATTTACAATTTTCCACATTTGCAAATATGTTACAATCTAACTATCAATGATATAGAGCAAAAAATTACAGAAACCACACTAAAAGAAAATTTTATGCTTGAATTGAAAACAAGGATCAAGATGAATTTAGTCATCTATCCTTAATGCTCAACTTAGTAAGAAATAAAAAAAGGAGAATTCTTATGACATGATTGCAAGTAATTAAGACCCTTTGAAACTTCAGAATAATAGTTCAAAAGGGTAAATCAAAATTTCCAGAAATCTTTGATGATTAATAGTTTTTTCTTTATCAAATCAATGAAGAAAAGTGTATCAGTGCCAATGAATAAGTAAGCAGAAGATGATATCATGATGTTCACATGTATATTCAGGGCCTGTTATTTACATTTGTGAAGAATACAACTATCTGATGTAGGATAAAACAAAGAATAAGTATATATGTAGGTAAGGTTACATGGAAGATATCTTGTATATATCTATATATGATATATACAAAAATATTTCTGTAGAATCGCTGGAAGAAACCAAAAAAAAAAAAAAAGAACATTCAATATCTAATCTTTTTCTTCTTTTTTCTTTGGCAGGTTGGTGTTCCTTTTTTCTTACCAGTGCCTGACGGAATCAATTTGGTCTTGTTGCTGCAATTGTTTCTGAATGGTAGTACTAGGGGAAAAATTTAAAGAAAAAGTTGGATCGGTGGCAACAAAAGATGGCTGAGCCATGAGACTGGTAGAAGAATATACAGTACTGTAAGGTGATAAATTTTGTTCGTGTTCATGTTGTTGTTGATGATGATGATGATGACGATGGTTTTGTTGTTGTAACCTTTGTTCTGTTCTTTGTTGCTTGGGGATGTTCAGCTTCTCCTCTTCAATCTCTCTGTACTTGCTGAGATAGAGTTTAAGAGGAGCAACATAATCTTCAAAACCAAGAGTTGTAATGGCCCAGATAATGTCATCTCCATTGATGGTCTTCCTCTTCTCTCTTTGACATTTATCAGATGCCTCTCCGGTGACGAAGCTGATGAATTCCGACACACATTCTTGGACTGTCTCTTTTGCATCTTTTGAGATCTTCCCATTTCCTGGGATCACCTTCTTCATTATTCTGCCAACGTTGGCTATAGGAAGAAAACGATCTTGTTCTTTGTTATTGTTGTTGGTGCTGTTACTGCTCTTTAAGCATGGACTTTCAGGGCTACCTCCATTTGGCACACTTCCATGGCTCTCATTCTCCATCTCAAGTTTCTGTCTTTTGAATCTAACTTACAACACCTTTGTTTGGATTTATGTTGTTGATGTTAGGATTGCCGAGATTATCTGTTTTTTGGGGTTTTGATTAATGTTTTAAAAGGTTATTTTATGGACTGAAATGAAGGGAAAGAAGAGCATGAAAGTAGGCAAGTGAAGAGGAGAGGACAACAAGACCATACTGATAATAGGTTGTTTAGAGTTCCAAGGGACTCGCTCTATGTGAGAAGGGTACGATAATTTAACTAACTTCTTCCTGTCATCTTGGACGCGGTTTGATGATTCTGTGCCATGTCTTGACTGCATTTTGACCTCTCTATATAACTACTTCCATGCATAATAGTAATAAGCAACCAAAAAAAAAAAATATCAGCAACTCTCTTTTTCAGTTTAACTGATAAATTGTCGAGTGCATGTAATAATTTATAATTTACGTGTTGTTTCGAATAAATCATTTAACGAGATAGCGAATTAATAACATGTGTTTTGACAGAAGAAGCGAATTAATAACAAGTGTTTTGGCAGAAGAACAGAGAAAAGCTCTTGGTACAGTTTACTTGCTGCAAAATCATATACCCCTCAGTTTCATCCTTTAAATAATTCTTGAACCTTTTTCAATTTAACCACTTGATTTTTTTCTTAATTTACAAATTTGATTCAATATTTTTCAGTATTTAACACCGTTGTGTATTGTTTCTTGGCTGCCACGGACAGATACTATAAGAAATTCATAGTACTGGTAGACGAGATTCAATTGGCCTTATATCAAGTGCTGATGTAATGAGTGAGTAAATCTGAAAACCTGTTTGAAGTTTGTTTTTGGGTTTTGGAAGTCATTATTAACAAATTGTTGGATAATAACAATTTGAAACATGTCCTTGAGATCATAAGAAACAACCTGCAAATTCTGCAGAATATCACCAGATTATCATAATGCTAACTCACATTCAATCAGGCATGTCAATCCTTTCACAGAACTTTCCAAGTGCTAAACATTACCAGGAAACTTCCACCTAGCAACAGAACATGTAGAAATTCTATATAAAGTTTCAAGGAAAGGAGTCAAAGGAGTTCTGAATAAGCAAAAACATGAAATGTATTGCAATGCCATGAGCTAAGAACACAAAATTATGATTCTGATACATAAAGGCTTCTCCAGCATCAGGATTCTAGCCTTGTATACCCAAAACAGAACCTGCACGTTTACTGCTGCAACTTTCAAGGTGGGGAACATTGAGAGAAGGTGCAGGTTTTAAAAAAAAAGTACAAGCTTTCTTCGTTAAAAATAGAGCAAAACATGTTCGGAGAAACTTGATACATTGAGAACTCATCCGAGGATGTTCCTCCAGATTTTGACAATGGACTTTATACTTGAAGAATAGAATTCACTCTTGGACAATAAATAACAGTATCAACTGATACTGGAAACTATGACGCTAAGCCTGAGATGAAGAAAAAAAGAGCCCACTTGGCATGATACATCAGCTAATGTGGAAATACAATTAGAGCCCACTTGGCATGATACATCAGCTAATGTGGAAATACAATTATCACGAGCTGAGTAGCAACTTTTCAAGGTAAGGAAATCTAATCTCATGGCAAGGCAGGCCTCAATAAAATGGCCATTGTAGTCATGTTTTAGCAATAGCATATGTAATTGTTTCCCACTCTTTGGGACGCCACATGGACTTTTGGACACAAAGCAATCCCTCTTTGTCCTTGGAATATGTCAGCCGGATCTCCCATTGCATAGACCTCACCAAGTTCTCCAGCTCGTTAATTGTCTCAACATTGTCACGGACAATCAGCTTTCCTTCTGGCCTGAGAATCCGATCAACCTCCGCAACCACAGCAACTAAGTTACACCTACAAGAGCCATCAACCATTTGAATGTTAGGCTTCATTTCATACAGAAATCGTATAGTGTGTCGTGCGGCCAATGCTAGAAATAGAAATTGAGAATATATTTCAAGTACACACCTCTTTTTAACTTTGGAGAAAAGATGGTCCGCATGAAGAAGATCATAAGATCTAGGGTAGGTGCTAAATGATTCACACCAATCATGATAGATACCAAAAAAACCACGTTCATAAATTATAGGCAGAGTATCAGGAGAGTCCACTGTAATTACATTCATAACCCACACATCCAAATCCTTCAAAGCTGCAGCAAAACTGCAAGCATAATGCCGATATCAGATATTAAGGAGAAGATGGAGAAACATTTTCTAAAGATTATATGAATTTCTAACTCAAACCCTTGACGATGAAAAAATAACAAGATTATTGCCCTTCATGGTGGAAATTATAATACTCTCAATATTATCATAAAGATTTCCCGAAGAGATTGAAGAATTTACAATGGTTGCAACAAGCCAAGCTTGTATCACAGACTACCAAGGATGTAGGATCTTAAGCATCAGCAGACAGAAAAGAAGAGGCAGGAGAATTCAAACAATTAAAACTCTTTCCAGTAGGAACCAGAAGACTTTGCTTACCCTCCATAGACAGATCTCATGTCCATGACATTTCTCACTGTTGACCAGTTTATTCCCATCCCATTTAGGTATGATTTGGACACGACTCGCTTCCAGTGCTCATAGTCTGCAGCAAAATCCTCTGGTGCTGGTTTACCATAAACTCCAACTTGCGAACTCAGCATCCAATAAGGTGCTTTTTCCAGTCTAATGGGCCATTGCTCTGGCCATTGAGACCCTCGCTTCTGAGAATCCAATGGTATCTTGTGCATGCAAACTTGCAGTGGCACATTCCTATAAAGGGGACAGAAGTTAACAACTCATGTTTTAGAACTGACAGATGATGGACACTACGAGATTATGGGAAACATGTTTTAGGAATGAAATTAGAGTGTTTTCTTTAAGTTGCAAACTCTTGTGCTTTCCCATAATTTCTTTTTTTCTTCTCAAGATAGATTTAGAAACAAATGGATCTTATTATTGAGTCCAGATCTCCTGTCCAAGTTATGGTGTCCTATTCTGTCCAATGAATCTCAGCCATTTATTTATATGGGTCCCGCGTGGGTCCTACAAAATAAATGGTTGAGATTTTATTGGACAGAATAAGACAGAGTAATACTGGACAGAGGATCTTATCTCCTTATTATTACACATTTACTCTCAATATCTTTAAGGACATGGAAATAAAGCAGTCACAACAGAAATATCTAGCAGAAGATGAAATATAGAACGATGAAATTATTATCTGTCAGATAAGAACAAAGAATACCATGCCGCATTAGGATCATCAGATGCTTCACAGATGGGAGGCTGTTGTTCTGATCTTTTCTCATAGCAGTCATTAGAGACAGGCTTCCTGTATGTAGCTATACCTACTTTATTAACCTTATCCTTAGTAATAGATACAACTTCCCAGCACATGGCTTTTGTAAGTTCAGTCATGGCTGCAAAAGTTTCCATGAAGTGCATGAGTTAAACCAACATATTAGATACTCCGTGTAATAGACATGTTCCTGTGCAATAGCACCTACCTTTCCAGATTTCTACATCTTCAGCGAGCTTCAGATAGACAGGAGTAGCAGACCACACAAAGAATCCACCTGGTCGCAGCACACGGTTCAGCTCCAGAAGAAGCTTGCCACCTGTATGTATAAATTATCAAAAAACATACAAAAAATGAGGTTAGGAACAAGTTTACCACCTCCAAGTATGCTGCATTTATCTGCTGGACTTGAAAGACAAATATATACAAGAGATATAATGAATTACTTTAAACAACTGTGATTTATGACTAACAGCAGGTTGGGGAATTCAATCAAACAAAAATCATAATCTGAACATGTTAATCATCATATAACATAAAAAGATGAAAAATATATGCCCTTACCTTCAATATGCCATGGGACCCTGCAGCGTGCACAGTGCACAACATCAAATACGGTGCCTGGAAAGGGAAGTCTCTTCGTGCCCATCACTGCAGATATACCAGGAATCCCTCTTTCAAGGGCAAATTGCACTTGTGCTTCATGTTCATCCTTAGGCGCAAATGACATCGTGAGTACGTTTCTGTCAAAAAGAAAGCCTCCAAAGCTTGCAACTCCACACCCAACATCCAAGATTACACGGGAGCGCTTTCCCCAAGCAATTTCAGGGACAGCCTGAAGAAACAGAATTCTCAATAAGAATTACCCCTTAAGTGAAGAAGTACATGAATAGATACTAATGATCAACATAAAGGACTTGTACATAGAGAAGAAAACTCAACTATGGAAAACCAGCTTCTCAGTTAGTTGGCTCAATCCGTTAATTAGTAATTTATCATAAAATCAACGATTAATCTTAGTTTGATTATAATGCATACCGAACAACACTAACTTATAATTGATGAGTACGTAGACCTAGTTTCAAATCTGAGATTGCAGCTTCAAACCCAGGTAGGATAATGTGATACACAGCAAATAAAATAATCTATCCAAGCCAGTCGAATCCTTTGTATGGATATGTAATGTTCAAATGATAATTGCATTAATTCCGAGTTCACCTCATTTATAAAGTCAATGTAATGTAAAGCACCACGTTTAAACTGGGTTCCACCACCAGGAAAAGTAAGGTATTCACCAGTGACTTTCACCCAATTCTGATGCCCCTTAATTTGAGCAAGCTTGGTGTGAGGAACATTGTAATACCATATCTGCAAGAAAATGGTGTATCATTCATTGTTCAGAAAATACAGCTGTTAATGAGCTTATAAACTAATATCACCATACCTTTTCCCTGCTTTTAGGCCACTTGATTGGACGTCTATATCCTTCAGGAAGAGGAACTAGGCAGGTTGGAGGTTCCTGAGGACAGTGCCTCTCTCGATGTTCATAGTGCTTGGTAGTTCGGAGACTTTTAATGGCTTGCAGATTGTCAAGACATGGGATATAATCAGGCCCAGCAGTGGCATTGCACAATTTCCAATTGTATCCATTAATTTGGTTATATAGTTGAGCCTCTTTTTCATTTTTTGACTCTGCTGCCTGAGTTGACCATGACCCAGTCTGAGCAGTGGTTTCATTCAAAAGCTCAGAGTGAGCTCCTGGAGGAAATACCTCACTTGGAGTCTTGTTGTTAACCTGCCCATCGGTGCTTTTCTCTGACTTTTTTTTATCATTTTGGTCTACCTTCTCCTCAATCTGACCATTCTCTGCCTTCCCGTTCTGATTTGATTGTGAGTCTGTCTCGATAGTTTCAAACTTCTTTTCAGTCTCATCAGAGGTAGATTTTTTCTCAGAATCACCTGAATCAGATTGGTTCTCCGCAGAATCCTCATCTGAATCTCCCTGTTCAGCTACATTAATTCCTCCATTATCAGATTTCACCTCTACATTCTCTAAGCCTAATTCTCCTTCCGGTTTCTTAGAATCCAAGTCTTCTGTCTTACCTTCCTGACTTTGAGTCTTGTCATTTTGATTATCAGAATTACTTCCCTCGTCAGGCTTTTCTTCAGGTTTCTCTGGCTTCTCCTCTGGTTTTACTTCAGGATAATTCTCAGGCTTTAGCTCTTGATTTTCTTGTGCATTCGGTTTGTTTTCTCCCTGTGAAACATTGGAATTGGTGTCTCCTTTGGTTGCATCACGAGGTAAGTCACCCCGGCTATCCTCAAACTGCTCAGGATTGGTTCCACTGCTCTCAATCACTTGTTCCTTCACATCATTCTTTTTATCCTGACCGGGAACATCTACTTTTGGACTAGGAACTACAGATGACGATGTCATCATCCATAACCCAACCAAGCATAGCCCCACAAAAACCACAATTGTCACTGTCGAGCAGTAATTTGTAGTTTGTCTTCTATTGTCTATCCTAGTATACTTCCCTAACGCCATGGTCTAATGGTCTACTGGTCTATTAATTACATGGAAGTTTAGCACCTGGAGATCAAAGCCGAAAATTAGATAAACTCGTAATTTTAGTCGATATCCAGGATACTCATGTCTTCCAACTACCAAAAAAAAGTTGGTTGTTGGGCCAAGATTAGATTAACCTCCAGCCAATGACATCCAGTGATATTAAAACGAGAACTTTGGCAGGAAATTGACATCAAGCTTCAGCAAATCAAATTATAATGACGAAAACAAAGAACTGGGTTATGATCTTACAGATATAAAATTCAAGAAAAAGTACAACACGGATAGGAAACTAATAGAAAAACCAAATATCCATTAGCAGAAACAGAGAAGTTGGATAGAGAAGCTCCTGACAGCCGCGACTCTAATCCAAATAAACCAAAAACTTGAATTTACATTGTACACGGAACAGAGGAATCCCAATGAATTCAACAAAAAAAAAGTTGAACATAAGATTGTGATTAGTTATACCCACAAACACTCCGATCTGCATCTCATAGCAACTCATGACCATAATTACCTTACAAAACAGAGTAGCTCCCACACAACATACATACCTATCCACATTAACACATACAAGCACACACAAAAAGCATACCCGCACATAAGAGACAGCATAAAAAGCCAGAAACACGAAGATGAGGGAGTAAAGATTTGAAGGGGAAAACTAGGACGTTAGCAGAGCCAGAGAAAAAGCAAGTGGAATCAATCGCATACCTCACTCACTATGATGGAAAAAGATAGGAAAACAGATCTGGGTTTAGCTTGTTATGTTGATTTCTCTCCTCCGGTTGCAGAGAGATGGAGAAGAAGAGAGAAAGAATGGAGCTTTATCAATGGAATCACTTTGCTAAAAAGGGAAACAGACAGAGAGAGAGAAATGGAGGCAAGTGAAACAGACAGAGGTTAATGTTATATATTATATTTATCTATAAGTAACTAAAATTGATTATTTCATTTAATAATACAAAAAAAAATAAATAAATAAATTTAAATAATAAAACATGTAAAAGGGTTTACTTGCACTTTGTGGAATTGAAAAGGAGAAGAAAGTGAAGGGAAAGAGAGATTTATGGAGAAGGAAAAGGAGATGGACATGGAACAGGATTTTCCTAAAATAATTATTTTAAAAACAATTATATTATTTTTAATACATAGAAATAGAACAATAATTTTTAGAATCATTTGGTCAACAAGTTGACATAGAAAAGAAAATTTGTAAACATGAGTCTCTTTCACTCTTATAATTATAAACTTTTGTTAAAAGGCTATTCAAATTTTATGAAATTAATTAAATACAAGAGTTTGTATAAGATTTTCTAAATGCATATTTACTTTGGTTTAGATGAGATCTGTTCGTCGTCTGATTTTAAGCCATGTACCTCTAATTTTCGTTAATTTATCAAAACAAATTTGAACTAACTAACTTTTCAGTTTAATTTTAATTTTTAATTGATTTAATTTAATAATTTTATTATTAAAATTGACAAATTTATTAATTAAATAGTCAATTTTATATACTAATAAATTTTTATAAATAAAAAATTTATTTAATAGTCTCTTTTAAATTAAATTTTAATTTTCGATAAATAAGTACAATTTTCAATCATTTTCAAAATTCTCAATTTTATTCAATCTTTAACTAATTTGATGACGGTTTAATATCGATTGAACCTTGTAAATCTTAAATCTCTTTTCTCACTTGTTTAATGTTTTCAAAACATTAGATTTTGTTTTTTTTGTAGTAATAGGCTAGACATTAATTATTAATTAAACCAAAAATCAATTTTGTTGATACTAATGAATAATCTCATTTACTTAATTTTTGAAAATATTTAGTATTTAATTAGGATAAACACTTAATCACATCTATAACTAAATGTTGCTAAGATATTGGGTTGATTCTTTTATTAACACCAATTTAGGAATATGGTTTTAAAGGAATTAAATAAGTACCAATTATTTTATAGTTTATAAGTTGAATCCTACATTGTTTACTTGTATATTACCTTTTATATTTTTAATAAATTTATTTATAAAATTTGTTGTCGGTAGAATTAATAATAGTTGTTTATTAGCCTTAAAACTTATTTTAAATTCTATAAAATCTTAAAAACATATTTATATTTTATTTATATCAATAAAATGGTAGTAAAGATCTTTGAAATATTTTTGTATTGCCTTACTTATTTTTATTAGTAATTTTATTATTGTTTCTTTTTATTATTTATTTTATTTATGTGCCAAGTTACTTTATTTCATTTTTAATATTTATTTGACTTATTTACTTAGTTATGCACATTTATTTTAAACTTTATAATATCTTTATGACATATTATATAAAATAAAGCTACATACTATCGAAATTCTCTAGACGTCTTCTCTAGACGTCTCGTCTTAGTAAGACTTCATCTCTAGACATCTCATTTTAGTCAGAATTTATTTGAGTGTTGATGAAAATAATACTAACTTTTCAATAGAGACATTAGATTTTTTAATTTTAAAAAATTAAAATGCTGAAATTTAAAAAATATATGCTTTTTTTTTTTTCCTAATTATCACTTCTTAATTGGATAGTCCAGTCTACGTCTACTCACGACAAGGTTCGTTGTCAGTCACAACCTCGCAATTTAGGGCTTTTCAGTCACAATCTCCACAGCCGCAACTTCGGGTCCAGCAACGTTTCTTGCATGCAAGACTTATAAACAGAGACTCGACTCTCTGTTCCGTCATCATACTTCTCTCAAGCTCCACTTTTTTTTCAAGCTCATCAAGCTCCGATCATGGGGATGAGGGTGGGTCCAACAGGTGCTGTTGTTGCTCCGTCAGGATGTTGTTCTCAGGTGGAGAAAAAGAACGGTGATCGGAAGTTGCTTCCTCCTCGTCGAGAACAAATCAAGCGCCGGATATTCGCTTGTTTCTTCATAAACTTTAGGCGCCGGATATTCGCTTGTTTCTTCGTAAACTTTAAGGTATGTTTGGACGTGAGTAGAAGGATAGAAATGAATGGTATGGAATGACTTAAATAATTCCGGCAATTATTTGACAATCTATTTTAAAAAAGGATGGAATAATAATTGATGATTTTAAAAGTCATCTTTTGTCATCCAAAATTTAATATTTTGTGACCTCTTAAATTGGGAGATCAGGATAGAATGATATGGTTTGCCTTTCAAACCTTCTCTTATTTTATTTAAATTTCTAAACAATGGAGTAACTCATTTCATTCCATTTAATTTCACTCTATTTCATTCTGTTTTATTAATTGTCATTTTATTCTGTTCTATCTTAAATTTTCAAATATACCCTTAAGCTTTTGTGCTCCAAACACGTAAACTGTACTGAATTGTTAATAAATTAATCTATTTAAGAATAAATTTCAATTTTTTCATTAATATGAAAATAATAAAATCTGAAGAACTTAATTATTATTCTTTTCTCGCGTAATTGACATCCTAAAGATTGTACCTCTGGATCCATTAGGCACACCCCAAGTCCTTACATGTGTTCATCAAAAGTTAAGAGTGAACATAGCCGGCACAGAGAGGACATGAATTTTCACTTAACCTATGTTTCATCTGTTAACGAAGGAAAAAGTCTAATGGAGTTGCAGGCATGAAAAAGTTTAATGGAGCTGCAGGCAACGGTGGATTGCTTTGCCTTTTTAAGACTTTTAGTGTCTGTTTGGATGAGCATATATCAGTAAAGTTTTTGTCAGTATAATTTTTATCAGCAGACCTTTTCTAAAAGGAGCTTTCTTAAGATGTCAATTGACTGTTTGGCTGCTATTAAAAAAAAAGATTTTCTAAAAGATCTTTATACAATAGACTGATCAGTAATACAAAAATAAAAAATATTTTAATTTTAACTATATTTTATTTTGTAATAAAATTATTTATGCATATAAATATTATTTAAAATATATTAAACAATATACAAAGCACAATATATTAATTATTATATAATTTTAAACCATATAAAACATAAATAAAAATATATTTAATCAAATCTTTTATATAAATTATAATATAAGTAAAACTAATATTAAAAATAAATATTAAAACATATAAAAAAGTCAAATAATATTATATAAATCTCAAAATAAACGTGGTGATGTGTTTGTAGATATTATGAAAATTATGTGTAAAGAATAAAGATAAAAGAGACTAAAAATATGCTCATTAATTGATCTAAAAAATCTACCTGTAAAAAATACTTTTTTAAAAAGCTTCAAATTTGAGTTTTTCAAAACGTTGTATTTTAACTTTTCAAAAAGTCATTTCTATGAAAAAAAAATACTTTTAGATTTTACAGCAAAACCCCTATTTTTTCCTAAAAATAGCTTTTGCGGTGGAAAAAAGTAATTTTGGATTCTCCAAAAGCTAAACCAAACAAGTGCTTAGTAGGTGTTTGTTTAAGGGTAATGAAAAAAAAGATATGAGTATAGAATGAAAACTCATATTTGATATTAACAAGGTAACACTTTCATTCTCCATTTTTCAATAATAATAGTCTGGATGAATGGAATTTTGGCTATACTTTATTTACATTTTTTATTATATTCACTCTTATTTTTATTCTTATTATCTTCTGTGACATAAGCGCCCCCTCTTCCTTAATCATTGACGTCTATTTTAAATTTTGTAATATTTTTATGATATATTATATATAGATTTATCGGAAATAATTTTTTTATTAAGTAAACGTAAAATTACGTCCTATTGAAACTCTCTGAACGTAGAATGTCAGAAGGACTTCAACTGAGTATTGATGTTGATGCAGATGCTAATAAAAATGGTAGTAAAGAATAAGATGTGAACTAATTTTTAAATAGAGTTATTAAAATTTTTAATTTTAAAAAATAAAATGCTGAAACCAAAAAATTTATGCTCCAATTTTTTTCCCTAATTATCACTTCTTAATTGGACACTCCAGTCTACGTCCACTCACAAGAAGCTTCGTCGTCGTCACAGTCTCCATAGCCGCAATTTCGGGCTTTTCAGTCACGTTCTCCGTAGCCGCAACTTCTGGTCCAGCTACGTTTCTTTCATGCAAGACTTATAAATAGATACTCAGCTCTCTGTTCCGGCATCGCACTTCACACAAGCTTCACTTTCATTTTTTAGCTCATCAAGCTCCGATCATGGAGGCGAGGGTGGGTCCAGTAGCTGCTGTTGCTCCGTCAGGATGTCGTTCTCAGGTGGAGAAAAAGGACGGTGATCGGAAGTTGCTTCCTCCTCGTCGAGGACAAATCAAGCGCCGGATCTTCGCTTGTTTCTTCAAAAACTTGAAGCTTTTGTGCTCAAAACACCGGAAAACGTCCCGCTAATTCCGTGTTCTCATCCTCGCGTGTGATCATCTAATGTTTAGCAAGTACTACATATCATGGGGTGCTGATACATGCAGAGATCAAATCGTTCCTATATCTACATTCGAGGTAGAAAATGCATTATCAAGCCTCAACGTTAATAATCAAATATAAATTAAATTCTAAGGTTTTAAATAATTTAAATTGCAATATGCTATTTATACATTCTAAATAGTATATTTCGCTTACTATTTGATAGTAGTGTACTAGTGTTCACTTGTTTATTTTAAAAATAAAAATAATTAGTATTAACATAATATTTATTTTCAATCCATTAAATTTTCTATTTAATTAGGGTCTATTTCGAATATTTTGAAAATATTAAGATTTATTTTTACGAAACATTATATTTTAAATTAATTTAAATGAAATAAAGTTATTTTATTAGAATTTTATAAAATGATGCCGATTTAGTTAGTTAGGGAGTAATACAACCCTATTTTATTAAATTATTCTAAAACAAGATAGTTTTGCTTAGCTCGACTAAGTTTAAGATGTCCAAGTATCAACTGAGACAAACTTCAAACAAAGAAAATATTAAATTGAACCTGAATTATAAGAATCTACCCCATTCCTAATCAAATATATTATTACAAGGAGATAATAATAAATAAAATTATTTTATTTATAAAAATTGATTAATTTATGAAACCAACCGAATAATTAATAAATTGGTCAATTTTAACGATAGAGATTATTAAAGTAAATCAAACTTAAAAATAAAGAATTGAACGAAGTGGGTGGTAGGGAGTTATAAGGCAATTCAATTTATTTTCATTAAGTCTAAAGAATAAGTCACACAAGGCCATAACAAGGAAGAAGAAAAAACAAAGATGATTGCTCCTCTAAATCCCTAGAAAAACTTAAGGTGAAAAACTAACTAAAAATTAGGGTTTGACTATTTAAATATGGAGTGCTACATCATATTTGTAAGAGATACACTCTAAGCCATAATCATGTACTAATGAATTGGCCTATGTACTTCTATTATGGATCATTATATCAATTTTAAAAAATTAAATTGGATGAGATTTCGTATGAATTGAAACAATAAAGAATTATAAAGAATTCATTAATTTATAAAATAATATTCATATATTTAATAATTCACTACAATTACTCAGATAATTTATTTATTATATATCAATCATAAATAGTATTTATAGCTTATTCATCTATACATCTTCATTCCTATTTGTTATATAGACAAATTCTTTATCTATAGAAATAAGTCAAGACAAGATGATCAAATCCCATATCCAACTAAATTTACTTTCATCTTCCTTATGTTATTGATAATTGTTGATTTAAAATGTGTTCTTATGAATATTTAAGTAATTCAAAAATACTCCGTATATAATTTTGTCTAATTTGTTCAGTTTCTCATTAAAATCGTTGACATATGTAGACCATGAATTTACTCATAATTTTCTCCCCATCTTTACCACTCCATTGTCCATGTTAATTATGGTACATATGTCCGGGATATATTATGTGATATGCATTTAGTAACGACTTCTTAACAAATCTTATTAATCTTTACATTCATAAGTTAAACATCTATCAAATAATGAAATATAATAATGTATATATTAAAATTAACATATGTATAAAAAACACAAGTATAAATTGTTGCACCTTTTACTTGTCAAAAATTTTTGTCATTTCATTTTCATGTTCCATAACTTATAGGAAAGAAATGAACCAACTCTACGAGTCAGGATTTTCAACTTCAACAACTACTCATGCTATAAGATACATACCTTTATGTGTACTGCTTCCAATCAAATTAATTAGTTGCTCTTAAAATTTGGTCTTCAAGCATCTTTCTTTCATAGCTTTTTTTTTTGGATAACCTCTTAATGAATAAATTCTAACAACTAAGACCTAAATAATCTTATTCTCGAGGTACCTAAAAAATTTAGGAAAGGGTTATATTCTTATATAAATAAATGAGATTGATTAGATTGAGTTATTGTAGATTAGAATTGAGAATATCTTGATGTATTGACTATAATTGAGGGTGTGGGGGTTACAAATTGGTATAATTAAATTGTGAATTAGATTATTATAGATTTTGCAATGTAAATATGGACTGAATTGAGAATAGGCATATAGTTTGAAGACTCAATTTGAGTTGTGATTACTGATCGATATAGAAGTGTATTTTTATTATAGGGAGACCTTTCTTTCAAAAGGGGATACCCATTTTATAGGAAAAATTATGCTGAATTTTCAATAGGGTCTTCGTAAAATGTGACATCACCATTTTTAAATTAAAACAAGAGATCTTTAGTATTAAATGATGATCTTATCGTCGATGAGACTTATAATTATGCAAATTATTGAGGATAATACCTGATCGTTGAATTATTTCAATATAACTAATAACCTTGATTGATTATAATATTTCATAGCAATTGTTTTAATATATCCTGATTTTTAAACTGTGAACGAATTTGTTCTTAGTTGTAGGAACTCATTTGTTGAACATTGAATGCGGAGCCTAATTTTGGATCATGAAACTTGACCATCTTCAGTTCATCTTTATGCTCTGATACCATATATTGAATCCCACTTGTTTCCAGAATCTAACTCTTGTGAAATCACGAAACGTGAGTGCATTCCTATGAATTGTCTTTAACCATCATTGATTAATCTTTATTCTCATAACATCTCAATAATTTTCTTCCCAATTTGTTCAATAAATAAAAATAAAAAGCATTTTTAACTTTAACTATATTTTATTTTGTACTAAAATTATTTATGCATATAAATATTATTTAAAGTATATTAAACAATATGCAATGTAACATCTCATCATCAATGGGAAGGATAAAATAGTAATTTAGAACGAGTTAGGAGTGTTTAAAATTATTTTGCCATGTTCATGCATTCATATATACACGTGAATAGTGAATTTTGCACATGTAATGATTGTATATGCATTCATGACATTTCTCTGTATATGTGTCTATAAATGTGATTATTATGGAAAAATGTGATTTTTGTGTTTGAAAAATTGATTGGAGAGGGGCATTGAGGTTTTAAAATTTTTAGTGAATTTTAGAATTTTTTCTGAAATTTTTCGGGGTACTTTTTCGGACTAGGAAAAATGTCAAGTGACAAACTGATTGATTTTTCGGTAGTAGAAATGACTGTTCAATGGCACTGAAAATTTAGATACATGATTTTAGGAATTATTAAATTGAGTCATTGAACATTGGGAGATGATTTGTGTAGAAATTGGACTTAGGTTTTAAGAATTGAAGATATGGAGCCAAATATTGGCTTAACTCCACTAACATTAAATTAATCCACACTTTTCCCCTTTTTATGTTAGCATTCACGATGGTTCTTCTAAAATAGGTCTTTTGGTGTTTTAAATGAAAGTTTTCTCCATCATCCGTAGCTTCTCCCTTATTGCTTTTTCGTTGGTTCTCCACTATACAAGAAACTCTTCTTTGTTACTTGCTTCCTCTTTCTTGTCCATTAAATATCCAACTAAACCCTCACCCCCCTCGAGTGATGATGAGTATCGTGTATGGTGTTGGGAGGAAGGAAGTGAATTTGTGATCTTTTGAAGAATTGAAGAATTAGAAGCTTGATAGGTAAGAGTTGTATCTTATGTTCTCAATAGGTAGTTAAATGCATTAATTGTGGTGTTATATGAACTAATTGCATGAAATTGTGCTTTGACTATGTATGTTAATTCCTTGGTTGATTGATGATTGGTGATTGATGAGTTAGAAGTTAATAAATGAGATGTCTTGTAGTATAGGTGAATTGAGTTGTTTTGGATGGATTGTAATGATGTTAGATGAGTGTTTATTAAAGGAAGATGATTTAGTGTGTGTATTGCAATTTTGTGGACTAATGTTTAAGGATACATTGTGAGATAGTTTATGGTGGGTATATGAGGTGAAGTGAGTGTTGGTTGGTTTAGAAATGGTATGAAAGATGTAGAATGTAAGTTAGGTTGTGAATCTGAAAATTTTGCTTTGTGTATGTTTCAATGTTTTGGTCATAACTTTTTATATGGTTAAGAAATTGATATGAGGTTTGGCTTGAATTCAACTTGAGAAGTTTGGTTAGAATTCTTATGAACGAAGTGTTGTCCAATTGTGGCTTGAAGGGTTCTTAATTGTGACTTGAAAGTGGGTAATAGGTACAGGATGAATAGTGCCAATTGTGTGACCCTAACTTTGAAAAATTGTGAGCTGAAACTTTAAGAATTTTTCTAGGATGATTGAGACAGATTTTGCTAAATTGGTCTTCATCAAAATTGAAGATTTTCTTGTTAGCTTTCTATCGCCACTAAGTATGACATTTTTAGATTTTGAGGTTGAAAGTTATGAGTTGTTAATTATCAAATGGTATTCCAAAGTATTAATGTGTTTTGTGTGTAAATGTCTCTAAGTATAGGTTTTGTGATTAATGTGCTTTAAAGATAATTCTGGACTGTTATGGTTTAAATTAGCTCAAGTGGTCTTATAGAAAGGTGTAGACGAATGTCTTAGTTTTGTAATGAGGTATAATATGCTATTTTTGGATGTAAGAATTGTAAGTTATGGATTTTTAAAGTATGGATATGGTTTAGGTGATATGTTTATTTACCACTCTTTAACAAGGCAGCCACAATCATGGGAGAATTTGACCTAGTTAGAGGTAGAATTTGTTTCTAAGTCTTTCATGAGAATTGTAGCATGTTTTCTTATCTTTTCATGGATATAAAGCATGGAATTTTTGGACAATGGTATAGGAAATTATTATTTTTAGAAGATTGTGGTACTGTTAGGGTGACATGTGTTGGGCAGAAATTTTAGTTGAGAAATTGACCCATTTAGAGGTTGAATTTGCTTCCAAGTTGTTCATGAAAGTTGTAGAATATGTTGTGATCTTTATTTTGATATAAAGCTTAAAATTTTTGACAAAGGGAATGGAAATATATTATTTTTAGAAGAATATTGCACTGTTTTAGAAAATTTGTGATTAGGCAGAAAATTTATCATAAGAAAAATTACTTACCTAAAGTACTTACTGAAATTGTCTACCTATATTACGTACTGAAATTACTGACCTGTATTACTTACCAAAATCGCCCTTACTGTTTATTGCCTCAAAGTCCCGGCAATATCCGGCAGTGGTCGTTCCTCTATAATAGGGAACACATATATAAATCACTATTGTGCATGATTAAAAATTCACCAATGTATGATGGATATGTAGGATGCATGTTCATGTCAAATTTCGGGACCAAACCCTAAATTCTTAACTTAAATTATTAAATCCTTGATTGTTAATTAAATCTGAAAATTTACAAATTTCACATAAAGAGGTAGAAAATTTTCTTACGAATCCAACGCTTTGAGAATCAGGTCATTCGGAAGTCGGATGATAAAGATATGGTCAAAAGAGTGAAGTTTATCACACACAAGTCGACTTATACTTATACAAATCGACTTACATAACACGACAAGTCGACTTATGCTTACACAAGTCGACTTATCCATTAAAACACACACAAGTTGACTTATACTTACACAAGTCGACTTATATAACACCACAAGTCGACTTACACTTGCATAACTCGACTTATTGAAGAGCGGAGATGACGTTTTCATGCAATAAGTCGACTTATACACCACAACAAGTCGACTTATACCACTGTTTATCGTCTTCTTCATCAAACCAGACGTAACAACAAAGTTTTCTTCCATTTTTCTTTAACTTCATCACTTTAACTATTCAACATTTCTAACCTATCAGAATCATCAGAAACAACTTTATACTCCAAAGATCATAAAACTAACATTCCAACTCTCTCTCTCTCTCTCTCTCTACAGTCAACTTTCAAATTCCTTATTATTACACTTTCTTTCATTTTCTTTATTTATTCTTACACTTCATGTACCTCATCTCAATATCAAAACCTCATCAACCAATTCAGAAATTAATTTTCAACTTTAAACATCATTTACAAATACATATTCACTTTCTCACACTACTGCGTTTCTTTCAAACATAACGTTTCCAGAAGTTTCATACTCCTTCTCTCTTGTTATTCCCAACTTAAACACTTCTTACACTCGTTACTATTACACCACCGAATCATTCCTTACACAGATCATGCCTATGTATATATTATAGCAAGAACAGAGTATGATTTTACAACGTAGGAAAACAGAGCATATCCCAAACCATATATCCATATATTTATATAGTCTTTTAAACCAAGCATGCAAAACAAATTAACAACATAACCATAGACAGTGTTTTTCTAATATAAAACAGAACTCACATATACAACAGAAAAGAGCATCACCGTACAAACCATGTATATCAATATACATTATAAACTCGTGACTTACCTGTTTTAGAAGTCTTTCCAGTAGACTTGCTACTCGGTGAAGGCGATGAAGTATGAATAATATACATAACAGAAGCTAGTTTTTTCCAGCAATAACTAATAAACCTAATGTACAGAGCATCGGTGGAGAAAAAGAACGGTGAAGAACATATGCGACAGAAACAGTTTTGTAACAATTCATCAGACCATGTGTGTAACATGCACATCATTCACGTATCTTCATTTTTTTCAAGCCATGTGTCACTTTGCATGCGAACCACTCGTTATAACGTAAGTAGTCTATTTATTTTAGTATTTTTAGTATTTTTATTAATAAAATATTCTTTTTAAATCAAATACATTGTTTTAAATTCTTATAACAAACAAATACCCAAAAGTTCCAGGCAACTTCCGGAAATTCACCAAAATTCTGTCATAAAATAATAACTCGTAAAATAAATTTTCAACTCAAAATTAATTCACCATCAATTTCTAAAAATATTTAAAGTATACAAAAATTACTAAAATTATATTACTACGGTCCGAATCAATCCGAAGTTTCATTAAACCAATTTAACCGAAAAATGTCATGAATGCATGCCAAAATATTTATGCACAATTAAGCAAATATCCATATGCAAATAACAAGTATAATTCGTACTAAATTTCGTTAATATTCTAACCCCTAATTTGGGGCGTTACAGGGACAGTTCAGGCGCTTGGTCACAACGCCGTAATAAATTAGAAAAGTGTCTCATGCGTATTTCATATGCATTTGGTTTAATCTCTTTGATTGTGTGAAAGGAAAAATGTCTTATACTTATGTGAAAACAAAAATGTTAATTGTGGGATCATGTGATACTTCTGATTTATGTGAAATTATGAAATATCTGTGATATGCTTGATTATTACATGAATTGTGTAAACTATCGATGATGGTTACCTCACTGAGTTCACAAACTCATCCAAAATTACAACATATTTTTCAGGACCGAGAGTGGACTCTTAGCTCCAGAGGGACTTTTCTAGCCGTGTAAATTGTGTTGGCGAGAGAAGTCATGGCTCACAGGTCGGTCAGCTGGGACTTTTGGTATGACCTAGATATATTTGGTGTATTTTTCCTCTTTCATGTAGCATTTGTACTAGGTTTTTGGGATTGATGTACACACAGTAAAAAATGACAGACGTGCAATCAGTTTGTTTTTTATTAATGAAATGAGGAAAAAGTTGGTTTCAAAAGTTTCTGATTTTTATACTGATGTTTTATTATGATGTCATGTGAAGTGTTTGTAGTGATTGATCGTAGCTCACCCTTATCATAGGATATGTACCGGAATAACCTGAGGGTGTCCCAGTGTGTACCCTACTGTAAGGGGGCGCTACATGCAAAGTATAATATATTAATTGTTACATAATTTTAAATTATATGAAACATAAATGAAAATATATCTAACCAAATCTTTTATATGGATTATATCATAAATAAAACTAATATAAAATAAATATTAAAACATACGAAAAAAGTCAAATAATATTATATAATTTTCAAAATAAACGTGAAGATATGTTTTGTAGGTATTGTGAGAATTATGTGTAAAAATAAAGACAAAAGGGATTAAAATAAACTTATTAATTGATATGAAAATCTACTTTAAAAGTGCTTTTTAGAAGCTTCAAATTTAAGCTTATTAAAAGTTGTATTTTAGCTGTCAAAAAACTATATCTACTAAAAAGTAATTTTTATTTTATAGTCAAATACTTATTTTCTTTTAAAAAAATTTGCGATAGAAAAAAGTACTTATTGACTCTCCAACAATTCAACCAAATAGAAACTAAAAATTGTAGTTTTGGTTGTTTAGGTTTCTAATTCTGCCAACAACATGGAGATCTGTCATCTTGCCAACAAAAATAAAATGCTCACCCAACTTACAATTAGTTATGCCAAAAAAGGCGATGCCACCATTTTAGAAAATAAAGAGGCAAGAATGCCTAAAATGAAAGAGAATTTACTGCTAAAAATTAGAATTGCTGAACTAAAGCAACATGAAGCCTAGTTACTCCACCAACTCCATAAAGACCTACCCAACTAACTCCAACAATAAAAACAGACAAACAAACCGCTAACTCGTTGGAAAATAGGAACAAACCAACTGCTAATTTGACAGGCTGGTGTTGCCGTTTAACAGAAACGACCATTTGACTCCTAAATCTTGCTTCAAGTTCTCATAATTCGATATTGTTTTCACCCAAGCTGCTGGGGACGACTCGTCTAGCTTATGGAATCCCATTTCTTCCATCATCTTGTCTACGGACGGCTCTATCTCAAAGCACCCAACTACTTTGCAATAAATCAATTGTCGGAATTTATCAATAATGTCCGTTAAATCCATCCGGAACTTACGGAAGTTTTGGAGACGTAGTATCCTCATGTCTTCCCCTGAACCAAGATATAGATGGGATAGATTTGCATCTATGATATAGAGCTTCTTAAGCTTTTTAGGCATCTCCCGAATGTGAAAAGTGTCAGTTGGAATTCTGCGGAGGTCAAGTTTCTCCAGACGTGGGGGAAGCCATTGCATGCTACTAATTCCATCGACCTTCTCTTCCCATGATATTCTAAGTATTTTTAGAGATGGAAAACGCTTCAGAGCAGCCAGTTTTCTCCCGCCAATGATGACGCTCAGTTTCTTCAACTTCTTCAATCCTTCTAAATCATCAAGTTTACATACCAAACTGCCTTCATAGCGATCACCTGTAACAAACCCCTTTAGGACTTGGAGCGCCGTGAGTTGCTCGAGCCCCTTGGGCATGAATTTCAGACCTTGGCACCCGGAAATATCCAAGTGAGTTAGGTGTTTGAGTGATCCTATATCGTTTGGAAGTGTTGCCAGACGCTTGCAGTCTTTAAGATTCAAAACGATAAGATTCTTAAGCGTCCTAGCAGCAACAGGAAGCTCACTCATCCTATGGAATCCTTCAAGGCTTAGAAACTTGAGATTTTTCATATACTTGAGACCCTGCAGGAACTTGATTGACGGGCCATAAGGGCCATAAGTAATGTCTTCTTCTTTACCTTCTAATCCCTTTTGAATGTCTTCTTCCAATTCCTCTTGAATGCCTTCTTCTTTACCTTTGAACTCCCACCTTCCCAAACTGATGATTTTAACATTTCTTATGCTAGAGAACCATTGTGGTGTCAGGACATGAGAGCGCCCGCTGACATAGAATAAAGTTTGCAACTTTTGGGGATTATCAAATCTCATTAGTTGCCCAGAATTACTTCCCTCTTCAGTGTCCACCAAGCACGCCCTCTTGCTATACGAAAAGTTCCCAGTTGGTATCCAGGAGAAGTCAAAATCCATGAACCCTTTTCGCTCTGCAAGGTAAATAACAGCATAACGAATCACTGGATTCATCGTAAACCCAATTACTTTCCCCTCCCCCATCGCAGGCTCTATAAAACGCGATTCACAGTAATTCCTCAGTATCTCATCAGCTTCAAACTCAGGGTCTTCAGACTCTAGCAAATCCTCTCCAATCCACCAGTGCACTAACACTTGCTTCCTCACAATAGAACGCTCCGGGAAAACTGAGAAGCAGAACAAACAACGCTGGGATGTAACCTTGAGCTCCTTAAAACGTTCCTCAAACCCTTGGATCTTGGACGAACTATATTTTTTGTAAGCATGCTGTTTGAGGAGGTGGTCTATCAAGCTGGAAGCACTATCCACTCTAACGTGCCCTTGTTTCTCAAAGCCGTTGCCCAACTGGGAAGATATTTTAATTATCTCATCGATGGGAGCGGAAAATAGATCAAGAAGTTCTTTGTCACTCCGGGCGTTAGGGGCCAACCGCACATTCTTGAAAATGCGTTGGAGATGTTGGGCTTCTGATTGAAGCTTCCTGAATAAGTGGACAACGGAGCCTTCGACTTCTCTTTTTCTGCTAAAGGCTTGGCTAACTCGATTCAGATCTTCATTCAACTTCTTCAGTTTCTTTCCAAGCATTCTTTTTTCTTCGTCAAGCTTCTTTTTTTCTTCGTCATGCTTCTTTTTGTCTTCGACAAGATCCATAAGTTCCCCGTCTTTACTAGTTCCAGCGCCGTCTTCCCCATTGGTTGAAGGTATGTGGGGAGTCAAGTCAACACTCCCGTAAACAACACCCATAGAAATTCCGAGAGATATGATATTGACAATGCAGGACTCATCCTCACCCCGAAACATCGCGATAAGGCAGAAGACTGCAACAAGAGTGAGAGTGGAATTATGTTGTTGAGAAGAAGTGCGGTTTAATTGCGACGAGAAATAGAAATGGAGATCTGAATCATCTTAAACTCCCAAGTCTTCGGCTATGGTCTTCTTTTAACACTTTATTCGATGCCTGTAATTTAAATTATTTTATTTCTCGTTAATAGTAAAGAAACTGTTTCAAATGACAGAGAAGTTTTCGGTATTATTACTCTAATCTCGATCCTGACTATATTCAACTCCCCGTGAAGTTTTCGGTATTATTAAGTAAATTCATATATATCTTACTCAATCATCTATTTTCTGAGGAGAACTAAATTTAATTTAATCTACTCTAGTTTCATGTGGGGAAGAGGATATCAAAGAACCCCACATGGAGATTGTCGGTAAAAAATTAAAATTTAAACACTTTAATGCCTTTTGATTCTTGATTTCTTTGCTGTTTCATTGTGGGGTTTGACCTTGATTTACGAGAGTGTCAACAAAATCCTAACTTTCCCTTCTGCTATTTACTCAATCTCTAAGTTTCGTTTGGGATCTAAACCCTCACTTCTCTTGCTTTGCGAATTCTGGAGATCTTTTCCTGTTGTCAATGCTTGTTTAGATTGATATAGATGTAGGGGTTTTAATCCCTTTAAAACCCAAGATCAATTCATATTAAATCATCAAGAATAAAATTAAAGCGGAAGCATACCTGAATCCATTGTAAAATCTGCACTAAAGTTTTGCGGTTTTGTCTTCCAAATTAGAACGTAGCCCTTTTTCCAGAGTTTTCCGTAACTCTCTGCTTTTTTCTCTCGATGATGGGATTTGGATCGAATTTAGGTTACGTTTAATTTGGGGACCATAACCTTTATATTAGGATAAAGCCTAATTCAATTTCTAGTTGGCCCATCATAAAACTAGAAATAGTTCTGCCTCTACACATATAGAGCCCACACTTAAAATAGATGCATGAAGCCCAAATACCATAAACATATTAGACCACTTTAATTAATTGGGCTCAACTTTATATGATAGCCTTTATATACAATTACACATATAAGCCCACATGTTTGATTAAAAAATCCTTACAATCTCCCACTGGGCTCATGTGTTACCTTAAAATTGTATATTAACCTTATGAGTACTCAAAATTGTGCTATCATTATCGTATGCATCTCCGCATAATCCGTCCATCAATCATACCAACATAGGATCAAAACGTCTTTCGCTACAATTAACGTAACTAGAACCATCGATGGTCACGTATGCCGATATAATCAAATGACATGGATCAAGCATGGATGTAGCATGGAAATTATAAGCGGCGTGATCTTAGCATGCTTATTTCCAACCGGTCTAACCTTATGCTTTAGTGAGATCAATCTTAAACAAGTTCGTAGACAAAATAAATCAAATATCTTAAACCGAAAATAACCTCAAACATCTTAACCAAAATTGTATCCAAAATGACGGTGAAAATGTCTAAACCAAAAGCATCTACAATACAAACTCCCACTGAAACTATATATCCTGAAAAGATGTAACACCCATACGAAAGCGGTGTGCTCATGAAAGACCTTGGGTGGCACTCCTTTAGTAAGCGGATCCGCAACCATGGAGTTTGATCCAATGTGTCAGATAAACAATCATCCACTCTGAACTCTCTCTTTAACAATAAGGAACTTGATGTCGATGTGCTTCGACTTTGTCGAGCTCCTATTGTTATTGGAATATAACACTGCAGAGTTATTGTCACAAAATAACTTAAGTGGTCTTTCAATAGAGTCCACAATGCGCAGCCAAAGTGACAAAGTTTCGCAGCCATATCCCATGGTTGGATGCCTCATAACACGCTATAAACTCACGCCATGGTGGAAGAAGCTATAAGTGTCTCGCTTAGCACTTTTCCAGAAATAGCTCCTCCAAGAAGCGGTAGATATAGCCAAGTGGATCTCCTACTATCGTGGCATCCAAAGAAAATCGAATCGAATAACCAATGATCTCCACCTATCCGATTTCAGATGTGAGCATATAATCTTTCGTTCTCTGCAGTACCGCATTACCCGCTTGGTCGCTTTCCGGTGATCCAATCCGGGTTACTTAAATATCTCCTAGCATTCCAACAATGTACGCAATATCCGGACGCGCATAAACTCGAGCATACATTAGACTTCCTACAGTACCAAGCATAAGGAATCTTCGCATTTCCTTAGCTTCAAAGTCATTCTTGGGCATTGACTTAAGCTAAACTTATCTCCTTAGACACGGGGTATCACCGGTTTACTATCCCGCATGCCAAACCTTTTAAGTACCTTTTCGATATAGCTCTTTCAGGATAATCCAAGAATACCTCGAGAGCGTTCCCGATGTATCTGAATCCCTAACACAAAAGAGGCGCCACCAAGATCTTTCATTTCAAATTTCTTTGATGAAATCTCTTAGTTTCGTGCAATAAGCCTATATCATTAGTAGCAAGCAATATGTCATCGACATATAAAACCAGAAAAATGTACTTACTCCCACTGAACTTATGGTATATACAATCATCAGCCAAGTTCATCTCAAAACCGAACGAGATGACAACTTGGTGAAATTTGTAATACCATTGACGAGATGCCCGCTGAGTCCATAGATGGATTTCTTTAGTTTGCAAACCATTTGCTTTGCATCTCCGATACAAAGTTTTCGGTCGCACCATATAAATCGTCTCATCAATGTCACCATTGAGAAACGCTGTCTTAACATCCATCTGATGTAACTCAAGATCAAAATGTGCCACTAATGCCATTATTATCCTGAAAGAGTCTTTTGAAGAAACTGGAGAGAAAGTCTCTTTATAATCAATGCCTTCTTTCTGTGTAAAGCCCTTTGCGACAAGACGAGCTTTGTACCTTTCTACATTGCCTTTCGAATCCTTCTTGGTCTTAAATATCCATTTGCAACCAATAGGTTTCGCACCTTTAGGCAATGGTACAAGGTCCCAAACATCATTGTCCTTCATAGACTTTATCTCTTCATTCATGGCATCAATCCACTTTTGAGAGTTAGAACTTTCCATGGCTTGATGGAAGTTGATTGGATCATCTTCCACCATACCAATGTCAACTTCATGTTCTTGAAGAAATACAACATAATCATCTTGAATTGCACTTCTCCTCTCTCTAATGGATCTCCTTAATGGCATAGGTTCTTGAGGTTGTAGAGTTTGTTCTTCTGGAACAAATTGTTGAACTTGGGGAGGAGTTTCTATGACATTGTCTTGATCCGAAATTGCTTCTTGAACAATGTCAGGAATGGAAACCTGACCCTGATCATTGTCAATAGCAATTAGAGGAATTTCAACATGTTCCTCTTCAAAAACAAAGTCCTTAATCCTTTCTCCCCCCGCAAACTCAACATCCTCAAAAAACCGGGCATTTCCGCCTCAAAATTGCCTTAGTAGTGGGATCATAAAACTTGTAACCCCTGGATCTTTCAGAATATCCAATAAAGTAACAACTGATAGTCCTGGAGTCCAGTTTCTTTTCATTTGGCCTATAAGGCCTTGCCTCAGCTGGACATCCCCAAATGTGCAAATGCTTTAAACTAGGCTGCTTGCCTGTCCAAAGTTCATAAGGGGTCTTATCAGTTGCTTTACTTGGAACTCTATTGAGTATATATGCTGCGGTCTTTAGTGCTTCTCCCCAGAGTGATTCTGGTAAGGTGGAATGACTAATCATACTCCTCACCATATCCTTAAGCGTTCTGTTTCGTCTTTCAGCAACACCATTCATGCTAGGCGAACCTGGCATAGTGTACTGTGGGACGATACCGCATTCCTCTAGGAATTTAGCAAATGGTCCTGGACGTTGTTCACCTGATCCGTCATATCTACCGTAGTACTCGCCACCACGATCAGATCTGACACTTTTAATCCTTTTGTTGAGTTGGTTCTCAACTTCATTTTAAAATTTTGAACACGTCCAAAGACTCTGATTTTTCATGAATGAGATAAAGGTAGCCATATCGCGAGAAATCGTCTATGAACGTTATAAAATACGGTTGACCATTCCAAGACGCCGTAGGGAATGGCCCACAAATATCCGTATGAATAAGTTCTAAGACGTCTGAAGCCCTATTGGCACCAAATCTCCTGACATTTGTTTGTTTCCCCTTAATGCAATTAACACAAGTAGCAAAATCTGTAAAATCAAGGGGATCGAGAATTCCATTGGACACAAGTCTCTCAATTCTCCTTTCGGAGATGTGACCTAATCTCTTGTGCCACAACGAGGCGAATTCTCTTCGGTTAATTTATGCTTTAAACTCGTGGTACCCACATGCAAGGCTTCATTAAATGAAGTATTAATGTCAAGCATATATAGATTATCGTAACCTGATAAAGAACCGGTACCAACCAAATTTGAATTTTTAAAGAGACTAAATATTCCATTTCCAAATGAACAACAATAACCAGATTTGTCCAAAGCAGAAATAGAAATCAAATTCCGTCTAAAAGACGGTACAACAAAAGTCTCAACTAAATCCAAATAAAATCCAGTTCTTAACAATAATCTAAAAGTCCCTATTGCTTCGATTTCACCGACTTGCCGTCCCCTACATAGATGTATCTTTCACCATCACTTGGTTTTCGGCAACTCAGGCAACCCTGCATAGACACACTGATGTGAGTTGTTGCACCAGAATCTAACCACCATGTGTGTCTAGGTACCGAAGTCAAATTAACCTCAGAACAAACCAAAGTAAGAAGCATACCTTTCTTTGCACGCCATGCGTGATAATTGGTACACTGCTTCTTTACATGACCTTCAGCGTCACAAAAGAAACAACCTCTTGGTTTTTCTTCCTTATTCTGTTTCTTTTGTGTTGCTGGAACCGCAGCTTCCTTAGTTTTCTTTCTTTTGTTCCTTTTGTCCTTAGATGTTGTGGCTAAGTGAGCACTTTCTGCCTTATCATGCTTCAACCTTTCCTCTTCTCGGACACGGTGTGAGATAAGCTCATTAAGAGACCATGTCTCTTTTCGTGCTTATAACTCACTTTGAATCGATCAGATCTCTGCGGAAGAGATATCAAAACCAGATGCACCAACAAGTCTTCGGATAATTCCAACTTAAGTGCTTTCAATTTTGAAGCAATGTGAGACATTTCCATAATGTACTCCTTATGTTTCCTTTTCCTGATACCTCATTGAGATAAGCTTTGCCAAAAGTGTACTTGTTTCAGCCTTTTCATTTTTGGCAAATCTTTTCTCAAGGTCCTCAAGGAAACCCTTAGCCGTAGTAATCTGTTCGGACATAGTGCCCCGAAAAGCTTCTGGAATGGCACGCTTCATGATCATCAAGCTCATACGATTCGATCTTTCCCACTTTTCCATCTCCCTCTTTTGATCAGAGGTACTCTCGTGCAGAAGTGGATCAGGTTGATTGACTCGTAAAGCAAGATCCAAGTCCATGACTCCGAGAACAATCAAAACGTTCTCCTTCCATGACTTAAAATTAGTGCCATTAAGCATAGCAATTGAATTAACACTAGCAGAGATATTTGCAGCAGAACCAGGAACTGAACAGAGAACAAAACAAATAAAATCTAATTACTCACATAACAACACTATAATATGCCAAATTAATTATAAACAGATAATGGTAGGGCCCCATCACAAGATACCATGCACAACATTAATATTTAGTCTTTGGACAGAAATACTAACTTGTAAGTAGTACCTTGGTGTAGTGATCAAATACTGACAATAAGGCATGTCAAACAATAAACCTTTCTTTGGACCGATTTAATGTTCACATATTATACTGAATAATTACCACGCATTTACCACCACAAATGTATATGCAATTCGGGCCAAATATAAACTTTCCTTTGGGCCAGTCCATATTCGCATGAATAACATACACACAAAACTTTTTAACATTCTAAGTTAAATTAATTTCACAAGAGAGGTTGCTTTGGCAACATGTTGCTTCAATTAATTTAATTTAAAATGCTATATATTTCTTTAATACCAAAATCTGAAATTAATACCAAACTTTACATAAGTCGATGAAAACATCTTATATAAGTCGTATGAAAACATCATAGCTTTAATTTCGATGCTATGATATTGACAATCCTGTCACCAAATTAAGAATTGGGTCAAAATTTTACAAATCAAACAAGAAATTATAAATTTTAGACCCAAAACTTATTCCTCATAATATTAATCAGTAACATGCATACTACCATATAAATCTGGAACTTTACTTTGATTAATATATAAATCCCAATAAATCAATAACAATGATCGTCACTTCGAATAAGAGCAATAAGAACTTGGAAAGCATTCGAAATCAAGTTTTTATCCAATAGCCAAAATTGAGTTCTTTATCCATGGGTAAAACTTCAATTGTTGTCCAATGGGCAACAAAAACCTCCCTTATCCAATGATTTACGAGAAACAACATAGAAACCGGGTATTGAATAAAGACAAAACAAGGTAAACGTTTCTTGAACCTTCGAAAAACAACTTTTAGCGAGATATATTGATGATCCGAATCTTTATTTACGAATTAAAACACCGCAATCGCTTTTTTTTATTTAATCTTTCCTCTAGAGTCATCACCGAAAACCAAACTTCACCGAATATAAATACAAAAATCAAGATCCAAGACCACCAAAACGATTATATATGACAAACGACAGATGTTCTTAAATCTAAGAACGCCAAACATAAATGAAGAACAAGATCTCAAATCAAGACTACTGAAACATAATCATTCTTGACAACCTAATTATGAATTCGCTCGATACCACTTGTAGGGTTTTAACCTTTAAAACCCAAGATCAATTCATATTAAATCATCAAGAATAAAATTAAAGCGGAAGCATACCGAATCCATTGTAAAATCAGACTGAAGTTTTGCGGTTTTGTCTTCCAAATTAGAACGTAGCCCTTTTCCGAGTTTTCAGTAATCTCTGCTTTCTTCTCTCGATGATGGGATTTCGATCGAATTTAGGTTACGTTTAATTTGGGGACCATAACCTTTTATATTAGGATAAAAGCCTAATTCAATTTCTAGTTTGGCCCATCATAAAACTAGAAATAGAAGCCCGGTCTCTACACATATAGAGCCCACACTTAAAATAGATGCATGAAGCCCAAATACCATAAACATATTAGACCACTTTAATTAATTGGGCTCAACTTTATATGATAGCCTTTATATACAATTACACACATATAAGCCCACATGTTTGATTAAAAAAATCCTTACAATAGAATCTTGCTTGGGTTTAAAGATTAGATTGCGTGTTTTCTTGATCTTCTGTTTGCTCATTGTGTTGTGGTTGCTTGGTTTTTGCTCTTTTTGAGTTTTTAACTGTTTTGATACTTAGGCATGCTAGTTGTTTAGTTGTGATTCATGACTTTTTTTTTACTTGGGTTTTACGGATCATAGTTTCTTCTCTTCTTTTTTTGTTGATTATTACTTTTCTACTGTCAAAGTTGTGGGTGCAAATCACGCACTTATTTTGAAGAAACAAAGAGTTACTTGCTTTGCTCGTGTTTTACTTCAATATCATCATTGGGAATTTTCTTTGAGCAACATAAATGTTGGGCTTTTTCTCATCTTTGTTCTCATCGATTAGTTTTACATTTAGTTCTTATAGTTGACGTTGTTAGTAGTTCTATACCACAAGTATATCTCTTTGAAATCGGGATGCGTGAGATTGTTGATGTATTTACAGCTTAGAGATTGAATCATAACGCTACTTGAGTCAAAACCTATGCCATGTGGAGAGTCTGCTTACTTGGAAGCTGGGCTATGCTCAACTGGGCAATAAGAAAACCACATTTGTTAAATGTTTGCTTTATTTTAGCAGTTTAGAATATAGGATCTTGATTGTTGCATGTAATGTATTGGGTTGATAAGTATGACAATCAGACTGGCACGAGGTGGGGTAAGTAAGATATCGTCCTCTTCCTATTTTCATCTCTCAAGATTTTTCAGGTACCTCTTTAATTTTGTCTTTGTACCCCTCTTGCGCTTGCTGGGGTGAGCATTGAGTTTTCTAGCTATAGGTTATGTGTTTAATGGTCGGGGAGGTCAAGATTCGTTGGATTTTTTTTTTCGTGTGCGTGATTAATAGTTTGTTTCTTGCATTGATTTATTACTAGCAGGGGGAGGTTCTGAGTGTAGAAGTGCTTCTCAATAACATTGCTTTTCAACTCTTCTTTTAGTACTTTTATTTTATTGTCTTTTCGTCTTTCTCTTAGTTTCTATTATTCGTATTATTCCCACCTGTGAGTATTATTTGTTTTAATATTTATTTGCATATATTAGATTTTGATTTTTTTATTCTAATTTCTATTAGTTTTGGTGTTATGTATTAGTTTTGGTTTTGTCCTTCTTACTATTATTATGGAATATTGATTATTACTATTATTATTAGTATTTATGTGTGATTAGTATTTTTATTGTTATTTGCATTTATTTTAGCTCTATCTGAAGATTCGGGTATTTTTATTATCATTTCTATTTAGTGCTTTTATTTTCCCATCACTTGTATTTTCATGGTTTTTTTGTTTTATGAATTGATTCTGTTACCTGCATCATTCTTTTATTGTCTAATCTGCATGTGGGTCCACTGGAAACAGCCTCTCTATTATATAGGGGTAAAGCTGCGTACTATCGGATCTCCCCAGACCCTGCTTCAATGCTGAATTTCAGACTGGGTGATGATGATGATGATAATTATGATGATTTTCATTATAATTATATTTTAAATCTGTCATATTGCCAACAAAAATAAAATGCTCATCTAACTTACAAGTTATGCCAAAAAAAAGGCGTGGCTTTGATATCACAATGTTGAAAATAAAGAGGCAAGAATGCCTAAAATAAAAGAGAATTCGCTGCTAAAAATTAAAATTGCGGAACTAAAGCAACATGAAGCCTTATATAGGCAATTACAAAGCCACGAAATCAACTTACTCCACCAGCTCCATAAAGTTACCGACCCACTAACTCCAACAATGAAAACAGAACAAACAAACCACTAACTCTTGGAAAATACTCAAATAGGAACAAACCAACTGCTAATTTGACAGGCTGGTGTTGCAGTTTAACAGAAACGACCATTTGAATGCTAAATCTTGCTTCAAGTTCTCATAATTCAATTTTGTTCACCCAAGCTGATGGGGACGACTCGGCTAGCTTATGGAATCCCTTTACTTTCATCATCCTGTCTAAGGACTCCTCTATCTGAGAGCATCCACCTACATTGCAATAAATCAATTGTGGGAATTTGTCAATAATGTCCATTAAATTCTTCCGGAAGTAAGGCAAGCTTTGGAGATGTAGTATCCTCAAGTCCGCTGGAACAAGACATATATCGACGAGACTTGTGTTGTTTCATGCAGCCTACTATGTTGAAGTTTGTGGAGGAGTTTGCAAACTCAACGAGAGTGAAGAAGAGTAAATTTTCAGTATTTAAGAGGAAGCTAGAGATGATGATTTTGGGAGCAATTCAAAAATACTTGGATCCAATGAACAGAATTCGAATTGTTGAGAATCAGTGTAGGAATGAAGATCAATGCAAGATAAGTGAGAAGAATGAAGCTACACGCAAAGAAAGATCGAATAATGAAGAATCAAAAGATGTGCATCAAGTATAAAGCTGATTTTATATCAGCTGAAGCAAAAACCTGAAGCAGAGTAATCAAATTCTGAGGCAAATTTTTTGAAGTAAATCTTGAAGCAAAAGCCTAAAGCAATTGAGGAAAAGTCTTGCAAGTCAATAGAGTAAAGGATTTCAAAGTCAAAGTGACAATTGGCATTGAAGAAAATCAAACTAGTGAAATCGAGCATCAGTTTTTTGTTCCCATAGTTTTCAAGCATCTTTTGTCTTTTTACTTTTTGCAGCTTTAAATTATTAGGAGATCTCATTGTCAGTTTTTGTTAATGCATCAACCAACAGAAATGCTTTTGTCCTTATTGAACCAATGAGAGTAAGATACTTGTCATAATCTTACTCTTTAGTTGTTTTTATCTTTTATTTTAAGCCATTGATGTAAGGAAGCAAGAAAGGTGTGAGAGCTAAATTGAAAAGCTCCAAAATCACCTTCGAATGTAATAAAACAGTCGTAGCATATATGAAAAAAATCAATCTTCTTCTCGTCATCTTCTGATAATGAAAAATGTCCTTGCTTTTGCTTTAAATTTCATATTGTTAAGTTTGAGTGTCTAGAGAGTTGAGTTGGAGAAGTTCTAATAGTGGAAAGAAGCAAAATTGAAAGAAAAAATTTCCATTTCTGAAGGAATGAGAAATCTCATTGTCTCTACACATCAAAACCTTACATACTCTGGAAACCAAAGCCATAAAAACACTTGTGAGATACATTAGAGTGACTTTTCTACCTTTTACATATAACACATTTAGTATACAACGTATAATTGTTGATTTTCTGAAAACAATCATGTGGAGCAAATCATTTTTCTCAGAAGTTGCTGCTGAAGGTTTTAATCAATCTTCAAACTTCAGACTCGAATAGACTGGAAGTTCTGTTCTTTCAAAGAGGCTTGAGTTTGGAGCAGCTTTGAAGTTCAGGCCATTTTGTTGAAGTGCAAGAAGTTCTCTCACTTTCCACAATGGTATCAGAGCTACACGGTTAACTAACTTGGATTGAACCGAAACCATGTCAAGTACAGGCTTTGTGTACCTTTCCCGTGATGAATCTACAAAGTGTGCAAGCTAATATATCTATTTTACTGGTGAAAATTACAAAGCTTGGTTCTTAGAGTTGAGGACTATCTTAGAATGTGTGAGTGTTGGAGAAGTCAAAATCCATGAACCCTTTTCGCTCTGCAAGGTAAATAACAGCATAATGAATCACTGGATCCATCTTAAACCCAACTAATTTCCCCTCCTCCCCCATCTCAGCCTCTATAAAACGCGATTCACAGTAATTCCTCAGTATCTCATCAGCTTCAAACTCAGGGTCTTCAGACTCTAGCAAACCCTCTCCAATCCACCAGTGCACTAACACTTGTTTCCTCACAATAGAACGCTCCGGGAAAACTGAGAAGCAGAACAAACAACGCTGGGATGTAACCTTGAGCTCCTTAAAACGTTCCTCAAACCCTTGGATCTTGGACGAACTATATTTTTTGTAAGCATGCTGTTTGAGGAGGTGGTCTATCAAGCTGGAAGCACTATCCACTCTAACGTGCCCTTGTTTCTCAAAGCCGTTGCCCAACTGGGAAGATATTTTAATTATCTCATCGATGGGAGCGGAAAATAGATCAAGAAGTTCTTTGTCACTCCGGGCGTTAGGGGCCAACCGCACATTCTTGAAAATGCGTTGGAGATGTTGGGCTTCTGATTGAAGCTTCCTGAATAAGTGGACAACGGAGCCTTCGACTTCTCTTTTCTGCCAAAGGCTTGGCTAACTCGATTCAGATCTTCATTCAACTTCTTCAGTTTCTTTCCAAGCAATCTTTTTTCTTCGTCAAGCTTCTTTCTTTCTTCGTCATGCTTCTTTTTTTCTTCGACAAGATCCATAAGTTCCCCGTCTTTACTAGTTCCAGCGCCGTCTTCCCCATTGGTTGAAGGTATGTGGGGAGTCAAGTCAACACTCCCGTAAACAACACCCATAGAAATTCCGAGAGATATGATATTGAGAATGTAGGACTCTTCCTCACCCCGAAACATCGCGATAAGGCAGAAGAATGCAACAAGAGTGCAAGTTTGTTGTTGAGAAGAAGTGTGGCTTAAGTGCGACGAGAAATGGAAATGGAGACCTGAATCATCTTAAACTCCCAGTCTTCTTTTAACACTTTATTCGATGCCTGTAATTAGTAAAATTTAAATTATTTTATTTTTAGTTAATAACTGTTTCAAATGACAGAGAAAAAAAGATGACCTTTTAATATTTAAAAATTTTTAATATATTTTCTATTTTATTTAATTATTTTTCATTATAATTATATTTTAAATCTTGACTTTTGAAAACTTAGGTTTTAACAACCGTGCTTATTTGGATAAGTTTATATCAATAGATCTTTGTTAGTAAAACTTTTGTCAGTAGAGTTTTTTAGATGAGATTAGTTGACTGTTTAGCTGTTAATTAAAAAAATAGCTTTTTTTAAAGTGTTTAACTGTTAATTAAAAAATAGTTTTTTAAGTTTTATATAGTAAATTGTTTGGTAATAAAATTATTTATGCATATAAATAATATTTAAAACATATTAAATAATATGCAAAAGTACTTTCATTCATTGATATAAAATTTTATTTAAAAAGTATTTTTTAAAAGTTTCAAATTTAAGCTTCTTAAAAGTTATATTTTAACTATCAAAAATTATATCTACTAAAAAATATTTTTTATTTTACAACCAAACTTCTACTTTTAAAAATTGTAAAAAAACTTATACAACTTCTACAAGTTATTCCAAATAGGCATCACAGGAGTTGTTACGGAATTATTTACCTTGATGCTAGATGCTAATGCTTCGTTTCTTAGACAAAGCATAAAGTGCTCTTTCATCTTGCTTGTAATCCTCATTTGGAACCGGATTCCGCTCATCTGCTTTTGTTTGTACTAATAATCTAATGTGACGACACCTTTTTAAATATTGGTTCCGTAAGAGAGGGACTGAAAAGAAAACAGAGAAAAAGGAAGTGGTGAGAGGGGTTGCTTAAGCTTAACCCCTAAATCCTAATGGAACGTTACCATAGCTTCTAATTTTGCATTGAGTTCTCTGTCCTTTTTTCTAAATTTAAATTAATTAAATATTTCATTTATTAAAACCCTTTTAAAAATTAACACAGGCCATTAATATCAGATTATAGTTAATAAAAAAATATAATTAAGTACCAAAGTGTTAAAACAAAATTTAAATTAATTTCTGAAATTGTGTTTATTATTTTAGTTTTAATTATATTACTATTAGTTTAATAAAAAATTAAATTAAATTTTAATTATGCTACTATTAATTTTATAAAAGTTTAAAATTCAAATAATTAAAAAGAATTAGTTTTAATAATTTTAATTTTAAATAAAATTTATAAGATAAAATTTAAAAATTTAAAAATTTATTAAAATTGTCTAATTAATTTATAAATTATAGGAATATTTTAAATTAAAATTTAAAATTTATTAACCTTATTATTATTATATTAGCTCGCATACATATTAATGTAATATTAAACATCTTGTAAGGCAAAGTTTTTTATACAAAAGATGCTTGTAAATGCAAATAAATTATACAGGATATTTTATATGTGAAATAATTTATTTTGATTTTAACAACTTATTTTAATTGATTAATTTATTGAAATTGTTTAATTAATTTATAAATTATAGAATTTTATACATAAATACTAAACAATTAATTTTATCAAAGATCTTTAATAAATAACTAATTTATCAAATATCTTTAATAAGTAACTGATATTATTCATTTGGTCAAATCAGGTGATATAATTAACTATAAGCTAATTGATGATATAATTAACTAAAATAAGTTATTGAAATTCAAAATAAATTATTTCATATATATATATATATATATATACACATACAGCATTTCACAAGCATGGATAGAAAAAATTTACCATAAATATACAAGATGTCTAATATTGCCTTAATATGCGTGCATGCATAAAATTTATCATAAATATACAAGATGTCTAATATTGCCTTAATATGCGTGCATGCTAATATATGCGACACAAAATTTGTTTTTATTATCATTTTAATTTTATTTAAAACTATATTTAAAATTATTAAAACAAAACAAAAAGGAAAATTTTGTCACTTTTTATCATTTTAATTTTAATTTTTATTAAATTAATAGTAATATAATTTTAATATAATTTAGTTTTATTAAAATAATAGTAATATAATTAAAATTAAACAACAAAAATATTCACGAGAGTGACAATTATGTTTAAGTGACTCAATTGCTTAAAATTTAAATAGAAACGATGAGTTTTATTAACTGGATAGAATTAGACAGGGTAACGTTAGACAGAAAATTTTGTCTCCTAAAACTTGAAGAAATCATATTTTAGGCTGAACTTGGATTGAATAGTTAGTTTAGCCCAATTTAAATGTTCTAAATTAATTTAAATAAAAGTGTTAGTTAAAAAAAAATCAAACTTTCGTCAATTTTGTAATTAAAACCTGAACTTTAAAAAGTAGCAATTAAATATTCAAACTTTCAGCTTTTTATGGATTCTAACTTAACCTTAGTAACTTCGTTAACTTTATTTACATAACTTATCACGTATTTCATAAACTCTAATCGTTAATATATGTCAATCAAAATTAACATAGCTAATAAACATTAATAAAACGACGTCGTTTAATCACATAACTAAAATGACATTATTTCAGAAAAAATGAAAACCCTAAATGAGTTTATGCTATTTTATTTCCCTGCTTTTCATTAGTTGTGTTAATTTTAGATATCATGCATTAAAATCATGTGCATTAATTTTAACATTGACGTGTTTGGTGTGCATCACACGCGCCCAACGGTGAGGTGCACCCTCGCCAAAAAAAGACAATTTTTGGCGAGTTTTGAGTCAGTTTTTCACTCTCCCAATCCTTGTTATCCCATTTCTTAAGGTTAAACACATGTATACTACTTTCATGCAATAAAAAGTAAGAAAAAACCGAGAAACATAATTTAAATATTTGAAGACCTTATAGAAAGAAAACCGAAAAATCTTCATTTTTAACCACCTGATCACATCACCACTCTGATACCAAGTATAATATGTAACAGTGTCTCAGTAACATATCCTGGATCGAACATGAAAGGACAATAAATAAAGAAATGTGAAAAATACCTAATTTTAGTCTTCGTAACTTCAAACGATTTTTCTGAGAGCGTGAATCCACTGCCTTCTTCACGGGAACTATTTACTAAGACGTAAGTAAGGTCTTTCTACAATTTTTTCAAAGCGTAAAAGCTCTTGACAGATCAGCGAATCTTTATACAATTGATATGAGTAGTTGTAGAAAACCTTAACCTTTATATATAACATCCATATCGGGCTTCATTATCATAAGACCGATATGAATCCGGTCCATACTAATTGAAAACTATTTTTTACACAAATTTTGACCTATTGATTTAGATCATTTATTGGGTCACTTTATTATCTTTATCTATATTAAATTATGTAATTTAACCGATAAGTTATTAAAAAATCAAAAAATACAATTAATAATAAAAAATCATAAAATGCAATTAATAATTGTCAAACTTTATAAGAAATGATAAAATTGTCCAACATCATTTATTTATGAAGGAAAAAGTCTAACGCAGCTACAAACAACGGTCGATTACTTTGCCTCTTAAGACTTATTTACTTAGTCATGCACATTTATTTTCAATTTTGTAATATCTTTACAACATATTAAATATAAATTTATTGAAAATAACTTCTTTATGGGTCGCTCTGCTAGGCGGTCGACCGAGATAAACCGTAATTTACCCCCCTCACAACCTGATCAAGCCCGAATGTGGGTGCAGTTAGAGTGGCTAATTCCACCTTTTGGGATAAAGAACAAAATGCTTTTAAATAGAGTTATTAAATTTTCTAAATTTTAAAAAGTTAAAATGCTGAAATAAAAAAAATGTAAGTTTTATTTTTTTTCCCCCTAATTATCACTTCTTAATTGGATACTCCAGTCTACGTCCACTCCCAAGAAGCTTCGTTGCCAGTCACAATCTCCATAGCCGCAATTTCGGACTTTTCAGTCACCATCTTCACAGCCGCAACTTCCGATCCAGCTACGTTCCTTTCATGCAGGACTTATAAATAGAGACTCAACTCTTTGTTCTCTCATCATAACAGAAGAAGGAAAGTAATTGAAAATGTGATTGTATTGCTTGCATCATCATAAGTGATTTACACTGTATTTATACATGTATATGATATCTACAAAGATAACGAATATTACAAGATAAAATCAAATAAAATCAGATACAATAAAATCAAATACATTTGAAAGGAAATCAGATAATTGTTGTTGGGATTGTATGAGGATATGCATGTTTCTGCATATGTTTATTAGCCCCCCTCAAGATCACGGTGGGTAGCCACAGTGAGCTTGCCACGAAAATGTTGAAAAGCAGATGAGGGTAGAGCCTTGGTCATAATGTCGGCAATTTGATGACTTGAAGGAAGATGTTGAATTGATAAGGCTTTGCTGGTGACCAGATCTCGGACAAAGTGAATATCAATTTCAATGTGCTTTGTACGAGGATTAGTGATTGGATTGGCAGCAAGAAACGTGGCACCAAGATTGTCACACCAAAGAGTCGGTGGTAGGTGAGAGAAACCAATTCGCTAAGAAGAGATTTAAGCCAACAAACTTCAGCAGCAGCAAGGGCAATACTACGATACTCGGCTTCGGTGCTGGATCTAACAACTGTATGTTGTTTCTTGGCACTCCAGGAGATGAGATTTGGACTCAAGAAGATACAATAACCAGATGTAGACTAACGATCATCAGGACACCCTGCCCAATCAACATCACAATATGCATTTATAGAGAGAGAGGTTGTGCGGGTTAAGTGGAGACTATAAGAGGATGTGGAACGAAGGTATCGAAGTATCCGTTTAACAGCAGTCCAATGAATGTCGGTAGGACAATGGAGAAATTGGGAGACTTTATTAACTGCAAATTGGATGTTAGGGCGAGTAAGACAAAGGTATTGGAGGGCACCAACAGTGCTTCTGTATTCAGAAGGATTAGAGAGGGGTGTACCATGATTTTTAGATAGAGGAAGAGTAGGAGTAATGGGTGTGATGGCAGGTTTGGACTGAGCAAGGCCGGTGCGGAGAAGAAGATCTTTGGTGTATTTAGTTTGGGTAAGGAGAAGGCCTGTAGATGTGGTTGTAGCTTCGATGCCAAGAAAAGAATGAAGAGGACCAAGATCTTTGATAGAAAAGGCAGAATTTAGTTCAGTAATGAGACGTGTGAGAAAGGATGGGGAGGAGCTAGTGATTAAGATGTCATCAACATAAACTAAGAGGAATGTAGTACGGGAGGAGGTGGAGTGACCAAATAATGATGTATCAGATTTGGTGGAAGTGAAATTGAGTTCAAGTAATTTTTGACTTAAGCGATGAAACCATGTTCGTGAAGCTGGTTTGAGACCATAAAGGGCTTTGTGAAGATGACATACATGAGAAGGTCGATGAGGATCAATAAAGCCAGGGGGTTGGGTCATGAAGACTGGTTCTGCAAGATTCCCATTAAGAAAGGCATTATAAACATCAAGTTGACGAATGGGCCAATTTTTGGATAGGGCAATAGTAAGGATGAGGCGAATTGTCGTAGGTTTGATAACAGGACTAAAGGTATCAGTGTAGTCAAGACCAGGAGTTTGATGATATCCTTTGGCAACAAGACGAGCTTTATATCGATCGAGGGAACCATCAGAATTGCGTTTGGTTCGAAAAACCAATTTACATCCAACAATGTTGGCATTAGGAGGTGGAGAAACAAGGGTCCAGGTATGATTGCGATAGAGAGCGTTCAACTCATCAAGCATGGCTTGGCGCCAATGTGGAAATTTATTTGCTTGAGTGAAGGAAGTGGGATCTGGTTTATTTGAGGGTTGAGTAAAGGTGAAATAAGTAACATAGTCAGAAAGGATCCGAGGAACACGAGTGTTGTCACGTGTGCGGGTGGTCATATGGTGTTGAGGTGGTGGAGATGATATATTTGGAGGTGGTGGAGAAGGTATGGTTGGAACTGGTGGAGAAGAGAGTGGTACAGGTAGTGGAAGAGAAATAACAGAGGGAGAAGATATGGAGGGAGAGGGTGTGGAGGAAGTAGCAAAGGGAAAAATAGTTTCAAGAAAGCGGACATGGCGTGAGATGTGAGTTTTGGAGGTGATAGGGTCAAAGCAACAGTAGCCTTTGTATTGTAAAGAATACCCAATAAAAACACTCTGTGAGGACTTGGGAGATAGTTTATCCACACGTTGAGCCCCAAGGAAAGGGAAACAAGCACACCCAAACACACAAAGGTGAGAGAGATCTGGTGGGGTGAGGAAAAGAGCTTCATGTGGGGACTTTTGATTAAGGATAGGTGTGGGAAAAAGATTGATGAGATAGGTGGCTGTAGAAAAGGCATCAAATCAGAATGACTGGGGTAAGGAGGCATGAAGAAGAATAGTAAGGCCAGTTTCAGTTATGTGACGAATTTTACGTTCAGCAAGGCCATTTTGTTGTGGAATATGAGGACATGAAATGCGGTAAGAGATACCATGTGTGATTAAAAAGGTGGTAAAGGAACCTTTGATGAGTTCAGGAGCTCCATCGCATTGGAAAGATTTAATAGTGGATGAAAAAAGGTTTTCAGTTGTAGTTTTGAAAATTTGGAATTTAGAAAGTGCTTGACTTTTGTGAGTTAAAGGAAAAATCTAGGTGTAGCGACTAAAATCATCAATGAAAAGAATGAAATAACGGTAACCAGAAGTTGAGAGAGATGGAGAGGGACCCCAAATGTCACAATGAATAAGTTGTAAAGGCATACTAGAAACACGAGATGATAATTGAAAGGAAAGACGAGTGCTTTTTCCTAATAAACAGGAAGTACAATTATTAGGGACATTTGAGGACAATTTCAATGGGAGAGACAATATGGAAAGTATGGCAGAGCATGGATGACCTAGACGTTGATGCCAGAGTGCAGTGGAAACAACTTGGAGAGCAATTGGATTTTGAAAACGAAGTGGTATCTTCATGGGATAAAGATTATTATGGATGGACCCCGCGAACAGTGGTGTCTTGGTGTTGAGATCCTTCACAATGTAACCAAATGGGTTAAATTCAATAAGACAAGAGTTATCTTTAACAAACTTAGCTACAGAAAGTAAATTAGTGGTAAGATTGGGAACAATTAAGACATCGTGCAGATGAAGAGGACGTGTTGGAGTGGGTAAGGTGACATTACCGGTGGAGGAGATGGGAAGAGTTTGTCCATTACCGACAATCACTTGATGGGGACCACTATATGGAGTTTCAGAGTCAACAAGATGAGAATCTGGAGTCATATGATTGGTGGCACCAGTGTCAGGAAGCCATTCAGTGAGAGTATTAGAGGTGAAGGTAGAGGGATTTGATGGTTCTCGAATATTTAAGGCAGTAAAGGCAGTGGATAGGTTTTTATCGTCAGATGGTGGTAGAAGAGAACGATTTCGAGATTCGGAGTATCTATACCGACAATGGGCTGCAACATGACCTCATTTCCAGCAAATTTGACATTGGGTTAGGGGTTTATTTGAGTGATTGGGCCTGGAAGAATGATAGTTGGGCTGGGGATTAAAGGGGTAGGCTTGTGGGTAAGGTGGTGTGGGCTGAAAGGCAGGGGCCTGATCTGTTGGGCCAGAAGAAAAGTGGCGCGGCCCAGGTAAATAAGAGGAGAAAGGTGCGTGGCCTTTAGGGTGAAATCGACGCCCTCCCCCTCTGCCTCGATTGTTCCCGCGCGCATGGAGAGATCGGTGGCCGTCAACAGTCGCAATGAGCGCCGTGTCCGGTGAGGAAGCTGAGTGAAAGGATAACAAACGCTGCTCGTGGATAAGAAGCTTGGCCCGGAGTTCACCGAAGGAGAGACTGGACTCGCGATGTTCCACCGTCGTGATGAAGGACTCAAAATCTGAAGATAAACCATTCAAGGTAAAAAGAATGAGGTCAGAATCAGGTATTTTATCACCTATAGTTGCTAATTCGTCTGCTGTTGTTGAGATAGTCGCAAGATAGTCGGTAATGGATTTCGATCCTTTTTGAATAGTGTGCAGTTTTTGTCGGAGCAGAGAACGTTGGGAGCTCGATTGTTGCATGAAATGTTGCTTGAGAGTGATCCAGAGATCTCAGGCTGTGGTACAGCCGATGGCAAGGCGAGCAATGGAGGTGGAAAGCGAGGTAGTGAGGAAGCAGTAGACCAGTTGATCAAATTTTTGCCATTTGAGTTGGTCCAAAGGTTCAGTATCAGACGGTGGTGAGATTGATCCATCAACATAGCCAATGAGATCAGAGGTGACGAGGATTGCATGAACTTGGTTGCGCCAGATGAGGTAATTGGAATCATCTAATTTTGTGGTTAAAAAATTGGTAATCTGGTTGAAAGGTAGTGTTGGTGAATTGAGATCTGCCATTGAAGTGTGTTTGAGATGGTCTAGAAAAAAAAAAGGATGTTGTGTGTTTGTTGTTTCGGTGTAAAGTTGTTGGTTTGTATGTAGGTTGGGTGTTTGAGAAAATGACTGATGGCTTGGATGTGTGGATTGGTAATAAAACTAGTGTATCAGCTCTGATACCATGACAAAACAGAAGAAGGAAAGTAATTGAAAATGTGATTGTATTGCTTGCATCATTATAAGTGATTTACACTGTATTTATACATGTATATGATATCTACAAAGATAACGAAGATTACAAGATAAAATCAAATAAAATCAGATACAATAAAATCAAATACATTTGAAAGGAAATCAGATAATTGTTGTTGGGATTGCATGAGGATATGCATGTATCTGCATATGTTTATCAGTAAGGGTGGGTCCAGCTGCTGCTGTTGCTCAGTCAGGATGTCATTCTCAGGTGGAGAAAAAGAACGGTGATCGGAAGTTGCTTCTGATAGAATTTTATCATAATTTTGGACTAGCATAATTGAAATTATTTTGTACAAATCCCGATTAATTAGATGTCAATTGTAATTCTCTCTTTAACGTGTCATTGGGCCTGTGTTCATGGATTTGTTATGATGGGTAGGCTTGGCCCATGTATTATAAAACACAGGAGGCCCTACTGCTAGCCAACCTTTAAAATCTGATTGTCCCATTAAGCAGTATCGTCTTTTCTTGATTAAGGATTGAATAGCGAGAGTAAATCCTTCTGCATCTCTATCGCGCCGCTTTACAGAACATTACAATGGATTCAATGTTTCCCCAATTTTCAGATATTTATCAATCGAATTATTGAGCGTAGTATGTTGCAATTCTAGGGTTAATTATTTGTGTAGATTAATCATGAAATTAATCTATAATTTCGGGTCTAATTTTCTTTCAATTGGTATCAGAGCCAGGTTTAACCATAATTGTGACTGCTCTTTTTTTAGATAGTTTTGAGATCTGAATATTTTTTATTTGTTCGTGTAATTTGCGTTTTCGGTTTGGATAAATTTTTCTGTGCAATCGGTTTGGTTAATTTCGTTTTCGTTTTGACGTCAACGCATGTAGTAAGTTGTTTGATTTGCTGTTGTCTTTTGTAAACCTCAAGAACGTAAAGAACCGAAACCTAAAAGTTTTCTTCGTTTTTTTTTTCGAACCAAATCATTTTTTTCGAACATCATACAGTAGCTTTTTTCATGAAATTTATAGAGGGGTTTGATAGATCTATCAATTCTGAATCTAATGACGTAAATTTTGTTGAAAGCGGATCAAAAACGAATGAGTTATGGACGGTTTTCAAAATCGGGTCGCGAACCGGGTCGGGCGACCCGGAGACCAGTCAGTCGGGCGAGGAAGATGACGCCTGACCCGGCTGGCCTCGCCCACGCACACTGTAGGCGCGTGTGGGCGCGTGAAGACACCTTCGGTGGTCTTTTTTCCCCAAATTTTTTCCCACATGCTCCACTTGCCCAGTACTATTTTATGATAATTTTTATGAAATTTTGGAATGCTGGAATTTTTATTTTTCTTTTTCCCGAATTTTAAAATTAATAAAAATATACTGTACTCTCTGAATTTTTCATTGAAAATTTTTGTACTTATTCCTAGTATTATTTGTGCTTGTGGAGTCTTGTGTACTCTCAGAGTTATACAGTTGTGCACCAAAATTAATTTTGGATCTCGTTTATGCATATATTGTTATATTATATGATTACTATTGTTAATTTTGCAATTATGGTGCTAATTGAACCTATGAGAATAATCTTGGGGAATGTTATTGAACTCTTGTCATTCATTTTGTGTAATTGTGAGCTCGCCTATCGTGAGACCAATTATTACAAATTGTTGTTGTGATGTTGTTATTGGGCGTACATTAGATGCTATGTTAATGATGCACTTACCCTATCGGTTTGTCTTTATCAATGTGGTTTCTAATGTTTTGTTTAATTCATTGAATTATGTCTTTAAAGCTTTCAATATCCTATCGATATTAGCTTTAGGGCATAGTTTAATGTTCTGGGTGATCTGTGTTGTAATTCGAGACCCTTAGGCAGGATTGCAATTGCATGAGAACCTAGCTGTGTTGTTTGCCCAATTATGCTAGTTTTTGATACATTTGCTAAATCTCCCTGCTTTGAATCAATTTCCAGCTTTGAATTCTTTGATTAAGTTGAATGGGACCAATTATGAGGACTGGCTTGAATCTTTAAATCTTTTTTTGGCGGTTTCTAATGTTGATGTTGCTCTCACTGAGAATGAGCCTGCACAACCCACTGTTGAGTCTTCCGCTGCAGATAGGGCTAAATATGATAAATGGGTTCGTGCTAATAAGGTTTGTTTGTTGACCATCAAGTACACAATGGAGAAGACTATTAAAGAGAGCATCACAGAAACTGATAATGTCAAAGATTATCTTAAGGCTGTTGGTGAAAATTTTCAAAAGTTTGATAAGTCTGAAAAGTCTAATTACTTGTCTTTATTGTCTAAGACCAAGTATGATGGTGTGGGTGGTGTTCCTAAAATCTTTGTCTGTTTTGAATCAAATCTGGTTGATGTTCCTCCTAATTCATGGTGGTTAGACACTGGTGCCATTATTCATGTAACGAACTCATTGTAGAAGTTCAAAAGTAGGCGGAAACCAAATAAAGGAGAGGTGATGGTGCAACTAGGAGATGGATCTAGTGTTAATGTTGAGCACATAGGAGTAGTTTCCTTGAAATTGAGTAGTGGACATAATTTGCTTTTGAAAGATGCTATTTATGTGCCTTCTATGAGAAGGAATTTGATTTCAGTTTCTATTTTACACAGTTGTGGATACAATTTCTATATAATCAATAATGAAATTGTTTTATACTATGATTCTGCTATTGTTGGTTCTGCAATTATGCGTGATGGATTGTTTATGCTGATTGCTAATTCTTCTCGTTTTGATCGACTGCATGATAATGTTAATGCTGTTGTTGGAAAGAAACGTGGGAGAGTTGTTGAAAAATCTTCTATGTTGTGGCATAAACGGTTAGGACATATCTCTAAGGAGAGAATGGAGAGGTTGATTAAGGAAACTATTTTGCATGATTTGGAGTTCTCTGATTTTGACAGTTGTGTTGATTGCTTAAAGGGGAAGTTTACAGCTAAAGTAAGAAAGGAGAAAATGATTAGGAAGGAGGAACCATTACAGATAATTCACACTGACATCTGTGGACCCATTACTCCTATTGCCATGGGAGGCCATATGTACTTTATCACCTTCATTGATGATTTTTAGCGGTATGGATGGATTGAATTATTGCATCAAAAATCTAAATCCTTGGATGCTTTTAAGTCACTAAAAAATATTGTTGAATTGTAACTTGGGAAGCAGATCAAATGTGTAAGATCTGATAGAGGTGGTGAGTATTATGGTCAGTATGATGAAACTGGAAGAAACCCTTGCCCTTTTGCTAGATACTTGCAGGATTGTGGAATTGAGGCATAATATACCATGCCTGACACTCCTCAACAAAATAGGATTGCAGAGAGGCGAAATCGTACTCTTATGGAGATGGCTAGGTGCATGTTTAGTCACTCCACCTTACCAGAGTTTTTGTGGGGAGATGCTTTGAGGACTGCTATTTATGTTCTGAATCATGTGCCTAGTAAGTCTGTACCAAAGACTCCTTTTGAGCTAATATCAGGAAAGAAGCCTAGTTTGAAGCATTTCCGTGTTTGGGGCTGTAAGGCTGAGGTGAGGATTTATAATCCTCAGTTGAAGAAGCTTGATCCTAGAACTATTTCAGGTTACTTTATTGGTTATTGTACTGGCTCAAGAGGTTCAAGATTTTATTGTCCCAATCACACTACTAGAGTCATTGAATCAGATCGGGCTGTCTATTTTGAAGGGGACATGGAATATAATGAAAGGCACGAGTCTCGTGTTGTTGATTTTAGGGAGAATCGTGTTATTGTTCCTACACCTATTGTTTTTCATCCTGAGGAGATTCAGACTCCTCTGATTCCTAATGATGTTGTTGATTCAGGAAATGATGTTGAAATTTCTCAACAAGTTGGCATTGATTCTGAAGTCCCAGATGTGGTTGTAGTTCCACCTAGGAGATCCGAAAGGATTCCTAAACCTACCGAGTCTTCTAAATTTCAAGACTATTATATTTACTTAGAGGAGCATGAATTCAATTTAATTGAAGACTCAGATCCTATTTCTTTTCAGGATGCCATTTCTTGTTCTCGTAGTTCACAATGGTTGGCAGCCATGGAAGATGAGTTGGCTTCTGTGAGTATGAATGGCGTTTGGGATTTGGTGGAATTACCCAGTGATTGTAAAACTGTTGGGTGTAAATAGGCCTTTAAGACTAAACGTGATGCTAGAGGTGAGATAGAAAGGTATAAAGCCAGACTTGTTGCAAAGGGATATAACCAGAGGGAAGGTATAGATTATAAAGAGACTTTTTCCCCGGTCTCTACTAAAGATTCATTACGTATTGTGATGGCTTTAGTTGCTCATTTTGATTTGGAGCTCCATCAAATGAATGTGAAAACTGCTTTCCTGAATGGTGATTTGTATGAAGATGTGTTCATGAATCAACCTGCTGGTTTTGTTGAGAAAGGTAAGGAACATATGGTATGCAAGTTGAGAAAATCCATTTATGGGCTGAAACAAGCCTCCAGACAATGGTACTTGAAGTTTGACCAAATTGTTTCCTCCCTTGGCTTCAAGGAAAATGTTGTTGATCAATGCATTTACTTGAAGAATAGTGAGAGAAAATTCTTTATTCTTGTCTTATATGTTGATGACATTCTTTTAGCCAGTAATGATGTGGATTTTCTTTCTGAGACTAAACAAATGTTGACAGCTCATTTTGATATGAAAGATCTTGGTGATGCTTCTTTTGTTCTGGGCATTGAAATTCATCGTGATAGATCTCGTGGTGTTCTTGGTTTGTCTTAGAAAAGATATATAGAAAGGATTTTGAATAGATTCAACATGAAGACTTGTAATCCTTGCAGTGCACTTATTCAAAAGGGTGACAAACTCTCGAATAACCAGTGTCCTCAAAGTGATAAAGATAAGTCAGAGATGGAAAATGTCCCATATGCTTCTAATGTTGGCAGTCTTATGTATGCTCAAGTTTGTACACTTCCTGATATTGCTTTTGTTGTTGGTGTACTTGGGAGATACTTGAGCAACCCTGGTGTGGGTCATTGGCAAGCTGTGAAACGAGTTCTGAGGTACCTACAAGGTACTAAAGATTACATGCCCACTTACAGGATGTCTGATCACCTTGAGGTGACAGGTTATTCGGATTCTGATTATGGTGGCTGCCCTGATGATTACAAATCCACATTAGGATATATCTTTATGCTTGCTGGAGGAGCTGTATCTTGGAAAAGTGTTAAACAAACACTTACAGCAACTTTAACTATGGAGGCAGAGTATGTGGCTTGTTATGAAGCTACTCGGCAGGCAATATGGTTGAAGAATTTCATTTCTGAGCTTCATCTTGTGGAGAGTGTCTCTAGACCTCTAACCATATATTGTGATCTCTGCTGTTGTGGACTTCTCTCAAATATGCAAGAACTCAAAGCGTTCGAAGCATATAGAACATATGTTTGTTAGAGAGAAGGTTAAGGAGTTTCAGACTCATATAAAGCATATACCCACCGACCTTATGGTGGCAGATTCTCTAACCAAAGGCTTGACTATTAAGGCTTTTGTGAATCATGTAACCCGTATGGGTCTATTTAGATCTTTTGATGCCTTGGATTAGTGGGAGTCTGTCTTTTATGTTATTTTGATAGCAACATTGTATTTTGTTATTCAGTATAAAGACTTTTGCGTATAATTGTTGCTATTATTGTTGTTGTCATATACTTTGTTGAGATACTGCTCAGATATATTTAAATGTTTGTATATATATGGCATTTTGTTGGAGACATTTTGTATCAAGTCTCATCTTGTTGTTATGAGATATTTGGTTAAATCTCAATTGGCATTTTGAGTGGATGCTTAGGCCATTTTTTTGGAATTGCACAAACGGATTACCATTTTGTGTGCATTTCCTTATGACACATTTTGTTTAGGTCATCGAGGTATGAATATCTTGCATATATGTTATCAGTACTCCTATCGGGTCTGATTTCTATATTGTTGAGGTATTTGTAACCTCATTTTGGACTTATGATTGAGAGATTGTTGACTCTGCTTTGACATCTTATTGTGGCCACATATTGTTATATTAATCTGGGATTTGTTTATATTATTTAATGATATTAGTTATGCTGTACAAGTGGGAGAATGATAGAATTTTATCATAATTGTGGACTAGCATAATTGAAATTATTTTGTACAAATCCCGATTAATTAGATGTCAATTGTAATTCTCTCTTTAACGTGTCATTAGGCCTGTGTTCATGGGTTTGCTATGATGGGTAGACTTAGCCCATGTATTATAAAACACAGGAGGCCTCATCGCTAGCTAACCTTTAAAAATCTGTTCCATTGAAATCAGATGTCGTCTTTTCTTTGATTAAGGATTGAAATAGAAGAAGAAATTTCAGATCTCTATCGCGTCGCTTTACAGAACATTATAATGGATTCAATGTTTCTCCAATTTTCAGATATTTATCAATCGAATTATTGAGCGTAGTATCAACTGCTGTTGCTCAGTCAGGATGTCATTCTCAGGTAGAGAAAAAGAACGGTGATCGGAAGTTGCTTCCTTCTCGTCGATGACAAATCAAGCGCCGGATCTTCGCTTGTTTATTCAAAAACTTGAAGCTTTTGTGCTCAAAACACCGGAAACTTCCCGCTAATTCCGTGTTCTCATCCTCGTGTGTGATCATCTAATATTTAGCAAAACATGGGGTGCTGATACATTCAGATATCAAATCGTTCCTGTATCTACATTGGAGGTAGAAAATGTACTATCAAGCCTCAACGTTAATAATCAAACATAAATTAAATTATAAAGTTTTAAATAATTTAAATTTCACTGTAACATTTTCAAAACATTTACAACAAATTCTAAATGTTCGAAAAATTTGAGGAGATTAACTTTTCGTAAATTAATTAGATATGGGTATCACAAAATTGGAAAAGTGAGATTATGTTATGCCAAAATAAAATAGTTTTTGCTCGAGCTCGATGAAGTTTAAGACATCCAAATATCAACTAAGCCAAACTTTAGACGAAGAAAATATTAAATTGAACCTGAATTATAGGAATTTAAAGCCTTATTCCTAATCAAATACATTATTACAAGGAGATAATAATAAATGAAAATTATTTGATTTATAAAATTGATTAATTTATAAAATTGATCGAATAATTAATAAATTGGTTAATTTTAACAATAGAAATTATTGAAATAAATCGAACCAGAAAATAAAAGATCGAACTGAAAAGTCAATCAATTCAAAATTTTTATGATAAAATTGAACAAAGCGATTATATTTTGTAATTATTTAAAAAAAAGTTTAAGTTTGAATTTAAACTTAAACTACACTTTTTTAAAAAGAACCCCAAAATATAAATTTTAAATTATCTAAACTTATTAATTTTTACTCGATTCAAACATATTCAAACTGGATAAGGCGGTAATGAATCGTTTGCCTGAGCCCAAACTCTTCCTGGGCCCTAATTGGACTCAAGGCATCTTAGCCCAATCTAGCCTAGGCAACCCCAAAGCCCGACTATGCTTAGACTGAATAGTTAGTTTACCCCAATTTAAATGTTCTAAATTAATTTAAATAAAAACGTTAGTTAAAAGAATTTCAAACTTTAGTCAATTTTGTAATTATAATCCGAACTTTAAAAAGTGACAATTAATGCTCAAATTTTTAATTTTTTTTTATTCTAACTTGACATTAGTATCTTCATTAACTTTATTAACATTGTCTTACTACGTGTTTTAGAAACTCTAATCATTAATATACACCAACCAGAATTAACATAACTAATAAAGACTAATAAAATGACATTTTATTAGTTGTGTTGATTTTAGCTAATGTGCATTAATTGTTTGGTTTTGGGAACATGTGGTAAGTTACTTTAAAAGAGTTAGCAGAAACACTAACTTTAGGTTATAATTAAAAAAATTAAAACTTTGAATATTTAATTTTATTTTAAAATTTTAAGTTATAATTACAAAATTGATCAAATTTGATATTTTTGTAATTAACCCTAAATAAAATAATGTCATTATAATATAATTGTGTAAAATAATGTCGATCTAGTAAATGAGCAGCACAATCCTATATTATTAAGTTATTCTAAAACAAAATAATTTTTACAAACTCGCTAGAAACTTGGGGTACAAGAATTTAAAACCCTATTCCTAATCAAATGTATTATTTCTAAGAATAGTTTTTATGTATTGGGACAGGTCTGTTGAATTTGAATTTTGTGTAACTCAAATTTGATTTGAAAGTTTTCATCTAAGGTCTAGTCCAAAATTCAATTGATTTAAAATATTTGAGCTTGATTGATCAAAAGTATACTTGATATAGTTTTTTATAGATTTAAAGTGAATTATTTATTAATATAAAAAATTACATCGATTTTATATATTAAAAAGTTTGAATTTTAAGTTGAATTTTAAAAACAATAAAAACAATATTTTAATGATCATATCAGATATTAAAACGGTAAGATAAAATATTTAAGGGTTAAAAATTCAATTCTAATTTACCTAAGTGTAAAGACAATTCTAATTTTAATTCAAATAAAATATCTATTTAATTGTCTAAATGAAAAGATTTGAGTTTAGAGAATGCTTTTAATTGAACGTTACTTCCGTTGCAAACATGGTCGTTTAGCCGGAGGACACTTATATTGCTTTGACCTTCAATATCTACAAGAAGCAATTTATTGATAACTAAATATAAATTCAATTGTCAAAGTTTATTTAAGGTGGGTTGCTTGCATTCTAACTAATACATTTATTTAAATAAAAAAGAACATGCATCATTTGAGTAAGTGTATATACCCAAAATGAGTGAACAAATTATATGGAGTGTGGTTCAGCCGGATTCTGGCCGAACGGAACGCTGCCGTTTGGATCCATTGATTGGCAACCTTCTGTGATGAACTTCACGTAGAAAACACCTGCAAAACAAAGGAAGACATGTCGGGGGTGAGGTCCCGATTAGCCCCTCCGACGCTCAAGTAAGTTTCTGGTCAAGGTGAGATCGTAGAATGCAGAGAAAAAGCTAGGTCATCCTCGCATACCTGAATTATGGGAGAATTATACCTTATATACGGTTTTGCAGCTAGGTTTAAGCAAATACGTGTTTGCATGGGAATTTCCTTCTGCTAATGGGCCATGAATGTGTGAATCAAACCCGGGTTAAACGATGAGTATGAGACTGACCGATTGGCCTTCGTGATTGGGCTCGGGCCCAAATATAGCCGACCCGACCATAAGCCCCCTCCTCCTCGAGTCTGAGCGAAGAGAAGGGTCGAGGGAGTATGTTGGGACGTTGCTCACCTATGGCTTCATAACTCGTAAGCAGGATAGCTCGTCATGTGGTCAATCGGTCGGTCATTGGCCTTGTAGCTCGTTCATGGGACAGCTCGGGCAATTTCAACCGGTCGGATGATTCAACCGATCGATGTCAATTTATTGCATGACCGCTTCGGATCTTGACCGGTTGGGTGTAATTGCTCGGATACCGACTGTTGGGTATAAGCGTTCGTTCGAATAGGTCGATCGATGGCCCTAACTGATCGGTCTTTGGCACTCATTGGGTGACAGCTTGTGCGGAGACGGATCGGTTGGTTATCATTGGTGAACGTGTGAGGCATTTATTGTAGACGGCGTCTTTGTCGCCCGATTTTCGTAATCAAACGATCGTCTTTGTAATCGTTACCTATTGTCCAGACGTCCTTTCGGCCGGTCGTGTCGTTTCGATCTTGAATATCCTCGATTCTCCTCGGATCTGCGGCGTGTAAAGATCGCCGGATTTTTGCCATCGTCGTGAGTCCGATTTGGTCACTTCGAGGGTTCTCACCGCCTTCCCCTATAAATACTCATAGATGACGAGTCAGCGGTTTTACCTTTTGCTTTCATCGCAATTCGCATTTTGCTTTCACTTGCTCTCAAATCATTCGCGGTTCTTGAAACTTCTTTTATTCCGCCGTCCGATTTACCTACTTCTTCTTTGAAATAGGTACGTTCTTTTGTTCTTCATTCCTCTTCATTCTTTTAGTGCTTTTCTTGATAATCATGTCCACGGGTAGTTACGGGAGCACGGTCGGAGGTATGGAGGAAGTGTCGATGAGAGAGAGGAAGGATGGCTTAGTTGTGGAGTTGTCGCTTAAGATGCGCATCGTCGATGATTTGTTGGGGAGTTGAGCAGATTGTGCATCAAGTATAATATCCCGACGGCTTGGGGCCCCGATTGGCCTTGAAGCACGGCGGATCCACAAAGAACTTTAGTGGATACTTGCCGCCTCCGGAGCTTTTTCTCGATTAGGCGGCTTGAGGCTCCGTGACGCCCGATCAGGACGAGTGTGCGCCTGCTCAGTTATTGCCGAGTCGATTCCTCCGAACAGTTGGAGGTTCATAAATGGGTTGGCTTCTTTGTGCCATCGATTCGACATCCGCCACCGTCGGCGTTCTGCGTCATTTCGAGGATGAGCCACATCCGAGCTCAAGGGTGGAATCCCCTTTCTTCAATATCGAGATGCTCGGTATCGCCCGGCCAGACACCCTCAAAATTTTCTTCCTAGCGGACGAAGTGTTTCTTTGTGAAGTCCCTGAATCTTCCTCCAAGTGCCGATCGTGGAGGTATCCTTTGGCGAGCAATGGAACGATTCGTCGACCTTGTCCTCTCAGCGAGGAGGAGGGAGGTGGTCCGTCAGATCAAGGAGCTCGGCAGACACGATTTTGCTGTGCTCATTCAGGGTATCCGTGGGGCCTCGGCGATTCGTCCTCGTCGATCCCCTCCACGATTAAGCGGGTGAGGAGGAAACCGCCCCGTCCGGTTGACTCCTCGTGATTGTATTAATTTTGAACTTATATCAATTTTGTTTTCTAACTCAATTTAACATTGTGCAGCCATAGTGAGGATGCCTACCCAAACTTTCACGTCAAGGAAGTAGGCCTCTGGGAAGAAGGGGAGTGAGGCGGAGACCGGTGAGGGCGTCGCTTTGTCCATGGGGTTGGTCTCCTCGTCTACGCCGGTGGGTGCTCCCCGGGACCTTCTGTGGCGTCGGAGCCATTAACAATTGTTCCAGTGGTAGAGGAGGAGGACGTGGGCCCTCCTCTTAAAAGGAAGAGGTTGGTTCGATTTGGTGACCTTCCACCCTGCCAGGCCAGTGAAGCCAGGGTGAGTAAACAGAAAAAGGGGAAGGAGAAGGCACAGGCCGTGAGCCTTGGGTAGTGGGAGCCTGCCATCAAGTTGGGCAAGGACGTAACGCCGGGGACCTCGAGGTGTCCCGCCTTCTTGAGAGGGTTACTCCCCGACAGACGAGGGTTTATGGAGAAGAAGGGAACACAGAGTTGGGTTCCCAGCTCGTGCGTATTGGTATGCGGGCTGCGACAATGTCTTTTACCGTGCTGCAGCGCTTGGAGACTCTGGACCAGGAGGTTTAGGATCTCCATGATCAGATGAAGGGTTTGAAGGGCGAGCTGACAGAGGTGAAGGAGGGGAGGGACCTCCTTCAGGCTAAAAACGCATCTCTTGAGGAGGAGAAGGCGGCCCAGGAGAGGGAGGTGGGAGCTTTGACGGCTCGACTGGCCGAGGTAGAGGGGAAGAGGGAGAAAGAGAACGAGTGGAGGAAAACGGTGAGGGCGGAGTGGGAGATCAACAGAAAATGCCGCCAGGACTGCCATTCCGCTGTGACGGAGAGAGATAGAGCGGAGAAAACCTTGCGAGAGGTGCGATGCTCCGTGCGGGAGCAGCGGATCGAGGCCATTAAGCGATGAAAGAGGCGGTTCTTGTACGAAGAGAGTTTAGAGCTCTCCTGCGAGGTGACCCTTTCGATTTTGAAGAGGAGCCACGAGCTCTATACTCCTGAGGGGGTGGCATGCCCTTCTTTTGAAAACTATACCGAACCGCTTATTCCTGAAGCTTTCGGGCTTTCTTTGGAGGGGATCACAAAGAAAGTCGAGGGGGAACCGGTCGATGTTCCGGATGGGAGGCTAGATCTCAGCTCCGAAGAGGAAGAGCTCCCTCATGATGTTCCTTCGGTCGTTTCCCCGGATCCTGCTACCCCCATTGTGACGATCTCCGGGGAGGAAGGGCTTTATGAAGATGTTTCTCTTGCTGCTCCCTTGGTTCCCGCTTCTACCTCGTCTTTTCCACCCGCTCCCGAGGTTTCCCCTGGGTATTCTCCTTCTCCTTCTCCTTCGGCTGTTCATAGCCCCCCTTCTCCCCAATTGTAGTGCTCACCTGGTCGGGCTTGTGACCAGGGCTAATTAAAATCAATGGACTTTATGTTTGCTTCATTTGTTGTCTTTTCCCGTATTTATGCTCTTTACCTTAGATATATGTTGAGTTTTGAAGTTGCTCGTAGTCAACTGGCTTCGAACTGGTCGACCGCAGTCGATCTATGGAGATACCGAGCAATGGCGATGGCGAGGGTCCCGAGGATTTTGTCTCGACGACCCGACCGACCGTAGTCAATCTATGGAGAGTGCCGAGCGATGGCATACCGAGCAATGACGAGGGTCCCGAGGATCTTGTCTCGGCGACCCGACCGACCGTAGTCGATTTATGGAGAATGCCGAGCGATGGCATACCGAGCAATGGCGAGGGTCCCGAGGATCTTGTCTCGGCGACCCGACCGACCGTAGTCGATCTATGGAGAATGCCGAGCAATGTCATACCGAGCAATGGCGAGGGTCCCGAGGATCTTGTCTCGGCGACCCGACCGACAGTAGTCGATCTATGGAGAATGTCGAGCAATGGCATACCGAGCAATGGCGAGGGTCCCGAAAATTTTGTCTCGGCGACCCGACCGACCGTAGTCGATTTATAGAGAATGCCGAGCAATGGCATACCGAGCAATGGCGAAGGTCCCGAGGATCTTGTCTCGGCGACCCGACCGACCGTAGTCGATTTATGGAGAATGCTGAGCAATGGCATATCGAGCAATGGCGAGGGTCCCGAGGATCTTGTCTCGGTGACCCGACCGACCGTAGTCGATCTATGGAGAATGCCGAGCAATGGCATACCGAGCAATAGCGAGGGTCCCGAAGATCTTGTCTCGGCGACCTGACCGACCGTAGTCGCTCTATCGAGAATGCCGAGCGATAGCGATGGCGATGGCGAGGGTTTCGAGGATCTCGTCTCGGCGACCCGACCGACCGTAGTCGATCTATCGAGAATGTCGGGCGATGATTGATTGGACTTTTTACTTTTGGCCTCGTGCAATCTAACTCTTAATTGCCAAGAAATTTGTAACCCCTATTAATGATAACGAGGGTGTGGGCCATTAAAAAACCTGTCTGGCAGGGACAGAAAAAAGGTACCCACATGTATACAAAAATAATAATAAGGAAAGATGAACTAAAATAAAACTTATCTATTGGTAGAAAGCCTTCAGATTCTGCGAGTTCCAAGGCCTCGGTAGAATCTTCCCTTTCTCATCGCTGAGGATGTAAGAACCATGCCCGACTTGCTTAACCACTCGACAGGTCCTTCCACATCCGTCCGAAGCTTTCTGGATGCTTTCCGGCCGCCTCGGCTTTTAAGTAGGGCGCACCCACCTACCTTTACATCGCTCGGCTTGACCCTTCATTATAGAACTTAGTCGCCTTTTGCCGATGGCTTCGAGCGGCGGCTGCCCTTTCTCTCTTTCGCTAAGAAGAGCGAGCTCGCTTCGGGCTTCATCATTCCGCTCTTCTTCGTGGCCGACACCCTCGATTGTGCAATGTTGCTTCTATTGGAACAAAGGCTTACCAAGGTCATTCGAATGGGGTCTCCCACGTGGCTCCGTTCGGTGTGGTTCTATATGCCCACAATACGTCGTCTATTTCTTCCACCTGTGTCTTTCGATTCGCCCAAGCGCTTCGAGGGCGCCATTATCTTCTTGTTGGTGTTCTCCATGAGACCGTTACTTTGGGATGGGCTACCAAGTCAACCGTAGCTCGATCTTTAGTCGGTCGCAGAAATCTCTAAACTTGTGGTTGTCGAGCGAGACCATTATCTGTAACCAACACCATGGGCATCCCGGCGACAAAGTATATTCTCTTTACAAAGCTTTCAACCTTCCCTCGGTGATTGTAGCGGCGAGTTACCTTCCACCCACTTAGTGAAATATTCTACCGCCACTATCAAAATTTCTTTTGTCCGGACCGAGAGGTAAGGCCCAAGATATCCATTCCCCATTGGGCGAAAGGGATAGGGTGACTTACAATTTTCATCCTCTCATTTATTTGGTGAGACGAGTTGTTGTTTCTCTGGCAGGCTTCAGATCCGTCGACCTTCTCTTGTGATCTCTTCTCATCGTCGGCCGGCAGAGCCTTATCGATCAACCGATGAGCCAAAGATTCGCCTCCCACGTGATTTCCGCACATCCTTCGTGGACTTCGCCATTGCTTTCGGCTTCTTCTTCATTCAGCATCGAAGGAGCGCCGGTCGAAGACCGCTTATATAGAGCGCCATTGACAACCGTGTATTAATTGCCGCTTTATCCTTAACTTCTTGGTTGTTGATCGTCTTTCGGTTGTCTTCCTTCCAAAGGTACCGCATGATCGGTTCTGCCCATTTGATCGATCGGTATTTACATTGAGAACTTCCTCGGCCTTACGGATGCTAGCCGATCTAGTCTTCGATCGAATATTGTTTATGGCATCACGGTGGAAGCCATTTTGGAGCGATCCGCTTTGGCATTTCGAGCTCGTTCTATTACATTGATTGAATCGTCCAAATTGCTCACTCCTCGCTTGACTAACTCTGTGTATTTGATCATGTTGTTCCCTTGGCCTCGTCTCGCCGGTAACTTGGCCGACTACCACCTGGCTATCATCAGATATCTTTAGGTGCTTCACTTCCATCTCCTGGCGAGAAGGAGGCCGCTTATCAAGGCCTCATATTCTCGCCTCGTTATTGGAGGCTTTGAATTCTAGTCGAGGGCGATTCTACCTTTTCTTCCATGCGGGCTGATCAAGATAACTCTGCGCCCGCATCCTCGACATGGACAACCCATCAACAAACGAGGCTCAAAGCGAACCGCTCGTCCTCCGAGCTTGGTTGGCTCATCTCCGCGATGAAATCGCCAAGATTCGTGCCTTAATAGTTGTGCGGGGCTTGTATTGTATGTCAAATTCACCCGCTTCTATCGCCACTTAATTAGCCGACCCGAGGTTTCGTGCTTTTGAAGGCACCTTGCTGGGGCTGGTCGGTCCATACTCGATGGTGTGACTTTGGAAGTAAGGCCTTAGCTTCCGAAAGCCTTTGTTATCAAGAGAGGCGGCTTCTCTATAGGCGTGTATCGTGTTTCGGTCCGGTTAACACTTTGCTAACGTAGTAGATAGGGTGTTGTTCATTCTCCTCCGACCGAATTAGTACCGCGCTGATCGACCCCTCGGTAACCGCCAAGTATAACACCAGGTTCTCTCGGTCTATCGGGTTTTGTAGGATAGGCGGGCTAGACAAGTACTGCTTCAAGTGCTGGAAAGCTTGTTCGCACTCGTCTGGCCATTGGAATTGAGTCACATTCGCTTTCCTCAGTACTTTGAAAAATGGGAGGCACTTATCCCCAATCTGAAATGAACACCGCTTTCGTGAGACTATCCGACCGGTCAATATCGAACATCCTTCAAACATTGTGGCGAAGGCATCAGATGATGGCCTTTATCTTTTCTGGATTAGCCGATTCCCGTTGAGTGATCATAAACCCTGGAATTTTCGGATGCCACCGAACACACATTTTTGGGTTTAGCTTCATCCTAAATTTATTCGTGGTCCGAAGACTTCTTGAGATCTTCCACATGCTCCTCATGCCGTCTTACTTTTGACCACCATATCATCTACGATGCTTGACCGACCGACCGATCTGCTTTTTAAAGACCTCCATGACGAGCCGTTGGTAGGTCGCGCCCGCTTCTCTTCGCGAAGGGCATTACCTAGTAGCAGTATGTGCCTTGGTCGGTTATGAAGGCGATCTTTTCTTCGTCTTCTAGACTCATCTGGATCTGATGATAGCCCGAGAAGGCGTCCAGGAAGCTGAGCAGTTCATGCCTTGAGGTAGAATCTACTAACTGGTCGATCTTGACAATGGGAAGTCTTTTGGACATGCTTTGTTGGATCGGTGAAGTCTATACACATCCTCCATTTCCGTTCTTCTTTTCACTAAGACCACGTTAGCGAGCCATTCGGGTATTTGACTTCGTATAAACCCCGCTTCAAGCAACTTCTGTACTTCTTTCTCGATCACCCCCTGGCGCTCCTTACTGTGCCATCGCTTCTTCTGTCTGATCGGCTTGCAGTCATGCCGAATGCCGAGGAAGTGACATGCAACTGTCCGAGGAATGCTGGGCATGTCGCTCGGTACCCAAGCGAAAATCGATCTGTTTTCCACCAAGCAGTCGGTGATTTCTTTAGCTAGGTTCTTTCGTAGTTGAACCTAGATTTGTGAACTTGGATGGGTCGGCTTCATCCAAAGACGCACCGCTATGCTTTCTTCCTTTGGATTCATCCGTCTGTCTCTTCGTCGGCTCTTATGTCAAGAGAGCTCGTCAAGACTACCGCCCTTTTAGGGTTTGGTTTCGCCAAGTAACATTCCTAGCGATTTTCTCGCTCACCCCGATGATACCAACTCCATGGGCGCCGGAACTTCATAACTTGGTAGTATGTGGAGACGACCGACACGAGAGCATTTTGAGTAGCTTCGCCCAATTATTGCATTGTACGCCCCTAGAACTTTACAACTAGGAACCCACGCCCTTTCTATCCTGCATGGCTTCGCCCAAACTTCACTTTCGAGATAGACCGGCGAATGGGTATCTTGACGCCTTGCTATTCCTTTGATGGGGCCATCTGTAGGTAGTAGTCGTTCTTGGTACCTTCATCCGCCAAGGCCTCATAATACAAATGGGTCGACCGAGCTACCCGTGTCAATCATCACCACTTTACCTCGAGCAGTCCATGTTCGGGATTTACCACGAGGCGCCATCGGGGCAACTTACTCCGTTGAGGTCCGACTCATCGAAAGAGATCATCCCGTCGTTCTCCTTCGGTTTTTTAGTTGGCGAGTCTCTGCCGACCTGGTTGGCATATCTTTTCCTACCTTTAGTGGTGGATCCCCTGGCTGCATTTCCACCGAAAATCATATTAATGACCCCAGTCGGTCGGTCATCTTGCTGCTCGGCATTTCCATTGTTTCCTTCCCTCGATCGCCCTCTGTTTTCTCGTCGGTTATCTGTATTCGTGCTCTGCCTACCCCCATCATTCCTGTCGTTCTGCCTCGTGGGTGACCGCCTGTTGTCTGACCGACCTGTCCTGCGATCGGTGTTTCGTTCGTGTTTCACGAATCGGCCTAACCTCCCCTTTTGAATGAGGAGCTCGATCTCTTTTTTCAACCGCCAGCAATTTTCCGTATCGTGACCGACCTCTCTGTGGAAGCGGCAATACAAGTTGAGGTTCCTGTCCTTGTAAGGGGTCTTCATTTTTTCGGGCTCTCGGATAGTTTCCTCGTCCGTTCTAACGGCCGCCAAGATTTCAAAGATATGACCTGCTTAATGGGTGAACTCTTGGCGATATCCCTGTCGATCGGTAGGCCTTCTCCAGTTCGACTCGCTCTTTTGCCGCTTGTGAGGGTTGCCCGCCCTATCATTCGGCGAGCGATCTTCCGTCCGACGTCTCGTGATTTTCAGCACTTCTTCAAGCTGAATATACCTATCCTCCGGTTTCTTATTTCTGAACCGAAGCGAGGCCGATCGAGGGCTAACGACTTGAACTCCTCATCCTCATATTATTCATGAGTGCGGCCAAGATGGACGAAAGCGGAGGTCGGGCACTCGATCGCCTCGCTATCAACCGAGTAATAAATTCCGCAAGCTCTCTCCTTCCTTGGGTAAGTTGCATCACTTCCAGAGCGGTCTTTTGCGGGCGTTTACTAGTGGCGAATCGGTTCGGGAAGAGCGACTGAAATCTTGAAGCATGCGACATTCTGGGTAAGTGTTGAACCATCGCCGAAGCTCCCTCCCGAAAGGCCGTCTGAAAGCTTGCATTGGATAGCGTCCTAACGCAATGTAGGTTCATCATGGATCGAAAGCCGCAGATAGTCCAGGGGTCGGTCTTCCCATTGTACTTCTCGGGGTTGGTATTTTGTGCGGTGCCGGAGACTATCCAAGATTCAAGTGAAAGGAGAATTGTATCGCGCCATCAGGCGATCCGATTGATAACTCATAGTCGCGTGAATCCGATCACCCGCGATTTTTTTAGGACTTTGGATGGGCGATCGTTTATCACGCCGATTTGTCGGTGGTGCTACCGTCAGGCCGACGGCTACCGCCGCGGTGGTTATTGCGGTGGTTGAGATTGCAAGATTTGGCGGATCAACAGTCGGTGGCTTCCTCGACCGCTGAGTCAAGGTAATGCACACCGGAGGAGGATCCACTTCGATCGGTCTTTGGGGTTTGATGCGATGAACGCAACATTATCCTCCGGTCGCACTGTTCCTCTTGCTCCAAGGTTCGAGGTCTGCCGATCATTCGGATGTGAGGATTCAGCGTGAGACATGTGGTGTAAGCGGTACGTGTCGTGGGTAGTCATAAACCAGCGCGTAACGCCAGAGTCGCGATCGCGGCTACATCAGATTAGTTGCCGCCACCGACCGACTGCGTGGTTCGGACGTGGTGCGGAAGTCGGGCCCCACGGTGGCGCCACTTGGTTCAAACCGGATTCGCCGAACTAACGCTGTCGTTTGGATCCATTGATTGGCAACCTTCTGTGATGAACTTCACGTAGAAAACACCTGCAAAACAAAGGAAGGCACATCGGAGGTGAGGTCCCGATTAGCCCCTCCGACGCTCAAGTAAGTTTCTGGTCAAGGTGAGATCGTAGAATGCAGAGAAAAAGCTAGGTTATCCTCGCATACCTGAATTATGGGAGAATTATACCTTATATACGGTTTTGCAGCTAGGTTTAAGCAAATACGTGTTTGCATGAGAATTTCCTTCTGCTAATGGACCATGAATGTGTGAATCAAACCCGGGTTAAACGATGAGTATGAGACTGACCGATTGGCCTTCATGATTGTGCTCGGGCCCAAATATAACCGACCCGACCACAGTGTATACTTAATTATGTTATTAAATAAGATTTGAGTATACCTTTTGGTACAAGAAACTTATCGTTGCCGCTAACGCCTAACTCCTTCGGATTGAACAAGGCAACTAAGTAAGTCTTGTGAGCAACCTAAAAAAAGCAAAGTTGCTTAAATATTATTAACACAATTAAATCCAAATATCGTTTCTTTTAATGATTAAATAGAGAATACTAATTAACCTTTTATATTGATTGATCCTTTTAATTGATTGTAAAAAATATCTAAAATTTTGAGAAAGTTAAGTCCGTGTAACAATGGTAAAATATTGTCTAAATTATTATCTCCCAAACAAAGGATCTCTAAGTTCCTCAGCTTATACAATTCTTCAATACCTACAGAGTTCGTTATGAATACATATGGGCTTTTTCATGGCAATTAAAATTAGAATAGATAAATTCCAGTTTACCACTTGTCCTGTAAGTCCAATATTTTAACTAATGTATAAGAACTTCAACAATAAAAAATCAGCTATGAAAGATAGCATTTCCAAGTTTATTATAACTCAAGCCAAGATACTCGAAATTGACTGAATCCGTCAATCTTTCAAAACCTACATATCAAGAATATCACAAGTTTGAGACATGATTTATATTTTAGGAGTGATTTGATAAGAAAATGAAAGTGTCAACAACCTTCTTTCTCTACGCAGCAAACAATAAAATTGCCTCGTAAACTAAGGCTTCGGAGTTCTTAAAATGGAAGAAACATCGAGGCGTTGAAGTACCAATTTTCTGTAGATTCTCGGGCTCTAAGATAGTCGAGAATGAGCTCATAGACTCGGACCTGTTGTGGGTTTACAGCCAATGCCATCCCACTTACAACAGTCAACGTACGTCTTTTCTCCATGTATTCATTCCGTCTGTGTAATTAAAAGAAGCTTTGAGCTGGAAGAAAGCAACTCGCTCTTCCTCCAGGCACGCATTGGAGCCCCGGCCTTGCAGTAGTAATAACAATGATTTCAGCATCATCATTACTACTACTACCAAAACGCAGTTGATAGTCTATCCTTGCCATTTCTACTTATCTATTCGAACAGAAGAATTTGTAAAACTATTATAGGATCGATTCATTTTGCGTATCCGTATCTATATCGTTCTTCTCTTCTTTCTTTTCCTACAATGCTTTGAATTCTTTATACCACAAATCATCCGAAGCCTTATGAAGAGCATCTGTTGTATTTGATTTCTCGTTATACCAAAAAAAAAACATTCCAACGTATTGATCTTTCTATTCTCTCTAAATCATGAGTTTCTCTTCTTTCTTTCCACAATTAAAAACCGAAAATCATTTACGGATATGCATAGAAAACAGAACAAAATCATTTAAAGCATTATGAAGAGCAAATATGGTTTTCCTAAACCATGAGTTTCGTTTCTGTCATCCATAGGTATTATGTATCAGACAAGCAGTGAGGATGGGTTTGTCAAACCCTTATCCATGATCCTATTAACAACTGAAATCAATTTTCCATTCACTGTATTTCTTTCATGGCGCAACAAAAACTTTACGATTTTGAGGATTTTCAATTCTCATACAAAACCAACGAAATCATTCATAATGCTAGAATACAAATAATGCTTCAACCATGCGTTATACATAAACATACACGATAAACAATAATCATGCAACATCGTCATTCACGGTAAACATTGTCATCGCAATTCACGGTACAAATTCCGTAGATAACAAAATAGAAATTTTCAGGCTCTGATACCAATTATAAAACTATTATAGGATCGATTCGTTTTGCATACCCGTATCTATATCGTTTGTCGTGATGTTGATACAAATGATTGTATTGATTTCCTCTCGTCTTCTCCCGTTAGTAAATTCCTCAATGGTTCAGAATGATTCATTTCATAAGTTTTTGCAACTTATATACCATTAACAAAGGACATATCCTTTGTAATTAGAAGAGAGAGGAAAAGGGTCTGTGACCCATTTGAGACTCAGTCGGTAATGCCCAATGGTTCTGCTGGATTTTGGCTGAACTGTACGTTGCCGTTCTGCTCCATGAGTCTACTGTTTTTTGTGATGAGTCCGACGTGAAGATACCTGCAAAACAAGGAAGGCACGTCGGGGGTTGTGTGTAACATCCCGTCACCGATGGGAAGGGTATTTTAGTAATTTGGAATGGGTTAGACGTATTGAATTGAATCTCGGTATGAACATACAGCATATAGCCTCCATGATTAACGATTGATTGCACATGCACATAGTATACATGCGCTTATGACATTTAAACTTAGGTTTCAAATGGAGATTCTTTGTGTAATTTATGGGGTAATTGTGTTTGAAAATTATTTGGAGGCGCCATTAAGTGTTTTACATTTTGGAGATTTATAAAAATTTTACGGAATTTTTCGGGTTCTTTCCTGCATCGAAAAATTTCAACCGATCGATCGAGTGAGCCTTTTCTCAGATTGAAAAGGACTGCATAATGGCATAAGATTAGTGAATAATTTATTGTGAGAATTGTTATAGACTTATTAGCATAAATTGGATTAAGATTAAATTAGATTAAAGATTATGATTAAAGTATGTTGATTAAGTTAAGATTTTGTCCTTTCTTTATTTGTAAAAGCCAAGTGGCTCTTCATTAACTAATTTTATCTTCTTATATACATCACCTACGACTTTGTCATTTGGCTTGCTATTAAAAAAGGAGGCTTTGAAAGTTTTGGAAAGCTCATTCTTCCACCTTCCATCCGAAACTTGCTTTTTCTCCTTTAGGATGTTCCTTCTTCTCCTTTGAATTTTCTTCATCCAAGAAGGGTTGCCTTGGTTCCTTGCTGGTTTTTTCTTCACATATAAACCTAGTTAGATCCTTGAGTTGAGGATGATCTTGGTTATGCTTATGATTGCCGTGGGTGAGGTATCAAAGTAGGAAGTGTGGAGAGGTTTAAAGCTTTTGAGAGTGGAGGGCTTGAACTTGTGTAAGGTGAGTCTTGATGGTTGTTTTATGTTTTGGTAGTTAGAAGCAATTAAGGGAAGCACTTATGCATTTATTTCATGATGATAAAGGTAGGTTTGAATGGGTGTAAATGAATGCTTGTGTAGGGATGAATGAATGACTATACTTTCTATTGATTTTAGCTTGGTTTTGGATTGAGTTTGTAAGGTTAGATGGATGGAAAGCTTAGGAAGATCATTTGTGTAGGTGCTGCCAATTTTTGTGTCATTATAGAAGTGTATGTTGTGATGAATTTGTGGTTGAATTAGTGGTAGAAATGGATGCTTAGTGATGTGTTATTGATGTTAGAAGTGTTAGGAGTTAGGTTAATGTGGAAAGCTGGAAAATGAATCTTTGACCTATTGGAATGTTTTGATCATAACTAATTGTGTAGGAATGCAAATGAGCTGAGGTTTGTGGCCACTTAAACTTTGGGATGTTGGCTTCAATTTAGTGTGAAATAGGTGTTGCTAAATTGTAATGTTAGAAGGTCGAAAATTTGCATGGAAAATTTCTGTTTTGGGGTCTGTGAACAGTATCCGCATTTATGACCTAATTAGTTTGGTGATTTTTCTGAATTAATTGATATGGAATTTGGGAAAATGGTCTTCATGAAAGTTGTAGAATATTGAGTTAGTTTTCCATTTCCACTGATCTTGCTATTTTTCGAGTTGTTTTTTGGGAGATATGAACTGATTACTATAGACTGGTTTTATGCTTTGTGATGAAACCTAGCCTACTTGTCGATTTTGGGAGTTTTCGGATTGAAAGTATTTTTGGTAATTTTTGTTAATTGAATTGGAGTTTGAATTGTACTGAAGAGTTCTAGATGACACATTGATCTAGAAAATGATATATGGCTTATAATTTTTGGAAAACAGATGTGGGAGATATGGAATTTCAAAAACTGAACCTACATTGTGATGTTAAGTGCTGGTTAGGTCAGAAACTTGCATAACACATTTGAAACTGTTAGAGGCTGAATTGGAGTTTGGTTATTTCAGGAAGAATTGAAGTTTGAGGTTTTATCTTTTCAGGGATAAAAAGTTCTGATTTTTCTGACTTGTGTACAGGGAGTTATGTTTGTTATAAGTTTACTGTTCAAATTGAATGGTTTCAGGGACAGCAGCATTGAGGGAATTAATTGACTTGTTTAGCAACGGAGTTTGATTTTGGGTTGTTCATGAAAGTTATAGATGACATTGTGAACTTATTGAGCATATTTATGTGGTAATTTTTATCTGAAGAATCAGTGAGTTCTTGAATTTGCAAAGTACTGTCCTGTGTTGGTAGATTTTGAGTAGGTCAGTAGCTTTGATGGGATATTTGACACCCTTAGGGTTGGAATTGATTTTTATGGTTTTCTTGAGAATTGTAGAGCTTTTCATGATCTTTCCAACAAGCTATGGTTTGATTTTGATTGATTTCGGGCCATTGGTGTCTGAAATATTTGGAATGAGATATCGAAGTGTTATAATTGATTTTCATGTGATTACTTGGGATTGACTTATGTGATTATGTTAAATGGGAATCGGTTATGGTATAGATTTTGTTATTTGGACATTTGCATTCATGCATAATTGCATGATCAGTACTTGGCAGTTGTGACCAGAGCAGCCAACGAGAGCTTTAAGCTCAACGTAATTGGGCCTCGAGCCCATTAGTGATTCGAGCCTATGGCTCACCGCTTAATGCGCCGTAATGGGACGCTTTTAGGCTTCGGTCACAACAACGTAATAAATTAGAAAAGCGTCACATACGCATCTCATGTGCATCTGAATTGGTTCTTTTGACTGATATCGTAATAATCATGTGGTACTTCTGAAAGTATTTTAGTGAAATAACTGTGTAGCTGTGATATACTGTGTATATGCATGAATTGGGTGAACCATCGATGATGGTTCCTCACTGAGTTCGCAAACTCACCCAAAATTGCAAATTATTTTTCAGGACTGAGAGAGTAGACTTATAGCTCCAGAGGGACTTTTTCTGTCGTGTAGATTGAGTTGGCAAGATAAGTCATGGCACAGAGGTCGGTTAGCTGGCACTTTTTGAGGGATGACCTAGCTAGGTTTATGTTTGACTCTCTTTTGGACTAATGTACAGAAAATAACAGTTGTGTAATTTACTGCTTTGAGGTTATGAAATGAGAAATTTATTGTTTCAAAAATTAGTGGATTTCATATTAATGCTTTATGATTTTCGATGCCATGTGGAGTGTTAGTGTTTGTTCGTAGCGCACCCTTATCGTAGGGTGTGTATCGGAATGACCTACGGGCGTCTCGGTACATATCCTATGGTAAGGGGGTGCTACATTGTGTCCTGATTAGCCCCTCCGACGCTCAAGTAAGTCTTTTTGTGAAGGTGAGGTTGATCAATGCAGAGAAAACAACTAGGTTATGATTTCGTACCTCCATTATGGGAGAATTATACCTTATATATGGTTTTGCAATTAGGTTTAGGTCTTTACGTGTTTGCATGAGAGACTTTCTTCTACGGATGGGCCAAGGAGGACATGGGCCTAGGCATAAAACTGATCTTTTGAAGAGTAGACCGATCGGCCCACGGGTCGTTTCGACTGGATCTGGGCCCGACACGGCCGACTCGACCATAAGCCCCCTCTACTCCTCGAGCCTGAGCGTAGAGAAGGGTCGGAGGAGTATGTAGAGGTTTCATAGTTCGTACATAGAATGACTTGTGATTGGGGCGATTGGTTGAGCATTGAGATATAGCTCGTCTGTAGGTCAGCTAAATGGAGTAGTCGATCGGTCGGGCATTGTTGTTGTAGCCCGATCATGGGACAGCCCGGGTAGTTTCGATCGGTCGGGTGCCGACTAGTTGAGGGTGACCGCTCGTACTGGGGTCGGTCGACTGAGTGCCCCAACTGGTCGGCCTCGGCACTTATTCATGACATACCGCTCTAAAAGTGGTCGGTGGTCATCATTAGCGAGTGCGTGGAGGTATTTGAAGCATTTATTATTTGACGGCGTCGTTATCGATGTTTTTCGAATCAAACGATCATCTTTGTAACCATGCTTACATTTGTCCCAGACGTCCTTTCAACTGTTCGCGCCCTTCCGGATTTCGATTAACCCTAGTTTGTCTTCGCTCAGATCGTGCCGCGTGTCCAGGAGTAGCACGGATTTTCTCCACGCGTCGAGTTTTGGCTGGATCGCAATTCGAACGTTTTCCCTATAAATGTTCAGGGTCGACAGACGGTTTGCTTGTCTTCACGCTCGTTTCATTCTTGCTGTCCTCTTGCTTTCCTCTGCTCTTTCTTATTCTCAGTTCCCAGCAGTTGTCTTCGACGTTGCTCAAATTTCCGATCTCTTACCACTAAATAGGTACGTCCCTCTTCCTCATTTTCCTCTTCTAAATTTCCTTTTAGAGAGCATGTTGTCTACCGGTTCTCGGAGTGGGGTTTCTCCAAGGGATTGTGTTGACGAGAGGTCGTCGGAAGTTATGGCCGAGGTGACGGCGATGTCAAGGTTGGGGATGTCAAGAGATTACGACAAGGAGCGAGAGATGGGTTGGTAGTAAAGGGATTGCCCAAAGGCAAATCGAAGATGTCTGCGGCAGAGTTGAGTAGGTCGATTGGTAGGAACGGTATCCCTCGGTCCTGGGAGCCTAGGCTGGCCTCGGGGGATGAAAGGATCGACAACAGCACAAGTGGGTGGATTGCCATCTCTGAGTATTTCTTCTCGGTCGGGGGCTTGAGACTACCGTACGTGCCGATCGTGGATGAAGTGTGCGCTGACTATCAATTAAGGCCGAGTCAGATTCATCTAAATGGGTGGAGGTTCATTAATGGACTTGTGATGCTGTGTCACCAATTCGGTTGTCCGCCCTCGGTTAATATCTTGCGCCACTTCTTAAGAATGAACCAGAGTCTGAGCTCTGGGGATGGGATCCCTTCCCTGATGTATAACGATGCCTGGTATCGCCCAGTCTGGACGTCTGGCAAAATTACCAGCTGGCGAAAGAAATATTTCTTCGTGAAGCCTCCGGGTTCTTCCTCCGAGTCCCAACCATGGAGGTATCCCCTAGCCGAGCGATGGAATGACTCGTCAAGTCTATTCCTTTCTAGGAAGGAGCGGCAGGTGGTCAGCCGTATAAAGGAACTCGGCCAGTATAACTTCGCTCGGCTTATTTCGAGATACGGCGGGGGGGCCTCGGCCAACTTTCTTCTGATTGACCCCCCGCTGCAAGTTGGCAGGCTAGGAGAGGGAACTGTCCCGCCTAGTTGACCCCTCATGGTTGATTTATTTCCCTTACTTGTAGGTTTTGGTTCGATTTCTAACCTGCTTTCTTTGTTTGTGCAGCCATAGTCAAGGTTAATGCTTTCCCCGGCCCTCCCAAGTTTGCCAAGGGTAAGCGTCAGGTCGCGGGGCCTTCGAGAGTCAAAGGTCAGGGAGATAGAGGGGAGGCCGGTTCGATTGTTGTTCGGCCAATTGCTTCCGGGCAGCGATGTGTTCCTCCCACCGTCTCCGAGCCGCCCGTGGCACCTGCTGTGGTCGTCCCGCCTGGTGAGTACCTGGTTGTGATCGAGGAGGAGGAGGAGGTGGTTGAACGACCTCTGAAGAGGAGAACGGGGGCTCAGGTAGTCGACCGACCTCCTCAAGTAGTCGACCGACCTTCTCAAGTAGTCGACCGACCTCCTTGCCCCTTGGATCGAAGCAAGGGGAAAGAGAAAGTGGGAGATCGTCTTGCCCTGCCCGCCTGAGGTAAAGGGAAGAAGCCGGCGGGAAGTGCTGACAAGTGGGAGCCGGCGATTAGCCTCGAGAAGACTGCCTCGATCGCCGATGCCGAAGTGGCTCTTTATCTCGCTGAGAAGGTTATTCCTCCTTCAGGTGAGGAGCGCTTTGGCGCGTTAAGTCTTGAGGAGCTGATGAGCCACGCCATCCGCAATTCCATGAGGGATGTGGCTCTCACTTTGTTCACGCATCAGCGAATCGAGCTGTTGAATCGGGAGGTCAATTCCCTCCTGAAACAGGTAGACGGTTTGAAGACTGAGCTCTCGGAGGTCAGAGAGGAATGAGACTTCTCCCGGGCTCAACTCTCTTCCTTGGAGGAGGACAAGAAACTCTAGGAGGAGGAGCGCAACGTCCTGAGAGCCCAGCTCACTTCGGGAGAGGAGGAGAGGAGCTCCTTGAAGGCTCGGCTCATAGGGGAGGAGGTCGAAAGGGTAAGGGCAATGGCAGCTAGAAACAAGCTGTCCGAGGAGTATGCGGCGTTGCGAGGGCGGCTTGAGTCGGAGAGAGTGCTTAAGGAGAAATCCCTCCGGGATCATGCCCAAACCGAGGATACGTTGAGGAGGGTGCGAGCCTCCGTGAAGGAACAAAGGATCGAGGCGATCATGTGGTGGCAGAGGCGGTTCTTACAGGAGGAGTGCTTGGAGTTCTCCTGTGACCTGGCCCTCATGATCTTGAAGAATTGCTATAACACCTGCGTTCCTGAGGGGTCGAACGGTCCTTCGTTTGAGAGATTTGCCGAGCCGTTGCTTCCTACCGCCCTTGGCCTTTCTTTGGAGGAAGTAACGGAGAGAGCCATGGAGGACCGAGGGCCAGTCCCGATTGAGGAGCTGGACCTTAGCTCTGCTGAGGAGGACGAGCTTCCTCTTGAGGGTACTCCTCCGGCTGCTCCCTTGGATCCTTCTCCCGCTTCGACTTTTCCGCCCGCTTCCGAGGGTTCCCCTGGGCATCCGCCCACTTCCCCTTCTGTAGACTTTTGAGGCTCACCTGGTCGAGCTTGTGACCAGGGCAAATTTATATTAATGAAACTTTACTTTTGCTTCGTTTTTTCTGATATCTTTTTCCGTATTTATGCTCTTTACTTTCGATGTATGTTAAGTTTTGATGAAGTTGCTCATATTCGACCGACTTCGAGGTCGTCTTATAGTAGAGTCCGAACCGAGGTCCCAAGAATCTCATCTTGGCGACCAATCGACCGCAGTCGATTTGTGTCGATGCCGAGCGAGGGTCCCAAGAGCCTTGTCTTGGCGACCTGACCTACCGTAGTCGATCAATGGAGATACCGAGCGATGGCGAGCGAGGTCCCAAGGATCTTGTTTTGACGACCCGACCGACCGTAGTCGGTCTACGGAGATGTCGAGCGATGGCGAGCGAGGTCCCAAGGATCTTGTCTTGGCGAGCGAGGTCCCAAGGATCTTGTCTTGGCGACCCGACCGACCGTAGTTGGTTTATGGAGATGCCGAGCGATGGCGAGCGAGGTCCCAAGGATCTTGTCTTGACGACCTGACCGACCGTAGTCGGTCTATGGAGATGTCGTGCGATGGCGAGCGAGGTCCCAAGGATCTTGTCTTGGCGATCCGACCGACTGTAGTCGATCTATGGAGATGCCGAGCGATGGCGAGCGAGGTCCCAAGGATCTTATCTTGGCGACCCGACCGACAGTAGTCGATCTATGGAGATGCCGAGCGATGGAGAATGAGGTTCCAAGGATCTTGTCTTGGCGACCCGACCGACCGTAATCGATCTATGGAGATGCCGAGCAATGGTTGATTGGATTTTTTACTCTTTGCCACATACAATGGAGCTTTTTATTGCCAAGAAATCTGAAAACCCCTTTATTGATGATAATAAGGGTGTGGGCCGTTAAAAAACCTGCCTGGCAAGGACAGGAAAAAGGTTCCCACATGTATACAAAAACGGTAATAAGTAAAGATTAACTTAAGTAGAATTTATCTATTGGTAAAACGCCTTCAAATTTCGAGAGTTCCAAAGTCTTGGTAAAACCTTCCCTTTCGCATCACGTAGGACGTAAGAATCATGCCCGACTTGCTTAATCACCCTGTAGGGTCCTTCCCACGTCTGTCCGAGCTTTCCAGGATGCTTCCCGGCTGCCTCGGCCTTTCGCAGGACGTACCCACCTATCTTTACACCGCTCGGCTTTACCCTTCTATTGTAGAATTTGGTCACTTTTTGCTTGATCGCTTCCGATCGAGCGGCTGCTCTTTTCCTGTCCTCACTGAGGAGAACGAGTTCCGCTCTGCGGGCTTTATCATTCCGCTCTTTTTCATAGCCCGACACCCTTTGATTATGCAATGCCACTTCTACTAGAACCAGGGCTTCTGCCCCGAAGGTCATTATGAATGGTGTTTCTCCTGTGGCTCCGTTCGGTGTGGTTTTGTATGCCCACAACACTTCGTCTAGTTCTTCCACCCAGGTTTTTCGGCCATCTAGGCGCTTCTTGAGAACATTCATTATCTTTTTATTGGTGTTCTCCACGAGACCGTTGCTTTGGGGATGGGCTATCGAAGTCAGCTGTAGCTTGATCTTTAGTCGGTCTTAGAAATCTCTAAACTTGTCGTTGTCGAACTGTCGACCATTATTCGTAACTAACACCATGGGCATCCCGAAGCGGGTAAGTATATTCTTCGTCACAAAGTTCTCTACCTTCTGTCAGAAATTGTAGCGACCGCTTCCGCTTCTGCCCATTTGGTGAAGTATTCCACCGCCACTATCAAGAACTTCTTCTGCCTGGGACCGAGAGGGAAGGGCCCCAGTATATCCATTCCCCATTGAGCGAACGGGATAGGATGACTCACAATTTTCATCCTCTCGGTCGGCTAGTGAGACAGGCTGTTGTTTCTCTGGCAGGCCTCGCATCGGTCGACTTTTTCCTGGCAGTCTCTTCTCATTGTCGACCAGTAGTACCCCTGTCTGATCAGTCTGTGAGCCAACATTTTGTCTCCTACATGGTTTCCGCACATCCCTTCATGGACTTCGGCCATTGCTTGCTCGGCTTCTTCTTCATTCAAGCATCGAGCGGTGGCGGTCAGAAGACCGCCAGATAGAGTGTCGTTAACGACCGTGTACTCGGCTGCCTTTATTCTTAGTTTTTTGGCCTCTGACGCGTCTTCCGGTTGTTTTTCCTCCAAAAGGTATTGTGTGATCGATTCCATCCAACTCGATCGACTGGTACTTACGTCGAGAGCTTCTTTGGCTTTTTGAATGCTAGGCCGGTCTAGTCGTTCGACCAGAACATTGTTCATGGCATCGCGGTCGGAAGCTATTTTAGAGAGCGCATCCGCTTTAACATTTTGAGCTCGTTCTATTCTGTTGATCGAGTACTGTTCGAAATTGCTCAACTCCTGCTTTACCAGCTCCAAGTACTTGATCATGTTATTCCCCTTGGCCTCATACTGCCCGGTGAGTTGGCCGACCACCACTTGGTTATCACTATATATCTTTAGATGCCTTATCTCCATTTCCTTAGCTAGTTGGAGATCGGTTATCAGGGCCTCATATTCTGCTTCGTTATTGGACGCTTTGAACTCAAGCCGAAGGGCATATTCCACCTTTTCTTCATTGTGCGGGTTGATCAGCACTACTCCCGCTCCACATCCCTCGGCATTGGATGACCCGTCAACAAACAAGCTCCAGGCAGGAAACTGCTCGTCCTTCGAGTTAGGTTGGCTCATCTTCGTGATGAAGTCTGCCAACACCTGCGCTTTAATGGTCGTGCGAGGTCTGTACTGTATGTCGAACTCTCCCAGCTCTACCGCCCACTTTATTAGCCGACCCAAAGTTTCGGGCTTTTAAAGGCACTGCCTGAGGGGTTGATCGATCCATACCTCAATTGTATGACTTTGGAAGTAGGGCCTTAGCTTCCGAGCCACCATTATCAGGGAGAGGGCTAGTTTCTCTATAAGCGTGTATCGCGTTTCTGGTCCGGTCAATACTTTGCTGACGTAATAGACAGGGTGTTGTTCTTTTCCCTCTAGTCGAATAAGTACCGCGCTGATCGACCCCTCCGTAACCGTCAAGTATAAGATCAGGTTCTCTCCTTCTATCGGGCTTTGCAGGATATGCGGGCTGGATAAGTATTGCTTTAAGTGTTGAAAAGCTTTCTCGCATTCGTCCGGCCATTGGAATTGTGTTACGTTCGCCTTCCTCAAAATTTTGAAAAATGGGAGGCACTTGTCTCCCAACTGGAGATGAATCTGCTTAGAGACTATTCGACCACCAATACCGCACTTCTTTTAAGCATCGAGGCGAGGCATTTGGATGATGGCTTCGATCTTTTCGGATTAGCCTCAATCCCCGCTGAGTGATCATAAACCCTAGGAATTTTCCGGATGCCACCCCAAAATGCATTTTTCAGTTCACCATCCGAATTTATTCGTGGTCCGAAGACCTCCTTGAGATCTTCCACATGCTCCGTGGCCGTCTTACTTTTTACCACCATATCATCCACATAAGCTTCTATCGACCGGCCGATCTGCTTCTTAAAGACTTCCATGACGAGTCGCTAATAGGTCGCCCCCACGTTCTTCAAGCCAAAAGGCATTACTTGATAGCAATATGTGCCTTGATCGGTTATGAAGGCGATTTTTTCTTCGTCTTCCAGACTCATTTGAATCTGATGATAGCCCGAGAAAGCGTCCAGGAAATTGAGGAGTTCATGCCCTGAGGTAGAGTCTACTAGCTGGTCGATCTTGGGCAAGGGGAAACTGTCCTTTAGACATGCTTTGTTCAAATCGGTGAAATCTATGCACATTCTCCACTTCTCGTTCTTCTTTTTCACTAAAACCACATTTACGAGTCATTCAGGGTACTTGACTTCTCGGATGAACTCGGCCTCGAGTAACTTTTCTACTTCTTTCTCGATCACCCCCTGTCGCTCCTTGCTGTGCCATCGCTTCTTCTGTCTGATCGGTTTGTAGTCATGCCGAATACCGAGGGAGTGCGACGCAACTGATCGAGAAATTTCAGGCATGTCGCTCGGCACCCAAGCGAAGACCGATCTATTTTTCACCAAATATCAGTGATTTCTTTAACCAGTCGCCTCAGAGCTCGGAGCCTAGGTTTGTGAATTTAGAAGGGTCGGCCGTCGATCGACTGTTGTGTTTCTTTCTTTGGGTTCATCCTATCCATCTCCTCGTCACTCACATCAAGAGAGCTCATCAGACTCTCGCCTGCCTAATGTCTTCGCTTCGCTAAGTAACATCCCCGGCAATTCTTCACGATTTCGACAACGCCAACTTCGTGGGGTGTCGGGAACTTTATAACTTGATAGTAGGTGGAGACCACCGATCTGAGGGCATTTTGAGTAGCCCGCCCGATTATTGCGTTGTACGCCCCTTGAAACTTTACGACTAGGAACTCAACGTCCCTTTCTATCTGACACGACTTCTGTCCGAACTTTACTTTCAAATTCACCCGAGCGAACGGGTAGGCTGACGCCCCGATTACTCCTTTAATGGGGTCGTCCGTTGATAGTAGTCGATCTTTGGGTACCTTCATCTGCTTGAAGGCTTCGTAATACAACAAGTCGACCGAACTGCCCGTATCAATCATCACCCGCTTCACCTCGTAACCATCCATGTTCAGATTTACCACGAGTGCGTCATCATGAGGGCAACTTACTCCATCGAGGTCGGATTCATCGAATGATATCATCCCGTCATTCTCCCTCGGCTTTTTGGTGGATGAGTCTCTGCCGACTTGTTTGGCATATCTTTTTCTCTCTTTGGTGGTGGATCCGCCTGCTGCATTTTCACCGAAAATCATGTTAATAACCCGGTCGGCTTGGCCGCCTTGTTGCCCAAGTGTTTCCGCTTTCTTTCCCTCGATCGCCTCTCTCTTCTCGTCGATTATCTCAGATTCAGATTCGCCTCCCTCCTTCATTCCTCGCTATTTCACCTCTGTGGCGATCGCCTATTGTTTCGATCGACATCTCTACCGATTGTCCCGATCGGCGTTTTCGTTCAGGTCTTCACGAACCGGCCTAACCTTCCCCGTATGAGGGATTCGATTTCTTTTTTCAATTGTCAGCAATCTTCCGTATCATGACCGACCTCTTTGTGGAAACGGCAATATAGATCCGGGTTCCTATCCTTGTAAGGGGTTTTCATTTTATTGGGTTCTCGGATAGTTTCCCCATCCGCTCTCATGGCCGCTAGTACTTCCGCATATCGTTTGTTAAGCGGGGTGAAGTCTTGTTGATGCCACTGCCGACCGATCGGCTTTCTCCAGGTCGACTGATCCCTCTGTCTTTTGTGAGATTCATCTGCCTTACAACTCGGCCCGCGATCATCTGCCCAGCGTTTTGTATTCGTTAATACTTTTTCGAGCTGAATGTACTTGTCTGCCCGGTGTCTGATCTCCTGAATAAATCGGGACTGATCGAGGGCTAATGACTTCTTAAACTCCTCGTCCCTCGTATTGCTCATAAGCGCGGTCAGCATAGACGAGCAAATGAGGTCGGGGACCTCGATCGCTTCGTTATTGAACCGAGTGATGAACTCTCGCAGACTTTCATTCCTTCCTTGGGTAAGTTGCATCACCTCCAAAGCTGTCTTCTGTGGCCGTTTACTAGTGGCGAATGGTTGAGGAAAAGTAGCTCAAATCCTCAAAGCGGTGATACTGACCCGAGGTAGACTATTGAATCATCGTCGGCCCTCTTGAAAGGCCGCGCAGAAGCCTTACATCGATGACATCCGCACACAAGCTGATTCATCATCGACCGAAAGTGTTGTAAGTAATCCGGGCCTGGCCTTGCCAGTGTATTTTTCAGCGTTGGTATTTTGGTTCCGATGCCGGAGGCTATCCAAAATTTTTTGAGTGAAGGGGAGTCAGATTGTGATGTCAGGCGATCTGACGAAAACTCATAATGCGTTAATCCGATTGTCCACGATTTTTCTAGGTTTTCGACCGGTGGCGATCGGTCGTCACGTTGGTTTGTCGCATGCTTGCAGCGCAAATGGTGCCGTTGTCTCGTTCGAGATTGCAAAATCTGGCGGATCATAGATCGCCCACTTCCTCAATCTGTCTCTCCGTGAGGAGGTGCTTGCATGAAGAGGATCTGCATCCGATCGGTGTCGGAGATTCGGGTGCATAGTGAGTGCAGCGTTATCCTCTAAAGCGACACTCTGTTCTTCTTGTTCCAAATTCTGAGGTTGTTCTTGATCGTTAGGATCTGAGGATTCCGTGCGGGAAACATGTGGTGCAGGCGACAGAGTTGCAGGTAACTGCAAACCCATGAGTTGCATCGCCAGAGCCGCAACAGCGGCTATATCAGGGTTCATCGCCATTACCGACCGATCTGTGTGTTTACGGACGTGGTGCGGAAGTCGGCCCCACATGGGCGCCAATTGGTTCTTCCGATTTTACCGAATCAGACACGCTGCTCGCCCATAAGTCTGCTATTTTATGTGATGAGTCCGACGTGAAGATACCTGCAAAACAAGGAAGGCACGTCGGAAGTTGTGTCCCGATCAGCCCCTCCGACACTCAAGTAAGCCTTTTTGTGAATGTGAGGTTGATCAATGCAGAGAAAACAACTAGGTTATAATTTCGTACCTCCATTATGGGAGAATTATACCTTATATATGATTTTTGATTAGGTTTAGGTCTTTACGTGTTTGCATTTGGGAGACTTCCTTCTACGGATGGTAAGGAGGCATTGGCCAAGCGATAAACCGATCTTCAAGAATGACCGATCAAATTTACTGGTCGTTTCGATGAATCCGCCCGACACTACCGAATTCGACCACCCAATAATCATTATTTTAGATGCATTTCATAGGACTCAATACGATAAATTATATAGGACATAAAATAGTCTAACAGAATTCGTATTCATTGTATCATCAAGACCAGCGATTATCCTTTTATAGGAGACTCTCATCCAATGGGTCCTTCAACATGTTCAAAAGTGGTGGTCCCATCACATGAAGAAATTTTTGGAACAAAACAAGTGGGGAGACAAAAAGGTTGAAATATATAAGAAGGTCACATCTAATATTCACTCATCTTTTTTGTTAACAAAATAATTCTGGAAAACTATTAAAACACATTTATAGAATTAAAATTTTATCACTTCTTAAATTTTATTTTAATGGTATCTATGTTGTTCTCAAATAAACTTGAATATTTATATATCTTTTTTTTACATTTCAGTGATTAGATTTGTATTTTGTTTTCTTATTTAAAATTAATTTAAGTATTTTACCTAATTTTAAATTATTGATAAGTCAATTAGATGAATTATAGAAATATATATAGATTAAAATTATAAAGGCAGTAGGCAATTAAATGAACACGCTAAGGAATCGCCGTGTTCATCACTTCATAGTAAATGGCAGGGTAAGATATAGAAAAGAACAGTTGAAAAAACTGAAGAAAACAAGGACTTGCCGTGTTTATCACTTCATAGTTCATAGTAACATATTCTTTTCTTTTTTTTTTTTCCAAAAGGGAAGAAAACAAAAAAAACAAAACAAAAACATCCTAGGTAATGCAGAATTCTACGGTACAAAGCACTTTGCTTGTCTCGATGAAGGAATTCTCGAACAATCATCAGGAGTTTTTGAAATATATGTAGCCCTGAGCTTAGAATTTCTACGAGAGAGGCCATCCAATTTACACACTATTTTCCTTCGTGATACACATGTTAAATTTGAACCTTCCAGTCTTGATAAAGAAGTCCTTGTGTATTTGTCACTAATAGACTATCGTCAGTTAGTACTATTTTAAAAGAGGGGAGGATGTTAATAACCTCGAAAGAGTCCACTTTAATTATGACTTTTTTATATCCAAATGTCCAAGCTAAAGTGAGACCCGGATAGACGTTCTAGAATTCCGCAGTTAAAGGATACTAACATATTATCTGGTGTCCTTTAGTTCCTTGCAAATTCTGCCGCTACCTACAAAGACAAAATTGCCAACAGTTCATATGTTACTCCACGAAGAATCAGGCTAACACGTTAGAGTATTTTGATCCACACTATAATTTTAAATAAATAAAAGTAAGTTATACAAATTATTGAAATAAATATAATTAAAATTTTAAAATTCTAGAATTTTATCATTCTTGTTAAGTTTTAATTTTATTATATATTTTTCAAGATAAATTTTAAGTTTTTTATATTTTATGGTTATACTTTTATAAATTAAGCTTTAAAATATATCTTGTTTAACTATTTGATAGATGAAGTAATAACAAAGACAAAAGAATGTAGGTAGATTTTAGTTTTATTTTCATTATTTTGATTTTGTTATTATTAAGCATCAATCAAGAATAAATTAAGAAATATATAACAACATAACATCTAATGTTCACTTTCTTTTCATCAATAAAATAAATATAAAATTATTGAAATAAATAATTTTAAATTTTAGAGAATTAATTTTTTGAAAGGTTAAATAATTAAAATCTTTTCACTTCTTAAATTTATTTTTAGTGATTAAGTTTCCATTTTGTTTTAAAATTAATTATTTTCTTATATAATTTATTTAAAATAATTATAAAATTAATAATTTATATATAATTTATGAGATAAACAATTTAAGTAATTATATGTATTTATATACATATATGTGTCACTATCCTTCAATCAAATCACATCTTATCATGTTGGATCAATTTGGAGATGATTTGGTTAGGTAAATATGTACACAAAGGCATGGAATATCAGAAGAAAGAGTTTGAAAATTTGGTGAGAAAAAAACAGATAATGGCTGTAGCGTTTGTGACCCTCTAACTAATATGTTTTAATGCCCATATTTGAATTGTCAACAAAAGTTGGTCTGTATATATCCTTCGCACGTGATGTGTGCATTAACTCTATCTCTTAATTGATAGAAAATAAAATTAAAATTATAGTAATTAAATTAAAATAAATAAATAATTTGATAAAATAAAAAATGAATATTTTAATTATAATAAATTAATTTTATTTTGTACTAATATATTCTAAAACGCTATCATCATTTATTATAAGGTTAGACTTTATAGTTTTAGTTATTGAGAATCTAAAATTTTAAAAATATTAAATTTTGTATAATTTGTTTAACTATAATTACATAATTTTTTATTCCTATATAATTTATGAGATAAATATTGAATATATATAAGTCTACAACTTATTATTCTTCAATTAATATATACACATATTTTAATACTTTGATTCTTATACTTTTAAATATTAAGTTAATATTTTATTATCTTATTTATTTATAAGTGTAGGTATTTACATTTATTTTTAATATTTTGTTTATATGTTGTTCTTTTCTATATATATACACGTACACACACATATATGTAAGGAGGCAATAATTACTTTTTTTATAATACTAATAAATTTAAGAGAAATCTAACGGTTCCAAGATAAGTTATGAAAACAGATTGCCTTTGCCAAATAAGTCACTGATATAGGTTAAAGCTATAAAGTAAGTCATGAATATAGGTTAAAGTCATAAAGTAAGTCACTAATATAGGTTAAAGCCATAAAAAGTTGTAAAAGTATGTGATCTAGAAGTTACCATGTGAGTCAATTTGATCCATAAAAATGAGGAAGACTTGGAAATTAGAGAATAACACAGAAAATGTTGAAACGTGTGAGACCCTTCTATTAGTGTACTGGGAAAAGAGGGGACTTGATCCTCTGGTCTACTAACTCTAGACTAATTATGTGCTAATTCATCTTAGTCATCTAATTATATAAGATTATATAAATAAATGACTGAGATGAATTGACATATGATTAGAGGGAAAGGAGTAGAGTACCAAAAAAGAGGTAGATTGAATAGTTTGGAAAAAAAAGACAAATTTTCTTAGACTAGTATAGCACTAGTAACTCTTATCCCCCTTAGTTGCACAATGAATTTTATAGAACTAATTATTGAAATTCAATTAAATGACTTTTATATATTAGACAACTTAAGTTAATGAATTATAGTAATAAGAATTTTTACTCGTATCTTAATTTAAATATTTGTAAAATTGTACGATAAATCATCAAAAGATTGTATAATTTTACCATCGAGTCTATTATCAAAAAATTTAGTGATAATATTATTTGTGAATGTCATCATCATTAACAATAAGTTGAATTCTCGCTGAATTGCTAGTTATATGTGAATATATTGAAAGAAAATTCACAATTTAATTATTAAAATTCAAAAATTAATCTTATTGATTTTTATGTAATGTTAAAAGAAAATATATATTATTAATTTTATATATAATATGAAATTATATAATTATAATTATAATTATAATTTCTATGATTAATTTTATGTGTTGGGATAGGTTTGGTTAAATTTGAATTTCGTGTAACTCAAAATTGATTTGAAAATTTTCATCTAAGATCTAGTCCAAAATTCGATTGATTTAAAATATTTGACACAAGGCCACAAGTATACTTGATATAATTCTTGATAGATTTAAAGTTAATTATTTTTAATATAAAAATTACATCGATTTAATATATTTAAAAAGTTTAGACTTTAAGTTGAATTTTAAAATAATAAAAAAATATTTTAAGGACCATATCAAAAGTTAAACTAGTAAGATAAAATGTTTAAGGGTTAAAATTCAATTAGTATTAGAATTCATAGTTAAAGATTGACTAAATATGAAATATGAATGAAGAAAATTGTCCGTACTTATTTAAAATTTTAAATTTAATTAAAAATTATTAAATAAAAATTAGTTGGTTTATATAATTAATTAATGTACAAAATTGATTGATTAATTAATAAAATATTTTATTTTAATAATATGATTCAATAAAGTAAACTCAACTAAAAATAAAAATGAATTCAAAATTTCCACTATTTAAAATTTTTATGGTTAAATTGAATGAAATGGTTTAAATTTTAATTAGTTAAAAAAGGCTTAAACTTGAATTCATAAATAATTTTTCTATTAAGTAAGAGTAAAGTAACGTACTATTCGAAACTTCCTAAATCTTGTGTGTCAACGTGTGTGTCAGCGGGATTTTAAATTAGTGTCGATGGAGATGAAAATAGTTGTAAAGAATAAGATGCAAACTAACTTTTAAATAAAGTTATTAAAATTTTTAATTTTAAAAAATTAAAATGCCGAAATTAAAAAAAAAATTGACTTCTTAATTGGATAGTCCACTCTACCACTGTGTTTGGTTGCAGTCCTCATGGGTAGGGACAGTGGACGGAGACACAAAATTTCCGTCTCTGAGGTGTTTGGTTTTATGTCTCGAGCATTTTGTCCCCGTCTCAGGAGAACGGGGATGGTGATATTGTGTTCCTCCACAGACTATGGTACAAATTTTATTGTCCCGGATGGAAATAGACAATTACGGTTACCCCATTTTATAACATTGAAACCTATCTCCGCCCTCAACAACGATCTCCCAAAATGCTTCACCACCGTCTTCTCCAACGCTCCTCGACCGATCTGTAGTTCGTGGCACGAGGTTAGTTTCCTCTCTTTTCGCTTGTTCTTCGTTGTTCTCCCCGCTTCGTTCTTCTCCCAACGCCTCCCTCTTGTCTCTTCTCATTCGGATCTGTGGGGTTCGATGGGGACATTCTCATCGATCCGGCGCGTGGTCTTGTTTTTGTTTTGTCTTTGTTCGGTGGGTCTTCTTTTCGATCTATGACATGGGAGATCAGATTCAAGTTCCCTATTTCTTCATCTTCTTTTTCCGAGACGACTTTGATTGGAAGATTCTCGATCTGGAAATTCTTTCCTTTGTTTGATGTGTCATAGTTCTCAGATTAATCTTTCTTCACTACTGTATTTTACGTGGTTTTGAAGATTACATGAACACGATGCTCTTTCTTAAACTTTATCGTTGTGGGTTTTTAATTTCGACAATGGTAGATTTATTTTGTTTTACAAATTTGGATTTTTCTCTTCCCATTATACTATGATAATAATGGTGCTTCTGGAGTGGATTGTATCTGAATTTTCTATAACGTCTGTATACAATTTTCGTAGGAAATGACTGATAGTTGTTTAATTTGTGTTCAGTTGGATCAAGTGATAACTACAAAAGCATTTGAAAAGGATAGCATATCAGGTAAGTCATGCAATGGAATGGTCATATGATTGCTGCAATGTTAAATTTTTTTTATGTTTTTGTTAGTTTGCGTAGAAAATGTGAAGCATGCTGATTGCTGTGAGTTGGTAAACCATGTCTTGGAAATAAATGACATTATAAAGCAGGGTTATAAGCAGAGATTGTTGTTAGCCTTCTTGTTAAGTGTTCTATATAGTAACTGATATTTTGAATTGGTCAATTAACACTCTCTTCATTCCATTTCAATACTTATCAGTAAGTGCAAATTGTAAGAGGCAGTAAATGGAGGACGTAATGATAAGTTACTAGTTTTCTTAACAATTTCACAAAGATATTGAATTCCCTTACTAATTCTTTTGAGATTGTTGAATTCTCTTCAATAATCATTGCAAACTTTAGTAATAACCTATGTTCTAATCAGTGCCCTATTGATATTCATAACCTATTAGATTCAACAAATACTTAATGAACTTAGAGGGATATGAGGAAACATTGTCAAAGTGAATATCTCTTAAGTCATAAACTCTACTTAAGTCATAAAAACTGAAGGATATGAGGGAGACAATGCTAGTTATTACTGAATGGTTGATAACTTATTCTGTGTTTGCATGATTGAATCAGTAGTTGATAACTTATTCTACAAGCTGTAAGGAAATTAGGATGGTAAGGTAGATAAATGTTAAACCGAAAAGTATAGACACTAGCTAGGAACTGAAACATTTTCACTATCTTAATAGGGGTATGGTTATTGGAACACTGCCAAGTTGCTAGGAAACTTGCTTATGTATGATTTGAAAACCTTCTATGTTTTTTGCCTCTATTTTGTTTCTGGTAATTGTTCCCACGACTGTTTTTAGGGTTCTTGTGGAATATTGTAAAATGGGGACGTATGAATTGTTCAAAATATGCGTATATTCTACATTCTGAAATTGTTTTGTGTCTGCCTTGTTTTGTGTCTGTTCACATGTGTTCTGTTGCTGTGTTTGTCTATCTGTGCGATTTTCTGCCTATGTTTCTCATCTATTTCATTGGGTTTTGTGATTAAACTCACCAGTGTCTGCAACTAGTATACAATTTCTCTTATTAGCTAAACTATTTATTTTGCAGAAGTTTCAATTCGGGTTATTGGGGTTATTCTTTTGTAATTACTGGTTAGCTTTTGTATCTAGCAAGTTAGTTACATAGATAAACGGATTAACTGATCCAAATCCTCATTGATTTTCACTTCATTTCGTCTCTCGGATTTAGCTAAGCACAACCTATACACATATAAGTGTATATATATTAACTTATGTATATATACACATATACATACGTATATGTATGTATATCTGTCCGTATATATATGTGCATATCTATACGGATATATATATCCACATGGTTTCCATGTGCATGTGGATGTGTTATATATATGTACATATGATATATATATATATGTACATATATGTATCATACGAAGCATCATTTTTTACAATTTATATATATTGTTGGTTGTGGCTTGTTTATGATCAAGTGTGTTTTGCTTTGCAGACAGTTTTCAATTTAACAATGAATAGTCTGCGCCGTGATGCAAAATTTTTACACACTGGGATGATGTCAAACTGGCAACAGAGGGGTTTCCTAATGCAAAATTCAAGGGATATCGGACTTATGTAGAAGCAGAACGCGCCTATCTCATCGATGTTGATAGGCGGACTCGTCTTAATGAAGAAATTGTACATACCACTAATGAACCGTCATTAATACTGTATCAATCTTCGCTTCCAACAAATGAACTCCAAATTGAAGTTGCTACTTTGAAGAAGAAAATTGCTTGCATTAAAGGAATTTTACTCCTTGCCGTTGGTTTAATTTTGGGTATTGTTATTACCGGCATTCTTAATAAAATATAAGGGTTGTATGTATCTTCAACTTATTATGTAATGAATTCTATCAATGCCTAGATGTTGTGTTAACTTATTATGTATTACAATTTCGAATGCAATCGGACTTTTTCAAACTTGTTATGTAATTTGTTTCATGAATGGTTACATCTTTTCTTAATTTATTATGTTGTACAATTTGTAACTTCTAAAAAATTGGACATCTTATGTAATTAATTTCATGATTGCTTGCATAATATCAAGAAATTAAAAATTATACCTTGTACTATTTTTTAAGTCCTATTATGTTAGTTTCATAAACGCTAAACATTTAACTAAATTTTTATGTACTAAATTATTAAGTCATTAATTGAATGAATGCTTAGATGTTTTATTACATTTTATGTATTGCAATTTCTAAATCATACGTATTTTGTTAACTTATAATTAAATATTTTAGTCAGAGGCATTTTCTATTAAATAACTCATTTCTTTTAATTTTAAAGGTTTAACATTTTCATATTTATTTTGGTATCTCATTTTATTTCGTTGTAATTATAAACTTACAAATTTCCTTAAAAATTACAAATTAAAAGAAATCATTTACTTATATAATAACCACTTACTTACTTATATCTACTCATATTACAATCGCAAAGGCAATATTGTCATTCATCTTTTTTTGGCTCATCACCAAAACTAAACATTCTGTCGTATCGGACGGGATAATTTTATCTGTTCCGTCCACCATAACCAAACACCTAACTGTCCTCAGTTTCTGTTCTGTTCCTTCTCTTCTGTACTGTCTCTTTCTGTCTCTGCCCCCTGAAGACTGCAACCAAACACAACGTACGTCTACTCACAAGAAGCTTCGTTGCCAGTCACAGTCTCCATAGCCGCAATTTCGGGCTTTTCAGTCACAATCTCCACAGCCGCAACTTCAGGCTCCGTATACGTTTCTTTCATGCAAGACTTATAAATAGTGACTCAACTCTCTGTTCCGTCTTCATACTTCACACAACCTCACTTTCATTTTTCAGCTCATCAAGCTCCGATCATGGAGGTGAGGGTGGGTCCAGCAGCTGCTGTTGCTCCGTCGGGATGTCGTTCTCAGGTGGAGAAAAATAACGGTGATCGGAAGTTGCTTCCTCCTCGTCGAGGACAAATCAAGCGCCGGATCTTCGCTTGTATCTTCAAAAATTTGAAGCTTTTGTGCTCAAAACACCGGTAAACTTCCCGCTAATTCGGTGTTCTCATCTAATGCTTAGTATTCTATATCATGGGGTGCTGATACATGCAGAGATCAAATCGTTCCTGTATCTTAAGTATCATATATCATGGGGTGCTGATACATGCAGAGATCAAATCGTTCCTGTATCTTAACTCTTAAGTCTTATATATCATGGGGTGCTGATACATGCAGAGATCAAATCGTTCCTGTATATATCTTAAGTAAAATATATCATGGGGTGCTGATACGTGCAGAGATCAAATCGTTCCTGTATCTTAACTCTTAAGTATTTTATATCATGGGGTGCTGATACGTGCAGAGACCAAATCGTTCCTGTATCCACATTCGAGTTAGAAAATGTATTATCAAGCCTCAACGTTAATAATCAAATATAAATTAAATTCTAAAATTCTAAATAATTTAAATTGCATTATAACATTTTCAAAATATCTCAAGCCAATTCTAAATGTTGAAAAATTGGAGAGATTAACCTTTTACAAATTAATAAAAGATTAACCTTTCGTAAATTCTAAGATCTCAAGTTCAAGTTATGAGAATGAAGAAATTTATTTGACCGATACTTTATTCTTTATGATCTAATTTAGTAGTTCAAGTTATGAAAATGAAGAAATTTATTTGACCGACACTTTATTTCTTATGATCTAATTTAGTGTGAACAAGGATTAGAGATGATTTGAAGTTATCTTTTAACAATTATAAAAACACCTGATTAAAAAAAATGGTCAGTGTCACAAATTGGAAAAGTGAGACTTGTTATTACATGATTAGTTTTTGACTTATCCAAAAAGTACATTTTGAAATATTAGCTCTCACTGACTGTACAATCGTCAGACTCACTGTATGATACTGGTGCTCACTTGTTTATTTTTTTAAAAATAAAATAACGTTTAGTTAGTATTAACATAATATTTATCTTCAATTTATTAATTTTTCATCTAACTAGAGTATATTTTAATATTTTGAAAATATTAAAATTCAATTTTAACATTTCAAAACATTAAAGTTTATTATGTATTTTGTTGTAAACCGCGAAGTCTACAGTACATTTTAAGCCAAAATAACATGCCAAATTTGAATAATTGAATGTTAGGTCGAATTTATACTAAATGAATAGTTTGACCCAATTTAAATATTTCAAATTAACTTGAATAAAATGACATTATTTTAATAGAATTTTATAAAATGATGTCGATCTAGTTAGTTAGTGAGTAATGCAACCCTATTTTATCTAATTTATAAAATTTGATTAATTTATTTAAATCAATTGAATAATTAATAGATTGGTCGAATTTTAACAATAGATTTTATTAAAATAAATTGAATCAGAAAATAAAGAATCGAACCAAAAAGTCAATCAATTTAAAATTTTTATGAATTAAATCGACCAAAGCAATTATATTTTATAATCATTGCAAAAAAAGACTTAAGTTTGAATTTAAACTCGGCCTAAACTTTTTTAAAATGAACCCCAAAATATACATTTTAAATTAACTGAACTCATTAATTTTGAATCGATTTAAACTTGTTCAAACTGGATAAGGGTGGCTGTTACGCCCTAATATCCCCTAAGAAGATACAGAGGTGCCACACTGGGCTCACAAATAGAAACACACAGTAAACATACCAAACATTCATTACATGTGTTTCTAGCAACTAAAACAAACATACATTATATGTCACGAGTTCATAAACCAGCTTGTATTGTGGTTATTAGAAACCTTCATACAAATTCAAATACAAGTCAAAAATCAAAAATCAAAAATATATTTTGACAAATAAGGTTCAAACTCCATTGGCCCTTGCAATTTACTTGTCCCAATCTTTATAATCTTCGCTCAGAACCTACACGGAATAAATCTACCGTACTAAACATATAGCTTAGTGAATAATAACTAATTTATGTTTAACACAACAGATACAGAATCATGTAATAACATAAACGTCTCAATCATAATCAATTTCAAGAATAGAGTATGATTTATTATTAAAAACACTTCGCATGCTAAAGTCAATCACTTCAAAAGCATATTAGAACATACATAATACATAACTGATTTTTAGAATAGGGTGTTAACCCATCGGATTAAATTATGGTTTGTTTCTTATCAAAACTTATAAAAGATCAAATACAAAACGAGTTAGACTGTTAATCCATAATCAGAAGTGGATAACAGGACTTGTACATAAGATACCATGATTGACATAACTAAATAGAAGGGACCGAAATCTCGACACCGAGGTGTTTAGAAGAGACCAAACTTTTGACACCGAAGTGTCCAGAAGCACCCGCAATCCCTTCTAGACGTACCTATTTACCCACAACTAGGACTTAACAAATTCAAAAACATAAATGGTTGAAATTAAATTCATATATAAATCAATGTTTTCGTACCATGTATTCAAGCATATCACATTCTTATAGCCTTGCAAATCATTCAATGATCCAAATCAATAGCAAACAAAATAATCAAAGAAAAACTATCAAAAATTACTTACTGAATTACTTACAAAAATTGACCATCTAAATTACTTACTAAAGCTCCCTTATTGCTTATTGCTTCGAAGTTCCGATAATATCTAGAAGTTATCACTTTATACATTATTCTATAACATTTAGTACAAACACATATCACTATTGTGCATAATTAAGAATTCATTAATGCACATTCATGTATACTGAATATATATGATGCATGTTTATGACAAATTGTGGGCTTCTTATCCTTAATCTTGTCACATTATTAATCATGTGAAACCATACTCAATTGATCAATCCAAATTTATCTAATAATCAACTTTCAAGTCCACTTTGCTCAATTATTCACATCAGGAAAGTGTGGTAATTTGATAATACTTCCTCTAGAAAATGATCCTCCTATATCTGAAGATTCTAATGATACCAAGTTCGTTTCATTTGGTTCTATATACTGAAAGTTATTCCTAAAAGATTTTAGACTATTCTTAAGCTTCGACAGAATTCTTATCTCAACTTCAAATCAGATTCTAAAATTCTTAGAGGCAGAATTAGAATCCAATCTCTTCAGACAATCTATAGTCTTATGACTCTAGTATAATTCAAATCAATAATCATCTCATTATGAGATCTACAGATTAAGATATAGTCTAATTTTTTAAGTATGTTTAGTAAAATCATCCTAGTTATCATATTCTAGTACTCCTTAACACTTTCATCTTAAAATTCATTAACCAATCCGCTTCATATGGCTATAATTTTTCATCCAAATGAAGAACAATGTTTTATGAGTCTCTTGGTTCAAGTCTCATTCATTTGGATAACTAGAGAAGAAATTATAAGAAAAAGAAGAAAAGATGTTCAGTGCGCAACAATTCTTGGGTGCATATCATGCACTAACCAAATTAAGAAAAATTGAGTCGTGGCTGTGCAATATTTGTGCACAACCGTGCACTCCACATTAATCTAGTCACTGGAATGCAACCATCAGTCACGCTCGTGCATTCCAATAAAAAATAGTCACGATCGTGCACCCTTCACGCACGGTTGTGCACACTTATTCAGATCCAGTCTCAGTTTTATCATTCAATATTTCTCAATTGAATTCAAATGGCTAAGATTTTTTGTGGAGATGTAAAGTAATATGTTTTGAGTCAAATGGTTCAAAAATCAAATCATTTAGAGATCGGATGACAAAGTTATGGCCAAAAGAATCAAAGTAGTTCAGGTTTGAAAAAACCATTGGGCTCGTGATCGTGACCTTACACGATCATGAGTTGCCTATGTAACCAACAGATTGACGATTGTGAGTTATGGCTTTCCAGAACTGACGTAGAAATGCTTCTCCAACTTTTCTTCTTTTATCCTTAATCCATCCTTAATTCATATTCTCTTCATTTTTGCACCTATGCAACTTATCTAACACTAAAACAACTCAAAACTTAATAATCAAAATCAAACTTCAAAACCGAATGTGTAGTATGTGCTTTCTCTCTCTACTGCTACGTTTATTTCCATTAAAACCCATTCATCACAACCACTCAATTCATCCGAACCTTTCTACTTTACCAAGTTTCTCTTTAAGCTACACGCAATCTGTATTACTCCTCCTGTAGCTTTCCATTGTATCATATTATCAACTCATCTCATCATCACTTTCACCAAAACTGCTCAACTTACAAAACTCATGCATGAATTCATTTATAAGCTGTAAAACATTCATCAAACTCGTTAACAGAACCCAGAAAGTTAGAATCATCACTTGCTTGATTTTCCTGCAAATTCTTCAACAGAGAGAGTGAAGAACAAGGTTCGGTGGTTAGACAAAAAGCAAGGAGATTAAGCATAAACAAACACTAGTTGGATGGAAATGTTTATTTTGCACCAGATAATACTCATGCAAAGATCAAAGTTGTGGTTCGGCAAAGATCAAAGCAAAACTGAAGAGGAAATAAGGAGTTACTGAGTTTTGCCTTACACAACTGTGATATCGTGCTTTTAAAAACTCATTGACACGTGGCCCCATTACATGGGGACCATTTGTTATCCATACAAGCTACCACATTTCTCCAACATGTCAAACTATTTGTCACACTTCTATTTGTTACAAAATCAAGAGTTTTTTTTTCTAAAATTCACCAAAAATTTCAAATTTATCCTAACAATCTTCAAATAAAATTTCAAAACCTAAAAACTACAATTCTCATCTTAATCGAAATTTTAAATCCAATTATACTCGAAAATGTCAATGAATGCATATACATTTTTTTTTGTATGAGTCAAAAATACATATTCACACATAAGTGAATACTCAATTATGCAAAACATGCGATGCACTACTAAATTCTCATTATTCTAATCTCCTAATATGGGGTGTTAAAATAGTAATAGATCGTTTGCCTGAGCTCAAACTCTACTTGGGGCCTAACTGGACCCGAGCAGCCTAGCCCAATCTAGACCGACTATGCTTAGTCCAACCCAATTATTTTTTTGCAAAATTAACGTTAATTTTTTTATAGCTATTAGGTCTCGGTTAGGTCGAGCCTAAGCAGCCTGAATCCTAACCTGACCTAGGCTACACATGAGGCCTGGTGTCAATTTACTTTGGACTAGATTGAGACGGTCGGGCTCAAGCTTGATTCCCAACTCTAAGACTGGATTTGACTCGATCAGGAACTGTTCAAGAAGGTCAGTCCAGACCTTTACTTCGAGTGGCTCGAACTGGTGGCTGAGACGGCTTCTTTAAAGTAGAGTGCAGACCACCTTTTTTAACACTTCCAGAGGTTCTAGTTTCTACCGTTTTCTTCGTTAGGCCCAACAATCTGTTTGGCTCCCGAGAAAATTCTAAAATTTTCGTTTACGACTTCCCTCAGTTTTCCGGATTAACCGGGACCACTTTGGTTTATTCACTAGCAAGTAATTCTTCTTCTCTTTTCTTAGCCGGTTTTTTGTTTTCTGGGTTATCGTCCTTTTCTCTTCATCTGTTTCAGTATCCCCTCATTTTCTCTTTAGATAAATGGGAGGAATCGACAGTCATTTTCCAGCTTGCTTTTTGATTTTCTTGTTAATTGTGTATGCAAATGCATAAAAATCCTTTTCATGCGACAAAGTATGTGACTTTGAGATTACTGATTCTATTGAATCGAAGCAGGGAATGGTTTTTGAAAACTTTGAACCAATCTTTGGCGAACCAAAAGCCGAGTGGGCCAAGAACTCGGATTCAAGTTCTTTTCCATTGCGGCGATTCTTGATGCATGTTTTTGCTCAGGATTACTACAGTCTCAGACTTCACGTCACTGATTTCTACTCCAGCACCTTCGAGGCCGTCAAATCGGTGGATCAACTCGAGGACATGGTCAGTTCAAAGCTTTTCTTTACAATCCATTTTGCTTTAACTTTTTTTGTTTTTATATTACTTTGCTGCTATCTCTACTCCTTTGGGAGCTCTTCTCCTAAATTATCTTGAAAAATCATCCTTTTTTAATTCTTTGGGCAAATTCTAATTCATACCATTTATTCAATAAACAGTGCATGCTTAGGCTTTGGTTAGATGAGTTTGAACTTTGAAGGTAGTGATTAGAATCAATCCTTTGTTAAAGAAGTACTTGTGGAGCCAAGCTCTTAAACTTTTAATTAGAGTCGGCCCTAAATTAAACATTCTGTTCACGTTGCTTAGTTATGTTGTAGTCCTTTGTGATTCTAGATAATGGGCAACGATAAGTAGCCTTCTATGTGCTGAAGCAATGATCACTATGAATTCACTGTGTATAGAGGGACAGCACTGGAATTGGAGGTTCATGGTCTGAGTTTGTTGACTACATCATAGCTTCCATTAGATCTGAAGATGTAAAGCTTGTCCTTGATGGACGCTCAAATCTAGACGGTAACTTATTTTCCCCATCCTAGAAGCAAAATCGAGAACACTGGTATATCTGTTCAATTTTGCTGGTGATGTTTATTTGGTGTTTAGGCTATGTTATGCCATTCCCACTGGGTAGGATGTGGAGCATTTGAATTCTTTTTTCCGTTGGAATTCCTTGCTATGAAAGTAATTGGTAATTGGTAATTGGGTGGGAGATGGGGGATGGGGAAAAAGGGAGGTTGCTCAAGTTAACATATGCTTTGTTATTACATCATATTTCAACTAATGGGTGTTTAAATATTATTGCTTCTTCGCATGATATCAGGGATGGGGAAAAGGGAAGTTGCTCAAGTTAATATATGCTTTGTTATGACATCATATTTCAACTAATGTGTGTTTAAATATGATTGTTTCTTTGCATGGTCTTATAAACCTATCGTGTATGTTATTATTTTACACTTCTGAAATTTTTGCATCCTTGATAACTACCATTGAATTAAATATCTGCAATATCTGCTTCACATACAAATGACAGAAATATAGTTGAACGGCTAACTGAAAACTGTTGTCTTAGTTGGAGAAAGTTAAGATGTGATATTTAGAACTTGTAAAGAATAACTAGGTGGTGATTTGGTGGTTGGAATCAATTTCATCATAAAAGTTCATAATTTTACATTGCTTTTTTTGAATTATTTATTGATTAAGAGCATTGAGGACTAAACTCATTTGATACGTTCCTTAAATCCCATGTTTCAGGTGCTGCACATGCCAAATTAGTTGCACAGAAATCCAAAGGAATGCCTGTAATTACAATCTCTTTCACAAGAGTGGCAGGGCCAGCTGCTAGTGATGCTATGGCAGCTATGTCTTTTGGGTTATACAACACATTGAAAGGAATGCAAAAATTGGTATCACAAGGTCATTCTTAGTGTACTAAATTGCAGTTGCTTTCTTCTCCACATACAAGTATTAGGTTTTTTTTGCTCTCTTTTTTCTTTTTTGAATTCCAGTCATTCTTTCTATCTCTGTTGCTTGTGTCTTACATATTCTCAGCAACCATAAGAGAAAAGAAGAGATACCAAGAAGTTGTACCTCATTGGTGTCCAAATTCATGCAAAGTGTATGATTAATCTTGGCTGGGTTTATGTAATTGACTTGAGGAAATAATTAAGTTAAAACAAACCTGATATGGATGCAATCTTTACTAAGGCTCAAATTATTCGACAAAAAGAAAGAAGCTATGAAGGATGCCATGAAGGAGTTTTTGATTAGTGTTCAAGAACTAATATTTTTCAAATATATTCTTCAAGAAATATGCTAATCTAATTATTACCACACTAATGGATATCCTGTAAATTTTAAGACACTTATAGTCTTACACTAAGTTGATTAGTGTTCAAGAACTAATATTTTTCATGTTCAAGAACTAATATTTTTCAAATGCTTTCTTCAAGAAATATGCCAATCCAATAATTACCAGATTAATGGATATCCTGTAATTTTTAGATTACAGGTCTTACACTAGGTTAGAAAACAATTTGCTGCTCTTGCTTTTCTAACTTTTTATTTGTAATACGTGGTTTTACATGTAAAAGTGGCCTAATTCTGAAATAAACTGAGCCATTTCTTTGATTGGTGTTCAGGGGAAGAGCACTCTTCAGATTTGAGAAAAGTGATACCTGCGGAAAACGTATGTTTTGACTGTAGCCAACTGTAGAACAATAATCAGTTTAAGGTTTGATTGTTATGAATATTCATTCAAATTGTCTGTCTTGAGCATCACCTTAGCAATAATAGTTTGAATATTCTGTCCTATATCAAGCTTTCTGCATCCAATTCATATTTATGTTTTGTCTTGGTTATGATCTCACTGTGCTAGAACCAGTCATAATTTTATCTTAGCAAGAATGGATCTAATTAATTAATACCTTATCTCATCAAATATTGTTATTTAAAGTATGTTACATCATATGGATAATAGATTTATAGGTATAATACTGCCCTCCTTGTGGTGGCTCCAGGAGTTCCAGTGATAGTGACCTTGTTGTAAATGTGAAACAAAAGGGTAAGAGTATAATTTTGAGAGTTGAGATTGAAAGGGATTCATGATTGGAAATTAAATGAGGTTCTAACTGGGTTTAACTTGGCATAGCTATTGAAATATAATATATCACCGATGAGCTAATCTGGACTCTCTTGTCAGGAGAGGAAAGAAAATATCGAGGCCCAATCTGAAAAGAGACATGAGATAGAAAAGATGATTTGGTCATCTAAAGCAGCTGACTCAGCTTCTGTGGCCAGCAATAGCTCACATGATTCTCCTGGTATGATTTTTTCGTCCTGCTGCATGGATTTGATGATTTTTAACCAGCCTTGGCAGTTTGTTTTACGAGCAATATATTTCATTTGGGATGACTAAATAGGAAAACATTTGCTAAATCTAATAAATATGGTGATTGCATATCATAGTACACTGCAAAACTGAATTTAAGGATCTTTCTTCTCGTTGAAGCTTCATTAGCTTAGTCTCCTCTGATGAATCCATGTTTCTCTACTATTCTTTGAGATATGACTAACCAACTGTTGTGAGTGATGAGGAGAATCTCTCTGGTATACTGTGTCGGTCTTTTTTGTGGATAGTGATATATTAGGTCCATGATAAATCTGAATTTCATTCAAATCAGACTCTTGATGAAGGAACAAAAAATGGAGAAGCTAATAATTCCTTTGTCCATTCTACAACAGGCAAGCGATCAACTCGAGATCGAAAAGTTACTAACCGTGTTGTTCCAACATATCGCAGGTACTTCAGCTTTCATGTGAATATGAACCTCTATTTTCTTTGTCAATTAATTACATACTGTTTGGGCAGGACAAAAGTAAGAGGAGCCCTACTGCAGGATACAGAAGATGACAATGACAATTAAAAGCCAATCCATCATTTCTTCATGTTATGAAATTGAAAAGCTCTAGCAACAAATTTGTTTTTGCTAGAATTCCGTAAAAGGGTAATCACTGTTGAAGAGAACAGAGAAGGATAATACTTCAGCCGGTCAGACCAGAAAATGTACATGGTAGGCAGTATACAGCAGGATGAAACTCTCTAAGAAATGTTATTCGGCTGTCAAATCACATATTTCTCCTATAATTTTATGTTGACCCTGATAAATGGTGGTTCTGAATTGTTGTGAGTAATATTAAGGACAAGTTTGAAGGATGATCGAATGTTACAAATGCTATAAAGTTGCTACATGTCATAATTTTTCTTGTAAATGCATCAGCTAGAAATTCAGTTAAAATGTCTGGAAGTGATTAGATTTGGAATTAAGTGAATTGCAATAGATTTGTGATAAAAATAATAACAAAACTTGCATGGTCAGAACATATTTGGGAGACATTTCAAGCAAATAGGTACTCATGGAGCTAATTAATACAACTGAAATTGACGGTGGCTTGATGTACTTGCCTGTATCAATGGGATACATGTGCTAATTACTTAATACTGTAGCAATATAATATTGTATATCAGGGTTAATTCCATGCAGACTCGAAGAACCACCTTTCTTGGTCGAGTCACCTCTGCTGATACTATAGTTTCAGAAGAAGCATCTCTTGCTTTTCCTGTCCTTTCTGGGGAATGAAGGCCAGCAACTCAGGAAGAAAGAGGTATGTCTGCCAAACATACGAAGATGTGAATAACATATTATTGTAAAGGCTCACACGGATAGAAAAACATAGTCTTCAACGTTTAAAAGTTTTTCATAGTTGACAAACTCTCAGTTAATAATTTTACCTGCTTGCACTTATGTTGCTGCTACTGTTAGAACTTCTGCTGCTAGTTTCACTTTTCCTACTTTTTCCCAGGATGAAAAAGCTTTTTATCCATGAATTCCTTTCTAGATGGCCCTCTGATCCATCAAAGGGTTGTGTAGGAGAAATCTTCGAGTCATTTCTTGCTTGTAACTTCCTTTTCCAACTTAAAGATGTTGGAATGAACATCCTGATCAAGAAGGTTTCTCTGTCCATACTTGCAGTCTTTGAAAGAGGACATGTCATAGTAGTATTGTTTGCTTTCACTCTCTTCTGTTTTGGGATTTGATCACCAGAGTTGAAATCAAAACTTGTGTCTTCAAGGATGAGCTTTTTTTCCTCTTCCTGTTGTGAAACTTGTTGCTCATCAATAATATCCTTTAAGGAGAGTTCCTGACTAGACTCTGGCATGTTACTAACCATCACCATGAGCCGCCTTCTAGCTTCGGATATCGCTTGTGACTGTGACTCGGGTGGAAGACCTCTCCCATCATTTGTGCAGGGTAATAAAGGGGAAGATTCATATTTGGGACTACTCCCAGGTCTTGGATAATCATGGAACTCCTCCTGTTCAAACTGTGGTTGAAACTCCAATTCACTTCCTCTTCCATTACTCAAATTTCTTCCATACTGAACTTCATTTTCACCCCAGAAATCAAAGTCTGCTTCTTTCTTCGAAGAGTCATGCTCACCCCACGTGTTGCAGGCTGAATTGCAGTTAGAAAGGTGGCTATGTCCGTCAAACATGGTTTTTCTCTAGGTGGGATGATCGGTAGCTTAGCCGGAGCCAAAACTGATGTCTAGTCTCGAAAATTGAAATAGGAGGAATAGTAATTTCAGGGGAAGATGGAAGCTTTAGCCATTTTTTTCTCCCCAAACTCGTACAGGAGAAGACTAAACAAGTCATTGCCGTCTTGTATGGGGTGATTCAGGAATTAATGGTCCAAAGTTCTCATCTTTCTTCCATGTGTCAACATCAGTTGATTTGAATAAACTATATCTATTGTCACATTTTTCTCTGTAGACCTTGTCATCTGAAATTAATAATAAAGCATAGTGACTAGACCGACCTACCACCTTCGAACTTCTAACTTCCTGTGAAGGTGTAACTGATAAAAGAAGAAACTCCCTTCAATGGAGTCCTCTTTTTCTTGTTGCAAAATAGTTCCTTTTTGCCCTTAAGGGATGAGGCAGTCCAATTTATAGAACTTATAGGTTTCAGGTTTGAATTGCAGTGTAAATACTAACTACATTGAATCCACACTTGACTCTAATTTGCTAACTTGTAAAGACTTATTTTGACATTTTATATGTTATTTCATGTATTTAATAGTTTATTCAATAAAAGGAGGGAAAAAAACTTTATGAGTTTCTGAATTTAGGTCCCATTTCCTTTTCTCCTTTTGAGCCATGTATGTTAACTAAAAGGACAAAAGGGCAATATCACATCAACCGGCCAAGAAAGAACAAAAAATGGAGTTCTAGAATGTATTTCTGGCGTCAAATTGTGGTCTGAGATCATCTAGTCACAAGAAGACAAGGATCAAAGTCGTTTGTACAGGATAAAGACAGTTGGATTGAAGACAACATAAATGAATGTAGGTGAGTTGGTAAAGGGCTCTCATGATTTAAGTGAAATCGCAGATTCGAACTGTCCTCATGTATACAGCTATTTAAAATTGAGGCTAGAATCTTGCCTTCCGCAAAAGACTTACCCGGCTTGAGCAAGGATTTATCTAAGTGTGGATGGCTTAACGTGCTTTTCTTGATTAGAATCTCCCTAGAACACCTCGTAAAAAAAAAAAAAAAAGGACAATATAAATGAAAAACCAAATTCATAATAAATCAACAGTAAAATTTGTAGCAATCTTGACGATGTTCTAGTGAATTCTCTGGCAATCAAATCGATCAAACTAACAAGAAAGAAAGTTCGATTTAATAAGATGGAACTTTAATTCCTGTGACTACATATTCCATGTTTGACTCTGACTACATATTCCATGTTTGACTCTTACTTTGAACATGGTCTTTGCCTATATGTATTTGGTGGTAATGTACTAGAAATCTTTGGACATATACACAAAATAAACAAACCAATAAGACAATCAAGTATTTTGAAACAGCATAGAAGGGTTTAATATAAATAATTACTTGATTTAAAATTAAGAGGTTGAAGGTTCAATTCACAATAAAAAGAAGACTGCAGCTCACCTCAATCTTGAAGAAGATAGTTGGTCAGGAATAAAGACATAAGGACCAGTAAATGTATTTGAATATAATCAGTTGATTATCAATCGTTAGCTCGTCAAGTAGTTCATCTGAAGCACGTAGTTTGTGTACTATTACATTCAACCAACGGTAAACCGGTGAGCACCCAAAGAATAATGGTTGCAGGTTATACCAGTATCTAAAGAAAATGACAAGGAATAGAGTTCTTGGTATCCATGAAACTTAGTTCTCTAACGACCTTTCAGGCCACCTTAGTGCCCTCAGATTATATTACTTGTCATTAAGGTGGAAAGAGATTGTACCTTGAAGCTAATCCATAGCAGGAATTCAAAGAATGATGTTGAGTACACTACCTCCTCATAGAGAAACTCAATAATGAGTGGCAAAAGCTATCTGTAAATTAGGCTCCTATTATTTATGGAACAAAAGTGCAAAATTTCAGCTCAATATCAACTCATTTCTTCTCTGAATGGTGCCTTCTCACTATTTCTACATTCATAAAGCATCATGGTTATTTCCAACAAGGGCTTAAGGCTTACAATGCAGACTTATTCCGTTTATCATCTGGTGCTCATGCACTTCTGGTACGTATCCTCCCTATCATGTTACTGCACATGAAACATCAAATTAGTTCATAAAATGCTGACATAAAACAACTTCTTCTATATTGAAATAATAATCATTGTCAGTGTGATTCAAATGATTATGAATCTTGCCAGCTATCGTACGAACACGCCCAATGATTATGCCATACCTCTGAAGTTATGCAGCTTGGTGCTTGAACTGAGCTGCTTGTCATCAGCAAAACAACTTAAACGTGCCAGAGTCAGATGGCTTCATTATAGCAGTATGTGTCAACAAGAAGAAATTATGACACTCATGACCAATAAAACCTTCAAATTAAAAAATGCCAAAACTTCTCAAATGGTTCCAATTTTTCGGAAAGATACCGAGACATCTCAAAATTATCTGGCAGGACATTTTTTGAGCAAAAGGTCTGTTATACAAGATCATGAAGTCTAAACCTCTCTTGAAATTTAGCATTGAAATCACGGTTACTGTTATGCCATTCATATCATATGATTCAATCAGAAATGGTCATCATCCTTGTGCCATAAACAAGAGCCACTGATGCTGGGTTGATATCCAGCTTCCTTCATATGATCAGTTAGCTTAGTAATCACTTCATTTACTTCTTGCATCTGATGATGGGATCTGTCTCTAGCCGTAAACTCATGTCTTGCACTTTTTAGCTCAATCCAACTATAAGCTGTTTCTTTTATCAATCCTTTCTCCAGCATGAGCCCTCTCACACTATGTGCATCATTCCACTTACAAGCCGCAGAATAAATGTTTGATAACATAGTATATCTTCCTGCATTCATTGGCTCCAAGTTAAATAGAGCTTTTGCGGCTCTACCACCAAGATCTAGGTTCCCATGAACCCGACTAGCACCCAAAATCGCACCCCACATTCCAGCATAATTTGATCCATTTGGTGCTCTCTCAATCAACTCCAAAGCTTCCTTTACTCTATTTTTCCTTCCTAATAGATCAACCAAGATGGCAAAGTGCTCCAGTCTTGGATAAACACCATATTCATTTTGCATCAAATGTAGAATTTGAAGTCCTTCAGAAACTGAACCTGTGTGGCTACAAGCAGTTAACAACCCGAGAAATGTGACTTCATTGGGAATTGTATTGGCTTCTATCATCTTCCTGAAAAGTTCGAGTGATTCCTCTGCATGCCCGTTTTGAGCAAACCCCACAATCAATGAGTTCCAAGACACACTATCTTTCTCTGGCATCAGCTCAAACAATGTCTTGGATGATTTCATATCTCCACATTTTAAATACAAGTTGATTAAGGCATTAAAGGTGAACACATTCAACAGATTTCCTATATGGCAACTCCTAATGATGTGTCCATGAATTTGTTTGCCTCTTTCAACGAGTGCTAGATTTGCACATGCACTTAAAACAGCAACAAAAGTAAATGCATTAGGACAGACTCCTTCCTCCAGCATTTTCTTGAAAAGATCCAAAGCTTCATGACTATGCCCATTTTGTGCTAAACCAGAAATCAAACTAGTCCAAGAAACGGTGTTCTTGACTGGCATTTCGTGAAAAACCTGAAAAGCATCGTTCAACCTAGATGCTCTAGCATATGCTGCAACCATTGAAGTCCATGACACAACATCTCTTTCTTGCATTCGGCTGAATATGCAATGAGAACTGTCCGGATCACCACACTTCCCATAAGCATCAATCCAAGCATTATAAACTATAGTATTGAACTCTAATCCTACTAGTGTTGCTGCTCCATGCACTTGACGTAACAGTCCTAGAGACCTTAAACCAGCGCAAGAACCCACAACACTTACAACCGTGTACTCGTCAAAACCTAAACCACAACAGTCGTTTTGCATTCTTTTAAAGATATCTATGCAATCTCTGTAAAACCCATGACGAGACAAACTCGAAATCAATGAATTATAACTTACAAGGTTCGGTTCACGCATTTCGTCAAACAAGTTACGAGCTTTATCAAGCAGACCCATTCGAGCATATGCAGAAACCATCGAGTTCCAAGAGCGAATGTCCTTGATGGGTATATCGTCAAAGGCCTTCTGGGCACTGCCCAAGTCATAAAATTTGGAGTACATACCTATGAGACGATTAGCCGTGAAGGGGTTAAAGGTGAGAGCTTTTTTGAGAAGAAAGCAGTGAAGGGTCGTCCCAAGGTTGATGTTTTTGGTGGCAATGCATCTGGAAATTAGGGACCTTAAGTGCTCTACCGCTCCATGATCACATTGAATCATTTTCATTGTTCCATTTTTTTTGTGACAATCACTGGTTTTTATCCCCATTTGATCCTCAAGCTTTCACATTTTGCGCATCAACTTACAGTCACACATCATACCTTAGAACTGTCATGTCCCTCCCACCTGAGAACTTCAATTAATTATAAAAATTATGGAAACTTTTAATATACTTTCGAACTATAAATATTTATAAATCAAGCACTGACCTTCACAAAATTGGGATATGACTTTTGCTTTATTCAACAAATTCACTTTATGTACAAACCTTATAATTCTATTAGAAAATTCTCTCTCTTTCGCTTATTTGTATGTTTGAGAATTGGAACTTGAGCTATCAGTAAGGAGCGCCGCACATATCAGTTGGAGTTCACTTTTTACAGCAGAATCTATATTGAAAGAGAGCCATTACTCCTTTGTACAATAAAGTTACGTTGGTGAACCTTTTCATTAAAACCAAGCAGGAACATGATGTCTCGGAGATTCTCGTGCTCTTACTGTTTCGTTCTCTTGTTCGTTTGCTCAATCTCTGCAACTTGCAATGAAGACCCAACTATCAAAACCATGGAGGATTTCTCTGGATACCCTTTTCAGGAACCATCTTCCTCGTTTAGTTCAAGCTCTCCATTTTCTTCATTATCAGTTGACACTCAAAATCTTCGAAAACAGGTAAGATGGCTAGCCGAAACATTTTCCTTTTCGCGGTTCGCTTCATAATCAAGTGAAAGCTGAATTGTTTAGCTTACTTTGTTCATTGTTCAGTTGAGTATCGTTTGAAGCGATTGATTAATCTGGTAAAGTTGTTGTCTTGAATTCACTTTGATTTAGATTGATGAATTATCCACTTTTTCCGATGCGCCTGCTCCGTCAGTGACAAGGATACTCTACACAGATAAGGATGTTTTGGCTCGCAGGTAACAAGATGGATCTACTTTGGTAATGGGAAACAACTAATGATCCAACCACTTTTTTTTCCACTTAAGGAGGGAATTTTAATCTCATCGTTATGTTTTACCGAGTGCTTTTGCCTGTATTGGGTTCTGAGGTACCTTGCCTAGAATTACTTCCATATCTAAAGTAAGATCTTTGTATCTTTCCCCTTTTCTCTGGAAAGTACTTGATTGCCTATATCTGTTATTATTATTCAATAGAAAGATGGATGAGCCTCTTTCAGATGTGCGAATAGAGTTTATCCAAATTGCTTTTCTTTGGTTTAGTAATCTCAGAATGCAGGAGGACAAATGCATAATATATCCCAAGATAAGTTATGAATGTTTGTCTGATAGTAACAAAAACATTTTGGCACTGTCTCATCCATTCCACATCTTTTGCAACATTTGAAACGATTATGTAACTCCGCTGTGGATGCGTAAATATCTGACATTCTTTACGATGCTAAGCTTGATGACTCGTGTTCTGCAAAAGGTACATCAAAAACTTGATGGGACTAGCTGGCCTCTCTGTTAGAGAAGATGCTGTTGGCAACATATTTGGGCGGTGGTGAGTTCATGACTTCATCAATTACTGAACTTAGGATTAAGTTCTTCTGTAGATTATATGCCGGTGCATTTATTCGCTTAATTCTCATTTACTGTTTGCATTTTTTATTCTTATATTTTTCCCTTTCTGTTTTCCAGCTTATAGTATCTCAGATGTTTGATCAGATTGACTCTACTCATTTTGTTCTCTTTCATATTCCATTTTTATGATTGTCATTACTTCCCTTGAGTTTTTATCAATGTACTAACTTTAATTCTGTACATTTTCGTAGTTTAAGTTAAAAGATACCTTTCTTTGTGTTCTATATGCAGGGATGGGAATGAACCAGAGCTCAGTGCAGTTGCCACTGGTTCTCATATTGATGCTATTCCATACTCAGGGAAGTATGACGGAGTTGTTGGTGTATTAGGTGCAATAGAAGCCATTAATGTACTGAAAAGGTATGCACTGAGCGGTTTCTACAACTAGTCAAATTTGCATAATTTCTGAAACATGATGTACAATTTGCAGCTGCAAATTATTAACCCATTGTCATCAGAGACGTAGGGGGATAATTTTTATCTGGAAATTCACTACCATAAAAATGATAAAATCATTATTGCTTAATTCCAGATGCAATATATATTATAATGCAATTTGTCCTCACTTAAAACACTTATGCAGCCAATATATTTAGAAAGTAATCTTAATCCTTCTTGCAGACCAAAACTGAAAGTACAAAGTTATAATTTGCATAGAAAGATCAAACCAATTCACCAATGTCAAGATAAGTAGGGAGAAATTTGAGATTAATGTGGAATGCTTTTCCCTTGGTCCTTGAAAGTTGTAGTCATCTATCATGGGCTATAAGTTTTGTTATTCCATCTATTGTTATTTTACCCGTAAACGTTGTTAACCTGATATATGTGTTGCAGGTCTGGCTTTAAACCTAAAAGGTCACTAGAAATTATCTTGTTCACTTCAGAGGAGCCTACACGTTTTGGGATAAGTTGCTTGGGAAGGTAAGGACCTCTTAAACAGCTAAGTTTATAGGTAAAACAAACAATTTCCACGTAACAATTTCTTTTCCACTCCAATTTCTTACATAATTTACCTTCACTTTCTGAGTAAGTATTAACAACAGGAGTTTCTGTCAGTTGTTTGTTTTGCGCAGATTCTCATAATTATTTTTAATATGCAGCCGGTTATTAGCAGGAAGTGAGGCACTTGCTGAAGCTCTAAAGACAACAGTTGATGCTCAAAATATATCATTCTTTGAGGCAGCGAAATCTGCTGGGTACGCAAAGGATCATGATGATTTGTCTATAGTTTTTCTAAAGGAAGGTAGTTACTCAGCTTTTGTAGAGCTGCACATAGAGCAGGGTCCCATTCTAGAGGAAGAAGGTCGGCTACTTTCCCCGGCTGCTTTTATCCTTCAGAAGTCGTAATTTACAAGTTCTTGCTATGACTCACTTTGAGATTGAATTCAGGCATATCCATTGGTATAGTAACTGCAATTGCTGCCCCTGCAAGCATAAAGGTGGATTTCGAAGGCGACGGAGGCCATGCCGGGGCTGTCCTGATGCCAAGCAGGTTCCTTTTTCCTTATTCAAATGTCTGCTTATTTTGTATTATTTGCATTTTTATCAGCTACAATAGTTTGTTTGTCCAACCCATTTTCTCAATATTTTTTGTTGTATCTGTTAATCATCTCCAATTCTTGTTTGTAATTCTGAGATTTTAATCCCCTTTACAATTGATAGCTTATTTTCCATAAAGTTCTGAGACCCTAACTTATGACAAAACAGATTTGATCAATAGATATACTTTATTCTTAATCACAATATTACGACCTTTATCTTCCAGAATAATGCAATAAAGTCTATTTGACTAATTATCAAACCACAGCGTCTTGCTAATTAAAAATGAAAATAGGTGGCTTTTTGAAAAACAATGAGAGCACAACGGAAGTGTGGTTCAATTGACCTTTCTTTTTACGCATGAAACTGCTAACAATTTCATGAATAATTTGGATCAGAAATGATGCTGGTTTGGCAGCTGCAGAGTTGGCATTAGCTGTTGAGAAGCATGTATTAGATTCTGGATCAATTGATACTGTTGGTACAGTAGGTATACTGTTTTCTTCACACCTTCCGTAAGGGCTATATTTTCTCTTTATCTGCCTCCTGGTGTTCAGTGGAGGGCATATGAATCAAGCAGGTTTTCAAAATGTAATTGCTTGCATTTTGCAGCTAGTCATCCGTATACTATCTTCTCTTCTTGTAGGTATTTTGGAGCTGCATCCCGGAGCCATCAATAGCATCCCAAGCAAATCTCACTTGGAAATTGGTATGGTTTTAAAGCTACTGTTGATATTAAGACAGTTGAAGCTATAACAGTCATCTATTATATTCCTACTGTGGGTTGAATACTTGAGCAGATACCCGAGACATTGATCAAGAGCGAAGAAATGATGTGATTGAGAAAATTTTCCAGTCTGCAGAAATGATAGCATCGAAACGTGGGGTCAGATTATCGGAATTCAGAATCATAAATCAGGATCCACCAGCCCTTTCTCATAAATTAGTTATTGATGCAATGCAGTCTGCAGCTAAAGAGTTGAACTTAACACATAAGTCAATGATAAGCAGAGCTTACCATGATTCCCTCTTTATGGCCAGGTATGAATGAGTATATATATAAATGGCTGTAGAAGCTGAAGTGCCATTATTGAGTTGATACACACATGCAAAATTTTCCATTTTGTCTATGTTTCACTATCTAGTTTCTTGTTACTTCAAATTTACCTTCCAGGTCATATGGGTATAGATCTTGTGTTCTGTTTTCTTGTCACTGACCAAAAACAGAGTGGCTGATTATGCAACAATGACTTTCTTGCAGAGTATCTCCCATGGGAATGCTGTTCATTCCATGTTATAAAGGTCCTACTCTGGCTTGCCTTTATGTATTATATATCAGCAGTTTTCTCTTATACAATAAGATTGGATTGTTTGGTTCTCTTCTTTCTTTTATGCAGTATACAAAATTTTCACTTTTACAAGTAGGCAGTGATTTCCTGAAACACAAATAGTTCTTTACTTATGGGCATTAGTTAACTTCAGATTCTTTATAGAACCTCCGCATGTGAATCCGTTTGCTATTGCCTTCCCGGGACAGGTCAATGTAGCCATTTGAGGATGGATCCATCAACTTGGCAATGACTGAAGAATGAACTTTTACTTCTGATTTGGTTTTGCAGGATACAGCCATAAACCTGAAGAATATGCATCCATCAAGGATATAGCAAATGGGGTGAAGGTGTTGGCACTAACACTTGCCAAGTTGTCATCATTTTGATTCACATGTTACAACTACGACAATGGCCACAAAGCTCTTGGTGCACCAAATGCCTTCGTTGTTGCCATGTACATATGCTTGGTTATACATAAGTATAATTGCCAGGCATCAACTTCCGAATAAAACATACGAGAAGGAAACTATGTTCATGAATTCAGATGTAGAGTACTAAAAATCACTGTACGAATGAGAGTTTCATGAAAATATCAGTATATCCCACAGCTATTTTAATAATTTCAGATAAGTCGATAAGTTATTGTAGATCTTAATGTCTCCACTTTTGATCACCATCCTCTGATACTCCCCCTCACTTTGACTCGAACTTTCGGCCTCTTGAATTATAGCCATCATCACTTCAAGATCTTGGATAAGTATCACCATCACTTCTGTTGCAAGCGTTTTTGTTTCCACTCTAGACTTCTAGTTTCAGGCAAGTTATGCAATGAATTATAGTATGTTATTGGTAATGTAAATTTAACTAAAGAATTGACAATTTACAACATGAGAGTTACATTACAACTTTTATTGGCAGTAACTGGAATAACACTATTTGCACCCCTCATTACATAATAGCAGACATAATCTCATAGCCAGTTAGTTAACATCAAGATTTTACAATTTGCAAGGGATACAAAGATTTTAGAAGGCACCTGAACTTTTCTCCTCCAGAAAGAATTAAAAAACAAACATTTTTTGAAATTACTCACCAGAAAGAATCACAATGATGAACTTTTCTCCTCCAGGGATTCTTTAACTGCCTTCAAAAGCTGTGGCATTAACTTCTGGTTAGTAACAATAATGCCAGTGTCAAGGTCCAGGTATCTTCCTCTAGAAAAATCTAAAGGGTTCCCTGCTGCATCAGTAGCCACTCCTCCCGCTTCTGCAAAAGTGAATTTAGAAGGCATTCAAGAACCAAGATGTCGTGCAAACTTTATTGCCTTACGAAATAACATAATCATGAGTTTATCACAGTGCTTTAAACCGCTGTTGTGAATAAAAATGTCCCAAGCTTTCCCCTTGGAGAAAAGGCCTTACATGATAAGGGAAGCAGAAAAAGAATGAGGGAAAATGTGAAGCTAATCCTCGTGTCAATACGTGAGAAGGTTGGAAGATCATAGGAATGAACTGTCTGTACCTGTTACAACTATGCATCCAGCTGCATGATCCCATATTTTCTCCTGATAACCTTTATGCGGAAAACGCAGATATATGGCCCCATCTCCTCTGGACAGAGCACCATATTTGGCTTGACTATCAATTCTAACTGGTGGTGCTTTAACGCCAAGTTTCTGGAAAAAGATTAGATTTTTAACAGCATTACAACGGATAAATAGGGTAAGTGTTTCCTTCCCCCTACTTTTTTCTTAGGGAAGACAGTACCAAGATTGGGGGAAGGGGACGCAGGGAGACAGGTTGGGTGCATATGTGGGTGCTGCAAAGGGGAACATGTATCGTACTCTGGCAATGGTGTTAGTCAAGTCATGCTGTGAGTGAGCTGCTTCATACGATTCAAAGAAGGATGCTTCTTCAGTGTTATCAATAGCACTGACTTGTACCTACAAAGTGTAAGCCAGGAAAGAGAAGTGCCAGTTATATCAGCAACAGAAGTCATGTGGGCCAAATCTATTCACAAACTTACCTTCACGACAACTGACTTGTACCTACATAGTGTAAGGCAGGCAAGAGAAGTGCCACTTACATCAGCAATAGATGCCATGACAGAGAAATACATTCATGAACTTACCTTCACTGCTGAAGAACCATCCAGTGATTGCATGTAAGTCCCTGAACCAACCGCAGCATAGAATAAGCAGCCAACTTCACCATGCAAATTTTTCTGACTGCTACCACTGATGGATTTTAACGGAAGATTTGGACAAGCTAGGACACCTAACACTACTCTGCCTTCATCTAGCAATGCTAAAGCTATTGCATATTGATCTCCTCTTAGAAACCTAAAACAACCCCACAGAAATAATTATCCTCATCATAATGTGAGGAAAATACGCATCAATAAGGCCACCACTGTTAAGGAAATTTCTTGGCAAGGTCGCAAAAATTGAACATGTTGATTTGGTGTTTCTGCTCTTACAGATGAGAAAGAGACTAAAGTAAGGATGTATCTATTTACTGCCAGTGAAAACACCATCAAGTTGAGCTTGCTTATTCAGCTCTAAATAGTTTGATCTTGCTTCCAGTGACAATAGTATTGTTTACAAATTTATCATCCACTTTTTAACATAATATCTATCAATCAATTGCTCAAATTGGTCGTCTGACATTTCAGGTAAAGGTTCCCAATTTTATTTCATCTCCAAAAGCTCAGTCCAAAATTTGAAGCAAAAACCCCGCTAAAATGATCATTAACGTGAAGAGAATTATTAGTTTCATTGGTTGATCTGAGTAAGCTAGAAGAGAAACATGACTATGATGCATGACAAGGTGTAGTAGTAGCTGGTGGCATATACAAATGATCTCACAAGAAGGAAAAAGGATAAAGACAGGGATAGCCAAGTCATTGTTATGTGACGGCAGAAGAACTTAGTACGTAAACCAAAAATTTATTAAATTGACGAAACAAGTAAAAGAAGGCACATGTTTCATAGGAACGGCTTCTAGTTTACTTGCTATGTTATCATCATTATCTTGCAATCCTTTTATGCACCTACTATTGTTACATAAATTATAAGCATGAGACATAGAGAAACAAATGGATAACGTTGGTATATGTGTATGCCAAGTCAGGACGAACGGAAATTTTCTAGCAATTTACATAAAAGAGTCCAAAATTTGTGGATAAGAAGTAACAATTGAAAACCACGAGCAGACCTCTAATTGGCTCCCTAGTGCAAGGTTGTGGATATCAAACTCGACCAATGTTATTACCTTGTGCACCAAAGTTTGCAACTAAGGACATGTATCTAGGAGCAATTTTTTTAATTCACACGCATCATGAGTCATAAAGAGACAATTTCATCATTTTGAACACTGAGCACAACTGTGGGCTCATCGTCCAAGATAAAAGTATGTAACCTGATCACACTGTTCATGTAAAATCCCAAGATGGAAAGCTTACCCTTTAGTACCATCTATAGGGTCCAACACCCAATGTCTTCCCCGGGAACCACCTTCAGATTTGCCGCTGTCAATGGCACTAAGCACATCTTCTTGAGATAAGTTGCATACACTGCATGACTCATCACTAGCTAATGTATCACAAACAAGTTTTGTTATGCGCTCTCGAGTTTCCTTGGCAGCATCTAGTCGAATATCAGCTGAATCCTAGAGGTAATCCATAAAAGTCACTAAATTGAAGCCCATATTCAAATAAAAAAACCACAAAAAAGGTTTGCAAGTGAAAGCACCTCCTCTGCCACTAATGAGAAAGGTTTAGAAGGAATCTCCTTTTGCAACACAAGACTGACTACAGCCTGTGAACCTGAAATCCACAAAAATTAGGCAGGAATGAAAATATAGGTAGCAGTAGTGACTTTTGCATCAATTTGTAAGTCAAGCACCCTCATCAACAACATTTAAAAAAAGTCATCCTTAATATATCCACACAGAAAGAAATCAGTATCTTCCAAGAAGATGGACTAGGTAAGATGGCAGACTATTTTAGCAGGTACTACCTGATGGAAATTACAGGTTCCTAGGCAAAGTTGTGTGCCTGAAATAACACTATTAACTTAGTGCTCCAAAAGGTCACTTAAACATACAAGGGAACACAATGATATGACCAAACTTTCTATTGTGGCTAAGTACTTTACAGTTGTCTTACCATTCTAGACAATAACTTAACCAATTGCTTTGAAATTGAGCTAATGCGTGAAAAAGTACCTACTGCAGTTGAACAAAAGTGAATTGTTTATCGTTTGACTATCAAGGTGCGGGCATACTAGACAGCAGAGAATTTTAGTCAACCAAAGCATGGACTTCCATGCATGTTTGATCCACCCAACAAATACCATTTTCGTGTGCGTTTAGGATTCCCATTCAGAATAATAACCATGAAAAGAATATTAAGTATCTCAAACGATAGGAAGTAATACGTATTAAAATGACTACAGACCATAATCAGCAACCGTGACAGGACTCTCATCGGATTTTGACTGCACATCCGATCGCACAAGAGCCTTCTGCACCTTCTGAGGAACCAGAAAGGAAATTGATAAACTTAGCTTAATAAACAAGAGCAGAAAATTCTACGTAAATAGAACATAGTCCTCTGACTACCAATGTGAAAAAATATGATAAATGGTAGTAATAATGCGACGATCAAGATTGTAAACTGGATGAGTTAATCAGAAACATATATAATCATCTATAGTCATTCGGAAGCAAAAAGCATTGACAGTAGTATTAGCACATTGTGTGATATCAAACTATTTTCTTATGGTTTAAAGGTGACTGCGATCACGTTACATCTGTTCGAAGACCATCACAACACACTTAATGAAAAATCAGCTCCTTTCAAAGACTCTAAATCTTGTGAAGATAACCAAAAATCATGTAATGCAATTGTAGCACACAGAATTAGAAGAAAACAAAGACATATTATTTGGTTCGACCGAAGATGGCTTTTGTGCTAAAGAATACACCAGTACGACCAAAGCAAAGCAATAATGGCAAATACAGCATCAGACAAACTAATATGGACGATTAACTAAGAGCAAAGAAAAAAGCAATCCTGTGAACATAAACAGCAACCGCAAATAACAAAGGTTTTCAATCAAGATTAAAACTTTACCCTCTGGGTCACTTTCAAATTAAGATTTAAAGCTAAGATATCACCACACACAGACAAGAAAAAAGGTATTACTCATAACGCAGATCCGTTTATTAGAACAAGACCATGACGAGTAAATGAACAACCAAAAATTGAATACTTTTACTTAATAAAACTGTTAGTGAAAGATGGAGACTGCCTGGCAGAGACGGGCAGCCAAGGAAGCGGCTTTTTTGGCGGCAGCGAGCTCCTTGTCGTAAGAAGACATTGAAGAAACAATCTTGACAGAGTAAGAAGAAGGAAGGGTCTTGTTCTTGGAGGAGAAGAGAGGAAATAGAAGATGGGCTTTGATTTGGGGTTTCAATGTGCATAAGCCACAATTGACAGAAATCATCTCTTGTTTTGCTTATGATCTCCAATTTCCTAATCACATCGATCTGCTCGTGCAACTCAAACCATTTCATGTGTACTAATATTTTTAGTTGTTAAGAGGGATTGACAAATTTGAATTTACTGAATTTTAAATTGAAATTTATTTAAATTAAAAATAATATAATTTTATTTAATAATTAAAATAATTAAACGAAATTATTTTACTTTATTTGGATATTTACTTATAAACATAAATATTTTTATTATTTATCTAAAATAAGTATTATGAAAACAACTATAGTCAATTTATATAAAATGAATTCAAAAATACATATATTCTAAGAATTTAAGTACAATATTTTTTATATACAACTTCATATATATATATATATATATATATATATATATATATATATATATATATATATATATATTATTTTCATTTTCTTCATTGAAACAAAAGTAATTATTCAAATTGTTTCTCTTATTCACTAATTTTTATTAAATGAAATTGAAATATGAATTATAATAAGATAAATTTTATTAAATAGAAATGAAATTGACTTTGATAGCTTGATATTGTACGGCTTCGTGACTTTCCCCCAACAGGATCATCTGTCAAATATTATGGTGTCTTATTATGTTTCATGAATCTCGATCATTTATTTATGTGGGCTCTGCATTTATTTATACGGGACCCACGTAGGATCCATATAAATAAATGACTGAAATTCATGGGACATAATAAGACACTATAAAATTGAATAGAGGATCCGGAGATTTCTCCTAGACAGGATCCTCTGTCCAATATTATGATGTCTTATTATGTTCCATGAATCTTAACCATTTATTTATGCGGGTTCCGCCTTTATTTATACGGAACCCATGTAGGATCAATATAAATAAATGACTGAAATTCATGAAAAAGAATAAAACACCATAACACTACCCGATTATATTAAAATAATATCGATGTCATTTTAGTATATAAATTAAACTATATTGTTTTAAATTTAAGAACAAGATTTGGATCATCTCAAGTCCAATTCAAAAGTGAAATTGCAGAAGCTAGCTAGATGCATGCATGTAAATGGAAGTTCCAAATTATCAGAAGCTATTTAGTTGTTATATCGCCATAACTTTCTTAAAATAGAGTTCCATGAAAGTAAAACACAAGAGTTACTTTCATTTTCAATGTACACCACAAAAGAGAGAGCCTCCAGGTGGGGCGGGTAGCCATCAAACTTGAACCTAACTTTCTCTACCTGTTTCCTCATTCTTCCTGATCAGAAAGCAGAAAAAAGAAACAAAAAATAGGGTTTTCATCTCCGTCCCATTTGATATATTCATGTCTCCTGAACATTATAATCTGCAGAAACACCAAATCTTTCCGATACCAACGTGGTGGAAGGTGGTGGAGATTGCAAGCTGCTAGAGAGAAAGAGGGTTTGGAAGAAGGTACAGAAATGACGGACGTGGAGCCTGTATCAACAGTATGGAACAAAACACAGGAGACAATAGTGTGCTATGCACCAACCATGATCACCACAAATGGTGTATGGCAAGGTGATAATCCTTTAGATTTCTCGCTCCCTCTTTTCATTTTGCAGCTAACTTTGGTGGTAGTCACCACTCGCATTCTCGTGTTCTTCCTCAAACCCCTTCGTCAACCTCGTGTCATCTCCGAGATCCTGGTAAGTCTTTTCGTATTCTTCTGTTTAATTCTGCATTAGATGTTCATGAGATTTGTGCAAACGTTTGTATGAAGACTAACATCAAAAAAATATGAAATGATCGTCCAATATCATGATCAAATCACGGTTGAATCGTTTCAAGAAGACAATGATCTTCATGATGTTCTTAAAATTTACAGGGTGGAGTGTTATTGGGACCATCTGTGCTAGGTCGTAACAAAACATTTGCAGAAACAATATTTCCCATGAGAAGTGTGATGGTGCTTGAAACAATGGCAAACGTCGGATTACTCTACTTCCTCTTCCTTGTTGGAGTAGAAATGGACATATCTGTGATAAGAAGAACTGGGAAAAGGGCATTGTTCATAGCTGTTGTTGGTATGATATTGCCTTTCCTTGTAAGTCTCTGTTTCAGCTTCGTAATTCGAAGTGAACATACTGTTCACAAAGGGACAGTAACGATCTTCTTAGGTGTAGCTCTCTCTGTCACAGCTTTTCCAGTACTTGCGAGAATCCTTGCAGAGCTGAAACTCATCAACTCAGAGCTTGGAAGGCTTGCAATGTCTTCAGCTTTAGTTAATGACATTTGTGCTTGGGTTCTGCTAGCTTTTGCCATTGCTTTAGCAGAGAATGAAACAGCTTCTTTGGCTTCTCTGTGGGTGATCCTTTCTAGTGTAGCATTCGTCGTTTTCTGCATCTTTATTGTTAGACCAGCAATCTCGTGGGTGGTTCGTAGAACCCCAGAAGGAGAAACATTCAGTGAGTTCTACATATGTCTTATTCTCACAGGAGTGATGATTTCAGGTTTCATTACAGACTCTATTGGAACACATTCTGTGTTCGGGGCTTTTGTGTTCGGACTAGTCATTCCAAATGGACCTTTGGGTGTGACACTTATAGAGAAACTAGAGGACTTTGTTTCAGGACTTCTGCTACCACTTTTCTTTGCTATGAGTGGACTCAAGACTGATATATCTTCGATTAACAAAGCCAGTACCTGGGGAATTCTAACTCTTGTCATCATCCTTGGAACTGCTGGTAAAGTTGCAGGAACTATGATTGTTACTCTCTTCTACAAGATGCCATTACTTGATGGGGTTGCCCTCGGTTTGCTTATGAACACCAAAGGCCTTGTTGAAATGATTGTCCTCAATGTGGGCAAAGACCAAAAGGTAAGGTACTTATATTTCTTTAAACATCTTACTTGCACATTGATGTATGTACACAAACACAGACATACTTGGTTGCACACTTTGACAATCACACTGGTCATAACATGATGTGTACACAATTTTCATTATGTACAGGTCTTAGATGATCAAGCTTTTGCGATCATGGTGATTGTGGCTGTTGTCATGACTGGAATCATCACACCAATTGTTACAACAGTGTATAAGCCAGCAAGAAGGTGTATAGCATACAAAAGGCGAACGATTCAGAGGACAAAACTAGATTATGAGCTTCGAGTTCTGGTGTGTATACACACACCCCGAAACGTCCCAACCATCATCAACCTCCTCGAAGCTTCTAATCCAACCAAAAAGTCTCCAATGTGTGTCTATGTCCTCCATCTTGTAGAACTAACAGGTCGAACATCTGCCATGCTCATAGTCCACAACACCAGAACTTCAGGCCGACCTGCTCTTAACCGGACACAAGCTCAGTCCGACCACATCATCAATGCCTTCGAGAACTATGAACAACACAACAGTTGTGTCTCAGTTCAGCCATTAACAGCCATTTCACCTTACTCTACAATGCACGAAGACATCTGCAACTTAGCAGAAGACAAAAGGGTCGCTTTCATAATCATTCCTTTTCACAAGCAGCAAACAGTTGATGGAGGTATGGAACCAACAAACCCTGCATTTAGAACTGTGAACCAGAATGTGTTAGCAAACGCACCATGTTCAGTTGGGATTCTCGTCGATAGAGGGCTAACTGGATCTACGAGACTATCTGCGAACGATGTCTCTCATCAGATAGTTGTGCTCTTCTTTGGTGGACCAGACGATAGAGAAGCTCTAGCATATGCATGGCGGATGTCAGAACATGCTGGAGTAACCCTAACAGTCATTAGGTTCATTCCAGGCCATGGAACAGCACAACCTGTAAGAGTTTCACACAGTAATTCAGATGAACTCACTGCACTACCCATTGGAACAAACATTGACATGGACCACCAACTTGATATGGAGCTTATAAACGAATTCAGAATCCATAAAGCTCATGATGAGTCCATTTTTTACACTGAGAAAGTTGTCAACAATGGAGAGGAAACTGTGGCAGCTATAAGAGCAATGGACAATGTTCATGACCTGTTCATAGTCGGAAGAGGACAAGGGTCGTTTTCACCGCTTACAGCTGGTCTCACAGACTGGAGTGAGTGCCCTGAGCTTGGAGCCATTGGCGACTTGCTAGCTTCATCAGACTTTGCTGCCACAGTTTCAGTGTTAGTGGTACAACAGTTCGTCGGAGCAGGACCCGTAGGAGAAGACGTTTCATCGCCAACGACTCCTAGTGCTCTAGATGATCCATTTAGCAACGAGGAGTTAATTAACAGACGATCGACCACTAAAGATCCGTCTATGGATCAACCAATATGCGATGCTTAAACGTATACAGATACTATAGGATTATGTGAAGCCACTACTACTACCCGTCAAGGAGATAGATTCATACTCAAAAACTTGATAGATTCATACTCAAAAACTTGTAGAGAAGGAAAGTTAGGAAGTTTCTTAATTTTTCATTTGTACAATGATTTTTTTCATATCAACTTCCATTATTTTAGGATATACAAGCTTCTAATATTTTCAATAGTTTAGTGTATGCTTGAAAAATCGGCAAAGTTTAAGATATAAAAGATTCGGTTTAAAATTTGTTAAAATTTAAAATTGAATAAAATTAAAAATTTAAATATAACATGAAATTCTTATTAATAAAGAATTTGAAGTTTAATTCAAAAAATATTAAATAAAAATGTATTTATTTATTTTAGTTTATAATAACTTATTAATTTATAAAATTGACTAAATAATTAATAAATTAGTCAGTTTTAATGACAAGAGTTATTAAACTAAATTAAATCAAAAATGAAAATCAAACTGAAAAATTAAACGATTTAAAATTTTTACAATTTATAATATTTTCAATTATTTATTTAGTACAACAATAAAGATTTCATTCTAACAGACGGGCCAAAGAATCAGAAAAGTTTAAGCATCATATATTAGTAACACTTACAACCCTAATAATGTGAGGTTTTGATAGCAATAAATACTATTTTAGTAACCATAGAAGTGTAAAGTGATATTAAAATGACAATAAAATTTGAAATTTTATTTTAAACACAAATTTTAATATATCAAAAATAAAATATAAATATTTGAAGATTTTAACAAATTTAATCTTGGTGGAACATCATTCAATACCATTTCACCTTTCATTTCAATATTATATAGGTTATGCTTGGTTGGACGTAAGGTTTTTAATGGAATTGAATGATTTATAAATCTTTCATTCAAATAGTATTTTATTATATTACATTATAAATCATTCATCTAAATAACATTTCACTATATTATATTCGAACCCTTCCATCCTTCCCAGATAACAATTTTCTAATATTACATTCATTTACGTTCCATTGTATTATCAATAATTCCATTTCATTACATTCTTTTATATTCCATTAAAAATTTACGTCTAATCAAACATAATCTTAGGACTTATAATTTAGATGGTACTTATAATTTGGCTCAAATTGGTTGACGTAGGACCTAGACAACCATGATTTATTTAGTATAATATAAATACTATATTTTCAAGAAAAATATATATTTTATTCCTTTTATGGTTTCAATTATTTAGCTAGCCCTATCCTAAATTACTCCTTCGTCTCCAAGATAATATAATTTTAGACCTAATTACATAGCCAATTTTTTTGATCATTAAGGGTCAATCTTAATTACTAAATGAGAAAATTTGGGTTTTTCAAAATATTGTTTTAATTATTTATGATTAAATTTAGACACAATTAATTTTCATCTAATTTTGAGTTAAATAATTTTACGTTAGTTTGTAATTTAACAAAATAGATTTATTTATTTTAAAAATATTTTATATTGTTAAAAATATTAAATTTCTGTTACTTGACAATGTTTATATAAATAATGTTATATATACAATTACACGCGAATTTGTATTAAATTAATTTGATAAATATTTACAAATTTTAGCTAGATTTAATACTAAAAGTGTTTTTAATAAAATTTATTTTGAAAATATTACAAAATACTCTTTTAGTAATTCTGAAACATTCAAATGTGTACCATAATTTATTAGCATTTAGATTGTAAATATTATTATTGTTTAAAGTTTTATAAACATATATTTTAATAGAGCCACTCTTATTTATCTTTTTAGTACTCTTTTATTATCCACACCTTGTAAATATTCAGTGAGAAAATAATTTTCTTAAAATAAATGGTCATTTATATCTTTAAATTTGAGAATTTGTATGCCTGACATTAATGATTAAAATATTTAAACAATTCGGTTGGTTTTATTATGCAAACTCTGAGCCGAAAAATTTTTAGTTTGTTTTAAATTTTAAATTCGATTGACTTTAATAAATATTATTGTTAAAATTGACCAATTTATTAATTAATTAGTCGGTTTCAGAATTAATCAATTTTATAAATCAATTAAGTTTTATTTAACATCTTACTTTTTAATTAAACTTCAATTTTTTATAAATAAAGATAATCTCTTTAAATCATATTTTAAAATAAATGGTCATCCATATCATGAAATTTGAGAATTTGTATGCCTAACAACAATGATGAAAAATATAACCGAATCAGTTGGTTTTATTGTGAAAACTTACTAACTTTTTAGTTTGTTTTAATTTTTTTATTCAATTGACTTTAATAAATATTATTGTTAAAATTGACCAATTTATTAATTAATCTGTTAGTTTCAGTAAATTAATCAATTAAGTTTTATTTAACAGCTTTTTAATTAAACTTCAAATTTTGTTTATAAATAAGGACATACTTTGAATCATATTTTAAAATTTTAAAATTTATTCAATCTTTAATCGATCTTATGAAGGTGTAATCTTGGTTGAACTTTTGTAACCTTAAGTCTTTTGTTTTATTAATTTAACTTCCAGTTCGATTTTTATTTTAATACGTTCCTCCAATCACTATTTTTGTAATGAAAATTTGAAAGCATATTGGGAAATTTCTAATTTATATCCTACCCATAAATCTCAAAATCAATTGTAAAATCACTTTAAAACTTTTTCTTTTCCCTCAAGTGCCTCTTCTCGTCAGCAAAAATGCCATAAAGAAAAAAGGTGATACATAAAGAATATATCATATTGTCAAGTCTTCCAATATCAGTATTAAATAATTTTAATTACCCACTTTAAGTAATATTATAATATTACAAAATAGCATCACTTTTTCCTGAAATTCGGTATAAAGCCAATCAATGCCTAATTCTTCCTACCCCAATTGCAAGGTTAATGGTTGCCTACTCTGACTTTGGCTTCCTAGAATCTTTACTTTGTATGAGACAACGTGATTCATACAATTAAGCATTTAGTAGTGGATAATGTCTAACTCACTCTCTTTTGCTCCCATGCAAACTCACCTCTCTTATCAATTAGTCCTATCAAGCAAAAGAGAGCCACCGTATACAATTATTAGTCTAACTCGAGTTTATTTTTTTAAAAATAATTAATTAAAATAAGAATATTAAATAAACTTTAATTATTTATTTTTGAGTGTATAAATCTCTTAAATTTAAACTAGAGTTATTGCTAATATGATTTAGACATATAACATAATTAAATTTGCCTAATTTGAGTGATTAAGAAAACATGATTCATAATTAATTACACTAAGTAAGTATCTCATTTAGAAATAATCTCCTTACTAATTAAAGATAAGGGTACGCACTACTAGATCTCTGCAGATCTCTGCATATAAGCCAGATTTCTATTGGATTGTTATTGTATTAGGAGATAATGCATGTTTAATTCAAATCTCTTATAGATTAGTCTTATCAAACAAAAGAGAGTTTAATTAAGAGTCAATTAAAATTCAGATATTAAGACTATTAATCAACTTTTAATTAATTATTTTCAATTTTATAAACCTTTTAAATTCAAATTAGAATTGCTTTTTGAAATCAATCTAAACATGAAAAAGACATAAAACGATGTATATAGAGTTATAGACCACGCTTGGATTCCAAATATGTAATGGCTGGTGAACTTCCTTGTAAACATGTTATTGGTTAAAAACAAGCATCATCCATGGCTTTCTTACACACTAGTGGAAGGTTGGATTGTTCTAAGTTTCCAGTGGCAGACAAGGTAGCCTTCAAAACCTCCATAAAAACAGAGACAAATGTCTTCTTCTTAGCTTAAAATGGCTAAAAGATTCATTTTATCCATTTGGTTTGTCTTTTTTGTATATATGTTAGTTGTCACTTTCTCTTGTTGTAATTATCACAACTCCAATTTTTATGCTTCCATCTGCCATATTCAAAGTTGTAATATACTTTTTTTTTTTGCTTTCTTGCCTACCCACTTTGATAGAGTTACAAAATTGTGCAAAGCAAAGTTGCCCTTTTCCCTCATAGATGTATAATACACTTTGCAGTTAGGGATAGGTTACTTTTAATAAGTGTCTTATGTGAAACAACTCATTACAAGTTTGGTTACATGCTTAGTGAGTTTGGATATTGTTAATTAATAATGTCTCAAACTAATAAAAACTTTGTTAAATTTGATGTAAATTATCTCTAATTTAATAACGGATATATTACTAAATCTTACTATAAAATATTCAATTTTGCCTATATTTTATGTATTATCGTAGTATCTTGTTAAATTATTAGTCATGGTTAATGTAATTGTTTTAAATATCAAAAATAAGACCTCATTAATTTAGGATTAAACCATATCAAATTCTTAATTCGAGATAGGTTTGAGTTTTAAAACATGGGTCACATCTAAAACAACTTACATTATAGAATATTCCAAAATATTTTATTTTCCTACATTAAAATTTTCAAAATTTTAATTACAATTTGTAATTTATGATATAAAGATATTTCTTCTGCTCGACCAGAAAATAAAAAGCAATTAACATATTAAAATTGATGTAATTTCAAAATTATATGCCTTTAGTGACCTATATATCTCCAATTAACAACATAATATGGTAATGGATATAACTAATCAAGAAATTTTATTTAATTGGATAAGAAATGATTATTTAAAATTTTAATAATTATTATTTCAATATATGCTAAATAAATTATCAAGTGTGAGTAATAATTTACAAATTAGTACTCCAAATAATCCATTAATGAACTAAGAATTTAAAGCCAAATAATGGATTTTAAATTTTTTTGGACCAACCATATTATTAAATAATTTACCGAATGATACAATAAGTAAGTTTTGCTTAACAATTTCGAATTTGCATTGACCGTCCAATCTACAGCAGACGATATGATTGATAGACTTGGACCTGATGACCAGCTGCTATAAATTGACCGCATATGTAGGATGCCAGCTTTTGCTAGTCAAAAAGTCACACCCAATAAGTGTTCTTCCTTTGAAACTAAAACAACACTTTAGCCATGCGAAACTGTGCCGTCTCAGAATTACTTATTTAATTCATCCTTTTTTGGTTGTCTATTTTTTAATGTTTTATCCTGCCATCTAAATTTTAGCTATATATTTATACAAGATCTGTGTTTATTTATGCAGTATTTATAAAAGACCTATATTAATTAATAATTGATATTTATTAAACACAATAAAATACTATAAAATTAAACAAAAGATTTAAACTTTTTTTTTTTGAGATGTTTTGCAATTTTTGTAAAGATATGTCTGAGATCTTAACCCCAACTTCGACTGTTTAGGCCTGATATTTCTCTTTTGTAATTAAAAAAAAAACACTTTAGGTTTTAGTTTCATTAATTTTTAATTAAATGGTAATTTTCATTCTCACAAATTTCACCCAATTTCGTGAGCCTAAAAGAATTGATTATGTTGCTGTTAAAATAATAACAATTTTGAAGTTTATTATTAAAAAAGATAAAGGATCAGGTTGGGTCAAACCGTGCCTGACATAGAACTACCCGACTCATATAGTCTGGGCTGCAAAGCTTTGGCTGTCTACATTTAAAAATAAAAATTGACAAAACAATTTCGTTTATAACCTTCTCTTCAAGCCAAGGGTCAGGTCGGGTCGAGCTGGGCTAAGATTGTCATTCTTATTTATTATGTACTATTTCAATCATATTAATAATTTCAATAGCTTTTTAATTTCTTATAACATCTTGTAATTTCATTCCAAAATAAATGCAATAAAAGAAAAAATATATCAATCAAACTTGACAATAAATTTTTAAAAATAAAATAATTATATTAAATACGATCTTTTCTTTCTCTAAATAGAAATTGGAAGCACTTGATTTGAATTGCTTAAATATACTTATACAAGCAAGCTCAACAAAATTTTGTTTAAAAAAATGGAAAAATTCGTAGTCGCTATTTTAATTTTCAGATTAACATAATAACCTGCAAATTATGTCAATCAGATACTCCGCACAAGACAAGCTCTATATGACAGGCTTCATTAAAAAAGCGTAAAGAAGGGGATTCGAACATAAGACCTTTCGATCCCATGCTCCTCAATCCACCAACTCAACCACCTTAATAAAATTTTGTTAAAATGTGAAGTCTAGAAAAGTATAATAGTATATAATCTTACTCTTAAGTCCTAACTAGTAAAGATGTTATTTTTCAAATAATCCACATAGAAAAAAGAGAAAAATAAAAAATAAAATAAAAGTTTAAGTTGTGGACTTTATGAGCCTTTTCAAAATTTAAGATATTTTAAATTTTAATTTAATTTTATAAAATACTAATATCACAATAAATTTATCAATATTAACATGAAAACAAATTAAGTAATTCTCATGAAATTGCTGCGCAACTTGACCGAGAAGTGAGAACTAAACAAATTCCATGGGAATGTAACAAGACAGAGACTTGTGGTTATCCTCTTTTGGATTCGAGTTCTGTTACATTTACTGCATTCTGCTTTCCCACATTATTGATGTTCTCATGCATCTTGTGACAAACATTATTCAACTCGTCCTCTCTCTCTCAATCTCAAGTGTACATGCCATTTTCCAACTCAAGTGGGGCAGATTCAAACTTCAAAGACACTAATAGCTTATACTTTTCCTTGTAGTTGGGTCAGTTTGACTGCACTGATAGGTATTGAAAAAGGAGAGGAAAAGGCTGATTGAGGACAATTCCGACCTAATTATCCTATATTTCACAGGTCTCAAACCTTCAACCTCTTAAATTGGAAGGATCTTACAACTTGTACCACTCAAGGGGACCTCTTCCAGATTCACCAAGATAAGGTTAAGGCCTTGCCTACTTTGTTCCATGTTGTGTTTGTATGCCGTTGTTCTCATTTGATAACTTCAACTAAGATTGCCCTCTTGCCTCTACACCTTCTTAGTCCTTTTCCCTTCTCAGTTTTGCTCACTGTGCCTGTCATGTGTGTTGTCTGTAAGTTTACAGTGTAACTTGCAGGCTTTTAAACATGAAGGCTTTCCCAAGTTTTGTCCTTTATGATTCGTGTTTTGGATTTCTATAGCAACTATTATCTGCAAACTTCTGGATTCTGTAAGTTTCAGCCAATATCATTACTTGAAACATCAAAGCATTCGGGTTCTTCAGTCCCTGGTTTCCTTCCATGCAAGAGCCTGAAGTTCCCATACCCCACTTGTTCAGGTGTCCAATTAGTCTAGACTTGTTCGAAGATCCTGTGACTCTATGTACAGGCCAAACCTATGATAGATCGAGCATAGAGAAATGGCTATCAGCAGGTAATCTTACATGCCCTGTGACAATGCAGAAACTTGCTGATGCATCCATGGTTCCTAACCATACTCTTCGCCATTTGATCGATCAGTGGCTGAAAATGGGTCCTCAAGCTGGCCCTGATTATTTCTCAGAAATGGGTTGTTTCGCTTCACTTAAGCACAACCTTCAATCTCAGGATGTTTCCTGGGAGAAGAAGCTCCTGACCCTTAAGAGGATTCAAACTCTAGCAGAAGAATCTCCGTCTAATTCTTCTCATCTCCTTCAACCAGATATCTTACCTTTGTTGCTGAAACTAGTCTTTTCTGGAAAAGCAGAACACCATAGGCTGTTCCAAGAACGTGTTATGCTTGTGGAGCAAACACTTTGTTGTGTCCTCAAGTTGCTGTCTCTTGGAGAATTAGAGGTCTTAAACATGCTAAAAGAAGAGTCCAATTTGGAATCGTTTCAAGTTCTGTTTCATCATGGCACTATCAACATCAAGGGCAGTTTGTGTCGTCTTATACAGGCAATATCATCATCTCTTCTGACCAGGGAACTCTGTCTAACGCTTGGAAAATGCCATCAACTCCTTCGTGGGCTAGTTCTTACTGCCGTTCATGAGAATTGCCAGGTATCAGAAGCTGCAATTAAAGCCATATCTGGACTATGCTCCTTAGAATCGAACAGAGAAACTTTGATTCAACAAGGTGTAATAAATGGTCTATTAACATACATATATAATGCCAGAAGACATGAAAGAAGCTTGGCACCAAAGGCAATGGCCACAATTGAGCTTCTTCTAGGACTAGAAAGTGCCAGAAAAGATGTGATCAACCACCCAAATGGCATCAGAACAATAGTTAAGATGGTTTTCCAGGTATCGGATCATGAAGGGAGTGAAAGTGCTATTAACTCACTGATCATACTATGCACAGAATCTTTACAAGCAAGGGAAGAAGCAATTGGTGGTGGAGTTTTAAGTCAGCTGCTCTTACTTTTGCAGAGTCAGTGCAGCAGTAGGACTAAAACAAACGCAAGAATTCTGCTCAAGCTATTGAGATCCTAGTGGAATGATTCACCGAAACATGTTTAATCCAGAAAAAAACTAAAGTATGGGTTCTTCAGAATCTCAATTATGGTGATGGCATATTTGATGCTTGTGTCAAGTTTCAACTTATGTACCTGATCATCCTTTTATAGCATTTTTTTTCAATCACTTGAAAGACCCTCCAAGTTGAGGCTTGAGGGGATCAATATTACACAACAGATTAGTGATCTATAGGTCCAAAATATACTCAAAGATCTCATCTTTCACCGAACAATTTGCTGAAATTTCAAAATGCAGAGACAGAATCTAAGTAAAGAAGTTGTATTGCAGAAAGTTCAAAATAAGATAAATTAGAGATTAAGTCCCCGTTTGGTTATTGGCTTATCAGCTAACAAAATAGCTGGTTAAATAAATTTAGCTTATTGAAATTAGCTGGTTAAATAAATTTAGTTGATTGACTTTGTTGACTAGCTATTTTTAATGTTTGGTAATCAGCTGATTAAACCCAATCAGTTGAGATTTTTAAAAAGCTTAGGAGGAGTAACGTTTTACTTCCTTTTATTCTAAATGATTGACTGTGCTCTCGGACATTTATGTTCCTTCCTTCATTAACTTGGCATTGGCGTACATGAACGCCTACTTTTTAGTTTTTACCATTCATTATTCAGCTAGTTAAAAAACACACAACAAGAAAACTCTTTAAGAATCTTTCTCCTTAGAGTTGAAAAGTATAATTTTGATCTCAATTATTTATTTATTTATTATTATTATTAGTGTTGTTGTTATTATTATTATTATTATTATTATTATATTTTTATCAAAATTATAAACTTAATTTGTGTAAAATTAAAATATAAATTCTAAATTCTTATAAAATATTTAACAAAATACTAATATTTTTAAAGTTATGCTTTTAAAAGTGATTTTAATATCAACAGTTAATACTAAATAGTTAATTTTATCAAATATCTTTAATAAATATATAATATTATTCACTGGTTAAATCAGTTGATAGAATCAGCTATCAACTAACCACTAATAGAATCAGCTATCAACTAATCACTAATAGAATCATCTATCAGCTAATGTAATCTAATGTTTGTCAAACAAGGCCTATAATCTGTGTCTATCCCAAAGTATTCAGAAGAATATTGTTCTTGCCAATTTCATGCAATTCTCATCTGAAAGTTTCAAGGGATTTCAGAATTCTGAACTCATTCTCAGCTACTTTCTTTGAACATATTCTTGTCATATTGATCCACACGTAATTTTACTTGAAACATCTAAACCAATAGAATAGTTTGCATAATGCACATGTCTCTTGACTTGGGAATACATCTCCAACACGCCATAGTCATCATCACTAGTTTGAACAGATCTTCTGTTCTAGTTAACCTGTTCTTGTTCTTGCTCTGTTTCATACCATCTTACCCACATATTTATGTAGGGTTGGAAAAATATGTAAGTGAGATGTACGAAATAGAGTAGTATGCAGGTTCACCTCCCTCAAGATTACCGCAATGAGACAGCAGGAGTCAACAGGCAGACATTCTGGATCTGCTCTCTTTTTTGTTTGTGTACAAAAGAGACAAAACACGCTAACTAAAGTAAAGTTCTTATTAAGTGACCATTTTATTGTAATAGTTTAAGCAGTTATGTAAGGTTAATTTAATTGATTTTATATATTCTCTAACACACCTCAGCTTGAAACTTGCACAGGCCTGTTTTATCTTATGCTTAATTTAATTAAAATAAAGAGGTAGTAGGATTCGAACTCATGACCATTTAGTTATAGAGACTCTGATATTATATTAAATGATCATTTTATCATAATAATTTAAGCTGTTGTGTGAGACCAACTTAATTTGTTTTATATATTCATTTCTAGAGTACAGTGCTACTTGCGTATCTCATTGTAGTAATTCCAGAAGACTCAACGGAGGCTCCCGGAGGATATGAAAACTTGGATTTATAAGAAAAGCTATAGTCGCTAGTCTATCCGTACACTGATTCCCTTTCTGCCCTTTTTTAATTATAGATTGAATTGATTTGAAGACTAGTCTACATTTTCGCCGGAGTAATGAACAAGCAAGTGTGAGATTAATCACTTCCTTCATGAACTAGACACAGGCCCAAGAGAACACTGTACACACCCGAATATGACATGATCAGTTAGTTACCACAAGCCAACTGTCAATGACTCAGGCAGGCCACCATGAATCCATGATCAGCAGACAAGACTTGGTTCCTGAACTCATGTATAATCTATAGATGATGACTATTTTATATCAGGAAAAAAAAAACTAGTACAGGTAAAAGTTTTTATAAATTTACAAAAATTACCATTAATCAATAATTAAAAAATTCAAAATATTGACTATTTTAATAATAAAATTTTAAATTGGTTACCTTTTTAGTTTTATTTACTTTAATAATTTTATTATTAAAATCAATCAACTTATTAATTAATCAATTAATTTTATAAATTAATAAGTTATTATAAATTAAAATAAAAGAATTAATTTTATTTAACAATTTTTTCTTAATTAAATTTCAAAATTTTCAATAGACAATCTCTTTCAACCATTTTTAATTATAAAAAAAGCTCAAATTTTAGTCAGTTTTTAATTATTGCCTGAACTAAAAAACAATAAAGTATCTAAACTTTTGTTTTTTCAATTATAATTGGACGTTAATCTAATTGTTATATTTGTTGATGTGACACTATCACGTGTCAAAGACTCTTATTAATCAGACACACCGGTATAATTAGTACAAGTTAATCTAAATATTGAAACAACAATTTTTTGAACATCATAACCTAATTGTCTAAGTTTTCTCTCACTCACAAAATCACTCTCACCCATTGTTCTCAATTTGTAATTCGTAACCTAAATCCCTAAACAATAAATTGGAACGACAGGGTGTGATACAGTAGACTATCTTCAGTGACCGATCGCTACCCAGAACTAGCATTCCCATGGAACCAGCCGCCTCCGTTAACGGCAACTATTGGTATGTGCAACTATAATGAAGACCTAGTCGCAACATGGAGGAGCAGCCATGCTTGCGACTCGCCGTGACATGCTGGCAACATTCAATCAGGCATTTCCTCGTGTCTCAAGCTCAACCTCAGTTGTGTCTCTCCTCTATGGCAAGCCACAGCCACTAGCTGCACTTCTTCTTCGACTATGATAACAGCTCACACCAACCCAAAACAACTCACAACAACGACCACTAAATGCAGCATGACGCTTTTTTATCCAATCAGCACCAGTGGCTTCTCTAACCCATTTAATACAACCAAACCTCTGGCAACATCCAAGACGACTCAACAACAAAATTTGATGTTTTGTTGTTATCAACCACAATCACTAATATATCATCTAGAAGTTTTGCTTAGAGTTTATTGTGCCTTTTCAATTTCTTGAATTCATAAGCAAGATGTGAGGACTTATGGTCTCATTACAGAGGCTATCACGACATCCCTTGCACCTCCCAGCTTAGACAATATGATCCCAATGACTTCGACGGGAAGGTGCTCCATCACCCAAGTAACCTACCAATGGTTCCAGGTGCAAAATTAGTGCTTCCATAAAGCAATAAAGATGACCATTCTCTATGACATAAACTCCCCATTCTTCATCAATCAGCATAATTGATGGCAATGACAGGCTTTGGCCTGCTGAGCAACCCAATACGAAGACCAAGAAATTAAGACTAGTTAATCAGCGAAGAAACCTCATTGATAGAGTTTTTTTTGGTAGAAAAACGGGCCGAAGCCGAAATAAAGAAAATTACATGCGAGTCACTCGAGAGAGAGAGACTCCCACTTGATCAGCAAGAAGGAGAGGGGAAATGCCAGCCACAGGTTCCGGGAACCAGTGCACTCCTAAAGATAAGTCATAGCTATAGTTGGCCAGCCAATCGGCACATCGATTACCTTTCCGATAGATATGACGCACCCGCACCACCCAGTTCCTGGAAATGAGCTCCTTGATAGCACGAACCAATGAATTGGGCATCGGACTTGACTCCGAAGAGATGAGTGAGACCACCAAGGTAGAATTAAGGGATAGATCGATCCTGAAATACCCAAACACCCAAGCAAGGAGAAGCCCGTAGTAGACCGCCCATAATTCAGCGTGCGGCGTCGAGTAGTAACCGACATTGGCACCGAAACCCACCAGCCACCGGCCATCGACATCTCTGATGAGGCCACCTGCTGTAGCGGGCCCGGGATTCCCACGAGAGGACCCATCCGTAGCCAAATTAACCCATCCTTCTCGGGGTGTTGTCCAACTAACCTCAACAACCTGTGAGCCACGATGGGCAGGAGAAGGGGCGACAGAACTGTAGAGGTGAGATGCCATGGCAGCGTCCTGAACATACGCCAGTATTTCCTACAGAGCATGGGTCTTCGTCGAACGGGGGTCAAAGCAACGTTCGTTCCTCCATTCCCAAAGTTTGGAAAGCACCACACCAAACAGTAGCGGCCACGAGTTAGACCCTGGGCACTCAGAAGTATGTGACCGATTACTCTCCAGCCAAGTAGGAAAATTCATAGAATAAAATACCGACTGTCGCCTGCGTTCGACAATTTGATTCCACACTTGTCGAGCCCGCCAACAGTCCCGAAAGACATGAGCAAGTGATTCAACGTGTGTCGGGCAGTCAGAACAAACAGGAGACTCAGTGAGGGAGAGGTGAAACCTCCGAGCATTAGTCATGAGTCGCCCATGGGCAGTGAGCCAGAGGTGGGTGCGGATGCGATTAGAGCCCTGCCATTTCCAAATCAGCTGCCAAATCCGCTCGCCAGATGCCCACACAGGATGCTGTAAAAGTTGGTAGGCAGACCGAATAGAGAAGTTTCCACTTGGTTTCAACGACCAACAAAGGCGGTCCGCCTCCAGGGAATGGTGGGGAGGAAAGGTGGCCGCTATTTTTAACAAGGTTTCAGGGGGCAGATACATACGAAAGTCATCCCACGACCATTCACCCCCGCGTGTCACATAAGCACTAACCTTGTACTCCAGCTGCTCGGTAGGAACTGCAAGAATAGAATGGGAGAGTAAAGGGCCTGTGACGCCCTGCACCCACATATCCAACCAAAAGCGAACGAGATTACCATTACTGACAGACCACCCCATACCTGCTAGTAACTGAGGATATAGGGAACAAATATTGCGCCAAAGTGGGGAGGACTCGGAGTTATCCACCAGACCCGAGTGATTGACGCTGCCCACCTTGTATTTCGCTTGAAAAACCTGATTACACAACTTGCCTGGCTCCTTCATAAGTGACCAGCCTAATTTCATATGGTGAGCTATATTCATCGCCGTCAAGTTTTTTAAACCGAGACCCCCACAAGAGCGGGGGCAACACACCTTACCCCAAGCCACCAAGTGCATGCGACGCTTATCCGCTGTAGTACCCCACAGAAATTTATTAACATAACGGTCAATCTCAGTGAGGAGCCCTTTAGGTATTTTAGCCGTCTGCATGGAATAAAGAGGGAGAGCACCCAATACCGACTGGGTCGGCCATGGATAATCCTTCAGCCTTCCAACCAGAAAGTCGCGCTTGCACTCGTTGCAAGATATGAGAGTAGGTAACCTTGGTTACTCGTTTGTGAAGTAACGAGACCCCCAAATACATCCCCAGGTCTTGTGTGGGAACAAAGCCAGACATGCGAGTAAGAAGGCCACACACAGGGGAAGGCACATTCGGGGAGAAAAATACTTTTGTTTTGGTAATATTCACACATTGCCCCGAAGCCGAACAGAATAGATCCAAACACTCCAGAATCTCCCGCATTTGAGTCGCAGAAGCCTCCGAGAAAAGCATCATGTCATCAGCGAAGCAGAGGTGAGAGATTCCAGGTCCATCCTTGCCAACCCGAAAAGGCTTCCACCGACCAGCCCCCACCCTAGCCTTAATTAATTGGGAGAGCTGCTCCAGGCATAAAACAAAAATGTAGGGGGATAATGGATCACCTTGCTGAATACCCCGAATAGGAGAGAACGCCGAGGTAGGGTGACCATTCCAGAGGATCCTAATCCTGGTTGTGCGGATACAGCTCATAATTAAGTTGATCATGGAGTCGGGATGTTGGATCCCGATACCAGAGTCCAACTTTTGAACCGTAAAATATGAAACTTGATCATCTTGCCTTGTAGGGTTTATTTCATTTAACCCTAATCTCAAATTGATTTCTCTTGTAAATCTTAGCCTTATGACTCTTGTTTAATTTAAGACAAGGATCGCTTCATGCCAACTCTTTCAATTTAACTCCAAATGACACAGATTCTTATGGGTAGGTACCTACATGTCTCATGAATCCATGGTTCAAAAATCACTTCATTTGGAGGTCTGATGAGGAAGTTATGATCAAAACAATCCTTCATATTCATATCCCGATGTATATTTGACATACTTTGGTAAAAATGCCATAGCTCTTGCTACAGATGTCGGATTGATGTCATCTTTATACCAATCGATATGTACACATCCTGATCTACAACTCATATTAGAGGCCTAAAAATGAAATTCGACTTAACTGGTCGCTACCATGATTTATTTCTCTCATACCATGAGGAAGAGACAAAAGAAAGTCGAGGCTCTTCGATTTTCTATGTTCATACCATGAGGTATGGATCTCATACCATGAGGAAGAAACGAACAAAAAGTTGAGGCTCTTCTGATTTTCTATGTTCGCGCCCGCGAGTTATGGATCTCACGCCCGCGAGGAAGAAACGACCAGAATAATGAGATTTTTCCCAAAGCCTCTTAAACCCTCACCCATGCTTTCTAAATTATTCCTAACACCAAATACACTTGTAATCTTGCAAGATTCACTTACTCTACTACTAAATACTTCATAACAACTCCAAACATCCAACTTATTTTATCATTCTATCAATTCTTGATTGATTTGTCCATCAAACCCTAGATTCCTACGCAACCATCAAAGCTATCCTCATAAACAAGACTTATGCATCCTGCTAACTTTCAACCATCATAACTCTCAACTTCCAACTTCTATTGTCTAACCAATTTAACACATCTACAAGACTTTGCACAATCAACCTCACACAAGCCTCATTCTCACCTTCATTACACATGCATGACCATCAATTCCAACCTCATAACATTTACCTACCTATATGATATTCATGCCATCTCATGCATCATCTCAAAAGATCAAAGGTCATACAATCAAGCGTTATACATTAGGGTTTAAAATTCACTTTTGAATCATAATTCATTCATTCCATCTCCATCAAATCATGTCATATTTCATACAATGCTTTAGTGAGCATTTTAAGTCCAATTACATGAAACTTCAAAGTACAATATCATTCTCAAAATGCAACTAAAGCATTGTTTTACAAAAATCATTTCAATTACAAAACCAAAAGAAAACTCTTGGAGTAAATGCCTTTAAGCTTGCTCCTCGGGATCCTACTTATTTCCTGGAGAATTGAGGGGGGGTGAGCTTTCGCTCCGCGGGTAACACATTTATATTTATATAACAAGCATGTCTATTTAGTTATTCACACATTAAGCAATCTTTCAATGAAATCATAATACATGCATCATGCAATTTTCATCAATACATAAACATAATTTCTCACAATTCGAACATTTATAATTCTTGCAATTTCATGTAATCACATATGAAACACATCAAATGGCTCGGTAAGTCCATATTCATGGCAACCATATGGTCTCATTTTATGAGCTTATATGGGCAAATCTTGAGGAGTCCAAATAATGGATCATCCTATGCCACAATCGGGCAGACGGGCAAAGCCTTTTCATGGTCGACGGCACGTGATTTCTTGGGACTATACCTTACCCACATAACATAACAATCATGATAACAATAAAATTGGACCGTTTTGTCCAATTCATCGCTTTCTTGAAAATCTTATCTTTCATGCATATTTCATATTGTACATTTCATGCATAAGTCATATTGTGCATTCATACTCATTTAAGCTACTTCATTCAATACTAACTCAACCATCATCAAATCATCAACATGTATTATTTTCATTTACACATAACTCATGATTAATGTCATCTAACCACAACTAACACAAGCATTTATAGCAATCATTTATACTCACGCATAAGTAACAAACATTCATTAGTGTCATTTATCAACTTGCATTAATTGCTCATAAATATAAAGATAAATATGGAACCCACCTTTAAGACTTGCTAAATCCTTGGTTTCCTTGCTACAACTCTTTTCCTCTTCTCTTCCTCTCTCTCTTCATTAAAAACCAAAAACCCATGTAAATCTCACTTCAATTGAGAAACCATGTTACACCTTTCATGAAATCAACTTGGAAATCACTATACCCATTCCATTCTTATTCTTTCTAACCAAAAACCTAACTAAAATCTCACATTTAAACAAAAGGCTTACCTTAAATCTTCAACAACACCAAGAGTTTCTTGGTTCAAGATGAAGCTCTAGCCTTCCTCTTTACTTTTAACTCTTGAACTTTCTTCCAACTCCCTCTTGATCTCTTGGAAATCACCACCCTAACAAGCTTTTCTTCTTTTCTCCTTCTCCCTTCCTTCTTCCACGATCTCCTCCTCTTCTCCCTCTAATTTTCGTAACTCCTCTTCTTTTCCTACTAACTCATTTAACTCCTTCCTCTTTTATACTCCTTCCTAACTCACTTAAGCCCATAAGCCCAAAGCCCACTCATTTATTCTTCCTTCCTTCTTATTTTCCTCTTTAAACTTCTCAAGCCCACTAATTCTTTAAACCCATCATATTCTCTCTTCCTTTCCTACCTCATCAAGGCCCAACTAACACATTTAATTTCATTAACTCACCACCTAACTCTTTAATGCCATCACATATTAATTAATATCAACTCAATTAATGCTAACTTAACTTACTCAATTAATCTAATCATGCTTGATTTATCATTAAAAAAAATCTGGGGGTAACACGGGAACCCAGCATCAAGAAGAGTATCCTGTATGAAACTCCAGCTTAATCGGTCATAGGCCTTGACAAGGTCCACTTTAATGGCCATATAGCCCTTTTTACTCCGCAAACGTCGCATGGAGTGCACAAGTTCTTACGCCACAATGATGTTGTCTGAAATCTGTCTTCCGGGCACAAAACTACTCTTGAAAGGACTGATGAGGGTAGGCAGACTTACTTTCAGACGCTGAACAATGATTTTCGTGATGATCTTATAACTCACATTGCATAAACTGATTGGGCGAAACTGAGAGACCTGGTCTGGATTATCAACTTTCGTGATCAACGCAATATAAGTATCATTAAAATCTTAGATTAGGGAAGGGTCAGCAAAGGCCTTCTGTACCAAAGTGATCACACTAGGATGAACCAGACTCCAGTTTGACTGATAAAAGTGGGCAGGAAATCCGTCGGGACCCGGAGCTTTATGTGCTCCCATCCGAAACAGTGCCCGAGTGTTTTCAGGGGCGGACACTGCCTTACACATCGAGCTCTAAGTGGCTGGCGGAATGGGCGAAAAACACCCCCGGTGAAGAAAAAGCACACCTCTTCGAGGAACAAAGCCTTATAAAAATCCACTACAAGTCTCTTTAACTCCAAAGGCTCCTCAACCCAACTACCATGAGAATCCTTTAGGGCATCAATCCAGTTTCGCTTCCGGCGGATCATAGTGGAAGCATGGAAAAAAAGAGTATTTCGGTCACCGAGATAAAGCCAATCAGTCCAAGATTTTTGAAACCAAAACAATTCCTCCTGACGGGAAATAAGACGGAATTCCGCCTGGAGTTGTCGTTCAAGATGGTGTAAAAAAGGGTTGCCGCGGACCATCATCGCGTGCTGGACTCCCCCAAGTCGATTTAATAAGCAGGTCTTTTGCTTAAAAATGTTGCCAAAAACAGCGATATTCCAGTCGAGGAGAGACGTGGTCCAGCGAGAAAGCATGTGAGGTAAAAACTCCGAATTATCCCAGTGAGTAGAGATAAGGTGCGGGAACTCAGGGTGGGTGGTCCAGGCCAACTCAAACTGGAAGGGCTGAGCTGCAGCCATCTTGATTGGATGGGGGTCTAGGTTATTGAGGATAGGATGATGGTCAGAACGGAGTCGGGGTAAGTGACGGACCGAGGTCGAAGGGAAGGCTTCAAGCCAGGCAAAATTCCCAAACGCACGATCAAGCCGTTCATAAACCCGCCCATAACCCCGACCATCCTGGCCCCTCTAGGTATATGTCGGACCACTAAAGCCAAGGTCCACCAACTGACAACAGGAGACCCACTGCTGAAATCGCAGACACCGGCGGTAATCAAAAGGAGCGTCACCCCATTTATCTTCAGGCCCCAACATCTCATTGAAATCACCGACGAGCAACCAGGGACTGGAGATCGACTCCGCAAGGTCCACGAGTAGTGTAAACAGCTCAGCCTTCAGGCCCGTAGTAGGGTGAACATAGACAAAAGTACAGTACCAACTCGACCCATCGCGACGGGAGATGGTCGTATGGATAAAGCCACGACTACTCTGGAGCACAGTAACCTGATCATGGGCATGTTTCCACAACAACCATAAGCCGCCAGAAAAGCCCTGTGCTTCCACCCGATGGATATGCGAAAACCCCAGCATCCGAGTAACGCGATCAACTCGAGCTCCACTAATTTTAGGTTCAGCAATGACCGCGACATCCACCTTATGAATACGGATAAGGTCCTTCAGCATTGCACGAAACTCCAAAGTAGCAGCACCGCACCCCGACAATTCCAATAAAGGAAGTTAATCATTACAGATGGACGAAAAAGGTCCACCCTAAAGCGCGGGAGAAAGGCCAGGCGCAACTCCGACCGCGCCGTCAACAGTAGGGGCATCCGTGCGAACAGTCAGACACAATTGCATGTTAGGGACCAAAGTCAAATCCAGATCACCTACCGTGGCCGAACAGGGGGTTGGGGGGCATAGGATTCGGGTGAGGGGGGGGGGAAGTGCGGATGAGGTGGGTCGAACAGGGAGGTCCGAGATCAGAACCCGCTCATCCAACTGCATTGGTTGGGAACCAGTAGAAAGGGGAAGAGCCTGTGGAGACAGATGAGGGGAAACGACCTGTTCTAGTATGTGAGTGTCGAGTTGCATGGCTTGCATGCATGGTACTGTGGGCGGGGGCCCCACACCAATAAGACTGGGGTCAGCAGCGGTGGGTGAGAGCGGGGTATGTGGGCTGACCACAGGAGTCTTCACAACAGGCCGAGGGTTGGGCTTAGAACGAGGGCCAGCTGGACCAGGCTTTGGCAGCTTACCATTAAAATCAGTACGAGGAACAGCACTTCTACCACCACGTGGAGTTTGGCGGGCAGGGGGCGCATGGGAGGGCGTGGCGATGTCCAGTATAGCAGCGTCAGAGGGATGGGCGTCGATGGCGTGCTCGTCCACCTGCAGGGGTCTGAACCGGGTTCCTTGGGGCGTCTTGTCCTTACCAGAAGCACCTATCATGTCACCAGTCTCCCCCACAGTAGTGTAATCATTGGCTTGTTCACCTCGAGGAGAGGGCTTGCCTCGGGTTGCAGGAGAGCGATGGCGTCCACGCTTGGGTTTCTGCACCAGTATCCAGGAGCCAAAACTTTCCACAACTTCGGGGCTACTGTTCAAGTCCACCGGTGGTGGTGGAGCAGTCATCGGAACCACGGGTGGGGGTATGGGCGGGACGGCATCAGGTCCCTGTTCCACCAGCACTGGGGGAGTGTCTGGACAATCCTCCTTGTGGTGGCCGTACGTGCCACTTCCAAAACACACTAAGTGCAAACCTTCATACTCCACCCTCCAGATTTTCCGCATCATTCGAAATTTAGAGAGCAATGGTTTCCGCATATCAACTTCCACACTGATCCGAGCGTACTTAGCTCGAGAACTAGCCTCAGTGCTACCGTCCACCCGCATGGTCTTACCGATCTTGTTCCCAATCCGGGTAAGGATCAGACTGTCATAGTATTCCACCGGTAAGTGTGGAATCCGAATCCAAACCGTGGCTCTGTCAATAGAAACCGCAAAGCGATTGAAATTAGGGCACCATTTCATCACTGCCAAGATGTGGTCCGCCACCATCCACGGGCCACCTTCCAACACGACACGGTAATCCTCCAAGCAGTTAAGCTTAACTAAATAGAAGTCGTTGCCCATCTCAGCCAGAACTACATCACATTGAAGCCTCCATTGCCTCTTTAGAGAAGCCACCAAGAATCGGTAGCCAATGCGGTGTCCGAGGACCTTGACAATCAACGTGTGAGACCACGCCCGTCGAATACGCAGTTTATCAGTCGTCGTAAGGTGCACCGTTGGGCACTCCGGGTCATCAGGCTCATCCATGTCTGAGTCGTCCTCCGAGACTTCCTCAGTGAACTCCTCCCCTGACGGGGGCACCCCATCAGCAAAGCCCACCACATAATCTCGGTACGTCCCTTTTCGTTTTGGCTCATCCCGTTGCCCCATCTCCACATCTCGACTGCTCAGCAGGCATTTGAGCATCATCGATCGCTTAACTTTTCGCTTGCTCCCGAGAAGGTTATCCCTGTTTAGACCCGAATTTTTTTAATGATATTATTAAGCATGAATTGTGATAATTGTGGTATTTTGCCTTAGTTTGATTAAATTGAGAAAATTGTGATAATTCGGTGGTTTTGCTTTAATTGGAGTTATTTGGGAATATTGGATATATAAGGACTAAATGTGGTTTAATTATGGTTTATATGAGGTTAGAGGATTTATAGTGTGTAAGGGTTGAGAAATTAGCTTTAGTTGTTGGGCTTGGGCTTAGGAGGGCCCATACCCTTAGGTTAAGAAGAGAATTAGAAAGGAAAGGAGAATAGAAAGAAAAGAATAGAAGGAGGAGAGGAGAAGCACGCCGTCGGAGGAGAGGAGAGAGAAGAGAAGAGACTTCGCGATTTCTGAGGTTTTCCGACGATTCAAGCATTTTCTAAGTTAGTGCCTTTCTAACTTAGTTTGAGTAGATTTAAACTTAGAGAATATTGAATCCGTAAGAAATCGATGGTTTAGGGTTTTGGGTGAAAATATGGATAAATAAATCTTTGGGTTGATTCGTTTGTGCTCGGTTTGAGCTAAGAATGGGTTAGAAATGCGTTATAAGAGTTGATTTATACTTTGATTGTGTTGCATTTGAGATTGGGAAGAGTTTGAATTGGAAAAATGCAGAAATCTGGGTTTCGGAGTCGCAACTCCATTCGCACGTCGCGACGTGTGCAAGAACACGCCGAGGCATGTGAATTATTTTGCAGACGCCACAGGCACATGGTGCACGTCATGGCGGCACAAATGGACGATGCATCGCGGCGGTAGCGCAGCGCCAGACGCGCGACACCGCGACGCTGCATAGTGCACGCCATGGCGCCTGGTCTTCACCATGGCGAGCCAGCCAATCTTTGCGCGAACGCTCCCCTTTTCAAGGGCGAAGCCTTCGCTACCATGGCGAGACCCTATTTTTTTTTCCGAAAATGAGATTTTTACATTTTTGAGGATATCTTTTGGTGTAGATATCCGATCGAGGTGATTTTAGATTCGTTGTGATCTAGAGTTTAAGGACTACGAGTTGTATGAAGAAGGGAAGTTCGAAATTGTTTCAAGAATTGAGAATTTAGATGGAGTCGAATGAAGACTTTTAACGCTTTCCTTTTATTTATCGAGTCTTTTGAATATTTTCTATAGATATTGATTGTGTGGAAACTTGGTTTATTATAGGAACTGTTGGTTTGACCCAATCGCAAGAGGAAGGACAAAGAATGAGTCCGATACTCCAAATGATACTAGGTGGGTAATATGTTTATGGTTATTGTGTGTATGAGCAATTGCATGATGTGTGCTTGCTTGTATTATGTGAGATTATTGTGTTGAATGATATGAGAATATTGAACGCATGTGAATGTGAATTTGCATTATGATTGAAAATATGCATGGATTGATAGGCCTTTTCAAGAATGGACTAGAATGAGATTTGAGATCACGCGAAACATGCTTCGAGCATGGAACTAATGGATTATGTGCTTTGTTTGGGTAAGAGAGTTACGGATGGAGTCACGCACGCTGACAAGAAAGCCTTCTCCCTGCCGCCTTGCCAGGCTACGAGATCCTTGAGAAATCGGACTCGGATGGATTACTGATTTACCCTTAGGTTATCCGGATGGATTACTGAACTCGAGCCAATTGATTGTGCATACACGATGGATTTGTTGAGCATAATACATGATGAATTTGATGATTATGTTGCATAATGATTGATATGATATGTTGAGGAATAGTGAATGCATGACTTATGTTATATGAATATGAATTGAATTGATGAATCGTGATTTACTAATGATCTATGACTATATATATATGTATATTGCTTGATTGTGTGGCTCGTTGCCAATGGCTATAAACGTATATGTCACTGAGCTTCGCAGCTCACCCCATTAATCTCCCCTCCTCAGGTGCAGATCGAGACGATAGTTGACTTGGCGAGGCATCAGAAACTTCCAGCTAATTAGGAGCTTTGCCTTAAGTTAGTAATTTGGATTGACCCTCCGAGCATTTTATCATGGAGCATCTTTTGTATTTTGAGATTTCATTTTACTTTGTATTACGCTGCATTTGAGAATACTGTTGCATTTCTTCGAATGAGAATGACATATGTTTTATGAATTTGAGATATGGAAATGCATGTTGAGAATGCATGCGATGGTATGTATGAGTATATGTTTATGTATGTGTGAATCGAATATATATATTGTTATACGAATCGAATATGTCTTTGTATGGATGTTGGGATCGGGTTCGACGGTATATGGAGCGCCCGACGTCGGGGCGACCCGAGGGGCCTTCCCTCGGGGATTCGGACGTGCGGGGCCCGGGCCTAACATATCCACCTCCTCCACTGAAATCTCACCTAAATCAGAAGCACCCGACTCAGAAGCCATTTTGTAACTCATTATTCATTGATAGATTGAAAAGAACAAAAGTAACCAAGTTAATTAAAAAATGAACAAAAATATGGACATTTTGACAACGACAACATGTGAAATCTACACAAAGGCCTATTTGGCAAACAGTGGATTGCATTAATTATTAGTTGATTCTATCAGCGGTTAGTTGATAGTTGATTCCATCAGCTGATTTGACCAGTGGATAACTTCAACTGTTTATTAAAGATGTCTGCATATTTAATATTAACTGATGATGTGTAAAATAACTTATGAGGGCATGATTTAAAAAAAAAATAAGGGCATGAATATTATATTTTTTAGTATTTCGTTGAATATTCTTTAAAAAATTTAGAATTAGATATTTAATTTTACAAAAATTAAGTTTATAACTTTAATAATAATAATAATAATAATAATCCAACGTTAAATTTTCTATTAATATGAATGATGTAGTAATATGTATGAATTTTATTATTTAATAAATTAAAATATCTATAATTATAATATGACACACATACGATATTTAGAAGTTGTATACTAAGAATATTAATTTGATGTCATTCTTTATGTTCAAAACTTAATATTATGATTTTTAAATGTAAACTAATATTATAAAAGTTTAATTAACCTATTTATTATATTCTTCCAAACTTCATGATATAATTGTACGATAAAAAAAGCCAAATTTGAAAACACAAAAAGCAAAAGTAGAGGGTAAAATAGAGGGTAATACTGTCATTAGACAAACAGCTAACTCTAAAACCTCCTCTTATGGAGTTTTTAAAAATCAGCTTATTAGGGTTAAAGAGGCTGACTAATAAGTCATTTACCAAACACATAAATAGTTTTTTAAGATGGTCAAAAAATTAACTTTTAGTCAATAAGCTAAAAAACGGTTGATAAGTTGCTTGTCAAACATTCCCAAATTCACCTAAAAACTCCAAATCTGGACAAAAATTAGTAATACGGGCTTCATTCACATTAAGACAAAATTAAAACCAGAAAATTCTTAACGAAGCAATGAGCAAAGGCAAGTACTTGGAGAATAAGTTGATGTATTATTGAAAGCATAAAGAAAGAAAAAGTGCATCAGATGTGAATACTTATAAAGTAACGACATAACAAATTCCCTAAAAGAACTCCCAAAATATCCTACTAAATCATAGTGAAAATCACTTTGTTATTGACTGTCTACTACTAACCCAGTTTAACCCAGGAAAATAGCAACAAACACTTGACCTATTCAACTAAACAAATGACAGCAAAAATAAAAAATAACGAAGCCATTAAGATGCACTAATTTGTAATACTCCCCCTCAGCGCATACTTAATGTCAATGACACCAAGAGCAGCTCTAAACTTTTCAAAGTCAGGCTTAGCTAGAGCCTTTGTAAATGTATATGCTACTTGATTGCTGGTATGTATCCCTTTCAACTGAATTTCTTGATTCAAAACTTTTTCTCAAATAAAATGGCGACGAACTTCAATGTGTTTTGTTCTCCCATGACAAATTGGATTTGAGGCAAACTTAATGGCACTCTCATTGTCACATTGGATCTTGACAGCATAATCCACTTTCGCAAAGATATCTCCCATCAAACACTTTAACCAAATGCATTCTTGTGCTGCCATTGTTGCTGCTATATATTCAGCTTTTTTGTTGGATAGAGCAATAGTTGATTGCTTTTTACTACACCAAGATACAGCAGGAGAGCCAATTTTAAAATAATATCCTGAAGTTGAGCGACGATCAGCCTCATTACCTGCCCAATCTGCATCTGTAAATCCCTCTAATACAAAATCATTATCTTTCTTGTACATGAGACCATAATTGACAGAACCTTTTATATTACGTAGAATCCTTTTTGCTGTATCTAAATGAGAAGCTCTTGGGTTTTGCATGAACTGAGAAACAATACCAATAGAATATGCAATTTCTGGTTTTGTGATAGTTAAGTAAATTAGACTACCAATAAGTTGTCGAAATAATCTAGCATTCTTCAACAAATGACCTTTATCTTTCTTCATCTTCAGATTTATTTCCATGGGAGTTGCCATTTCTTTTGACTCCCCCATGCAGAAGCGTTGCAATAAATTCTTTCCATATCTTCTTTGGGATATAAAATACCCTTGGCCTGATCTCTCCACTTCTAGACTAAGAAAACAACCAACTTCACCTAAATTTTTCATTTCAAACCGAATTGGCAAATCACTTCTTAAACGAGAAATTTCAACTTCATCACTTCCGGTAATTATCATATCATCCACATATAGCAAGATTAGTAAATGGATTTTTGATTCTATCTTTACAAACAAGCTAGAATCTGAATCAGAAACTTTAAATCCACAAAAGATGAAGTATTGAGCACTTGTACCATATCAAGCATGTGTTGCTTGTTTGAGGTCGTACAACGCCTTTTTCAATTGGCAAACATAGTTCGAAAATTGTTTGGAGATGAATCCTTGAGATTGTTTTATTAGGACTTCACGATCCAACTCGCAGTAAAGAAATGCATTCTTTACGTCAAGTTGCCATAGCTTCCAACTTCTAAAGGCAGCAAGTGAAAAAATTGATCTCACAGTCACCATTTTTGCTACTGGACTGAAAGTTTCCTCATAGTCCAATCCATAACTTTGAGAAAACCCACGAGCAGCTAGACAGGCTTTGTATCTATCAATTGTACCATCCTACTTCTTTTTCAACCGATAGACCCATTTACAAGTGATTGAATTGTAGTTTTCTAGGCTTGGTACAAGTTCCCATGTATCATTCTTTTTTAAGGCTTCAATTTCTTCTTGCATTGCTGTTTCCTATTGTTGACAGCCTTTAGGTTCTTTATAACATGTCGGTTCTTCTCCATCTGATACTCTGATACTATGTTAGAATTTACAATGAATCTACGAGCTCATACGAGAAGGAAAGTTAAACCACATACAAGTCTAAGTGAGGTTCCATCCTAAAATCAATTGGTGATAGGTGGAGTAGCTCACTAGACTTATATGTTAGTCTTCTTTCCTCTCTTTTTCTAAAGTGAGACAAACTCCATTCTTTATACTTCAACACACTCCCTCACACTCCCTCATGTGTGGGTCTAATACGTGACATAATATATCATTTTGAGATATTAACAACTAACATAAGAGCAACCTTATCTAATGCCATAAGACAAAATTAAAACCAGAAAATTCTTAACGAAACAATGAGCAAAGGCAAGTACTTGGAGAATAAGCTGATGTATTATTAAAAGCATAAAGAAAAAGTACATCAGATGTGAATACTTATAAACTAAAGACATAACAAATTTCCTAAAAGAACTCCCAAAATATCATACTAAATCAGAGTGAAAATTACTCTGTTATTGACTCTTTACTATTAACCCAGTTTATCCCAGGAAAATAGCAACAGACACTTGACCTGTTCAACTAAACAAATGACAACAGAAATAAAAAATAACAAAGTCATTAAGATGCACTAATTTGTAATACACGTCACATAATTCCGTTAAATTTCCCAATAGTGAATCAACAAAATCAAGCATTGAAGCATCTCCAACGATGACAAAATATCAGGAAGCAAAAAAGAAAAACAACCCAAAAACCTGCAATCTATGACAAAATTTAAAAACAAGTACTTCAAAATAGAACATTTATTGATTCAATGAAATCACACACGCTCAGAAAAGAAGAAAAGAAGAAAGAGGATGAGGAATGAAAAGGAGGTCATCACAGATCTTACCAGAAATCAAAAGTAAACAAATGGGGAATTTAATAGCACATAGAGAGAGAAAAAGAGATTACGCAGACAATGAAAAAAATTTCAATCCTAATTTAGGTTAGATAACGACAAGTTTACTGTTCATTTGTTTGTTAAAACGACGTTAATTCAGTTTGATCATGAAACAACGTTGTTTTAACATTTAGATTGACTTATGCTACTCAGAGTCCCTTGACATGTAGTAAAGTAACGTTAATAAAAATAATGATAAGACTAATATCGGGTTAAAATTAAAAAATAAAAATTTGAATATTTTTTTCTACTTTTTAAAATTTGAGCAATAGTTAAAAATTTGACGAAAATTTAAATTTTAGTAATTATTTTTTTAAATTATTTTTTATTCAATTTTAATAAATTTTATGATGAATTTATTAAACTTTATAAATTGTAACCCTTTTGTGTTATCGGTTTAAAATAATTTATAAAACGTTGCTATTAATTAATTATTTAGGAGTCAATAATAAAATGATGGCCGAAATAACAAGGATGCAGAGTGGCACCGACAACAAGTACGGCGTATACCATAAAAGGGGAAGGGAGAGAAAAATTATAAATTATAGACGAAAACATAAAATATTAAGCAGAGGAAATAGTGAAATTTCATTTTAAAAAAGAGAGTAAATATAGAGCGCTGTACCAATAAAATTTCTCTCTTTAATTTGGAATAACAATGAAATTCATATAGTAATAACTTTTTTTAAAAACAAAAGAATATGCAGTTATTATCATTTAAATGTACATTAAGTAAATATTCGAATTAACGTAATAGTTTGTAAAATACGTTAATAGAGTACTTTATACTAGACAAACGCTATAAGATAGACTCAGCCGATAAAGCGTAAGTAAGGAAATTTGAATATGAGACCTTTTAGTCCAGTACCTCCCACTCCATTAGGCAGCCCAAACTCAGGACCCATCAAACCAGAGACTTAATCAACCTTAGCCAACTTGAATTAGGCTTAGACCAGTTATCATCTTTACAACTAAAGCTGATTATATATAATTTTTTTAATTTTTAAAATTTGAAAATAACATATCTTGAAATTAAAAGAAAAAAAGAGTCATGTCCGAAGTCTAGTCAAATTTTATCATTCCGAAATCTAATAATGCATACAAATAAATGGTCACGTATCAATATTAGTGACAATTACAAGAATTATATTAAATCAAAACCAATTTTTTAACTAATTATTTTTATATTAGATGTATTTTAAATTAGTCGTAACCCGCAAACGCCACGTTTTATCTTTTTTTAGAGCTTTTCGGTTGCCGATGTCCAAATCTGGTATTCCATCTTTTAGACGGAACACAAATAAAATTATATATCAAATTCGGAGTGTCAAAGATAAATTGCCGTAATGTTGCAGTTGCTGTCGCGTACTTTGTCCCATTAATTACAGTAGTTATAAGTAAAGCATAGCCTTCATTTCGCTATTTTATGGAATCCAACCGACTTCTTAACATCTTTATTTTATGGCATAATCTTAATTTTGTTTGTTCTGTAATCAGAGATTGAGCTTCGAATTTACAGTCAATTATTAGAAACAAGTAAACAATCAACTTTGTGTTTTTCGACACATCCCAAGAGAAAGAGCAATGCCCTCTTTGTAACAAGAAAAATGGTTAATTATTTCCAATATATATATATAAGAGAATTTATATTTGTCTTTTTTTCATTTATAACGGTGTTAGTGTCCATTGTGTTACAAAAGGTGTATTTTTACTCCCACCTATTTTGGCCCTGTTTGACAATCAACTTATTGCATTAACTGTTAGCTAATTATATCAGCTGATTTGATCAATAGATTGCATTAGTTATTTGTTTGTGATATTTGGGTAAAATTAGATATTTAGTATTAGTTGTTTATGTATAAAATAACTTATGAAGACGTGACTTAAAAAAAAAAGAGTATAAATATTATATTTCTTAGTATTTCGTCGAATATTCTTATAAGAATTTAGATTTTAGAGAAGTCATGTTTACCTGTATTGTTTCATTATCTACGAGAAATTTATGTAACTCTTTCTATTTTTATTTTCGTTTAATGTCAACATTTTATTTATAACCTATGACTGCATAAAACAATTATAAGAACAAACATTGGTCTAAAAAACGTAAGTATTTAGGAACCTCAACTAGGCTATCCTACTTATCAGAAATTGTTGTATATTAAAACCAACAAAAATATGACTCTAGTGGTATTTAATTGCAACTTAATCAAGAATACAATTTAAATAGTAAGATTTACGCAACTTAGCATATTTAAAGGGCAAAAAAATCGGCTCTTGATATTTAAAATTTTGATTGTTGATAGAAAACGCTCCTATACATTTTGACTGTTTGTTTTAAATTAGCTAATAAGTCTGTTACTCTCCAAACATTTTTAGTAGTTGTTTGACAGGTCAAGCAGCTGAAAACAATAATTCAGCTAAAAAAAATAACTGATTAGTCGCTAATCAAACGAGGCATTTATATTATTAGCCCTTATTTTTAAAATACATATTAAATAAAATTTAAAATATTTTCTTATTTTGCAATGATAGTTGTATAGTTGATTTCTAAGTTTTAATAGAGTAAAAGACATATAATAAGAAATTTTGGATTTTTCTTTAAAATTTAAAATCATAAAAATCTTCTTAGATTTTAATTAGAAAATAACATTGAAATTCATTCAATATAAATATTATATAAGTACTAATCAAATGACATTGACATGTAAATTCAACTAAACTCTTATTCTTGATTTCAACGACTTAAATTAATAATTTAAAATAATTATTTAAATTATTAATTTAAATTTAATTTAATTAAATATATTAAATATAAAAGTTGAGTTAGATCGGTAAGTAACATTTAGTCGGTCTTCGTGAGTTTCATTATTATTTTTAATTAAATTTTAAGTGTAAGAATATTTTTTGAAAATTGAAAACTACAATAAGTTTTTCAAATAATTAAAAAATCAAAGAATATTTCCAATATGCATCACATAAAAAAAGGAGGGTCAAATTGGATGTATCACCTAATCTCGTCAATTCATGTCTAAAGCCAGCTTTATGTGGACTACACAAAGAAAAGATACATTTAACAAGAACAGTTCGTGTTAATTTTCATTCTAGTAATCATCAAGTTGTTTATTTCATGAACCTGTCACTTAGCATTCAAGTTTTGGTTTACCATCACCAACCTAATTAAACATCTCCATTAAATGCCATTTAAGATTGCTTGTACCTACTCTTTTCTTGAAGCAACAATCTAAAGAAATGGAAGTTTGCAGATGGAGCAAGAAGAAACAAAACTCTGAAACAAACGCAAGCTTTTTAAGAGCTACCAAGAAGTTGCAGATAGGAACATAGGTTTATCCAACATATTTATGCTGATGAACTCTGCAATTTTAAGACTATATATCTATCTAGTACTCTGTTAAACTTGCTCCATTTGAATGTTCCTTTCCTTGAGTGGAACATATTCCCAGTTGTATCCTTCAAGATGTTCTGATAAAGCAGGTTTGTCGATAGTTTCATGGTGATGGGATTTGCAGACCAAGTACAGAACTGTTTCAATGACGAGAGCAATGAGAACCACCATAACCAAAAGGAGTAAGCAACCAAGTCCGATTGCAAATCTGATACCCACATTCAGTGTCCAAACGTACACCACAAAGATCTGATAAACAGTCTCGGTTCCTCCGAAGCACAGTCCAAGGATGATGACAAGACCAACAGCAGCTCCAGTTTTACCTTTTATCAAGTTCCTGCTCTTCTTCAAGGCTTTAATCCCATAAATCTCCTCTAAAACCGAGATCACACAAGCTAAATGCCAAAGGATTGCGACGTAGACAACGCCGGCGATGTAAAGGACCAAGAGAATTATCAGAATCACAATTCCGATACCTCCACCACGGTTCGAAAATATGACAGCCCACAACAGAAACAGGGCTCCTGCGATTGTATTAAAGACGAAAACAAGAAGAAAACTCCATAGAAACGTCACTAAAACTCTCTTCCAAACCTTTGGCACCGCACTCATCACCTTCTTGAACGACACCGGCTTTGAAGTGTATATGCAAGCTATGGCGTAAACAACTGCAGATGTTGCCAGAAGAGAAAGTATGAGAAGTATAAAGAAATACGCGAACTTGAAGAACCAGTAAGGAATCCATCGTTTGGAGAAGAAGTGGCTGACTTCGTAATAGCTTGGAGAGCCGAGTTCGTCATCATCCAGAAAGCTTCTGTAGCCATTAATCCTGGAGAAAAGAGCCTCAGCGATATGGAAATGTGCAAAGAAGATGACACAGAGAGGAAGTATGAACGCTAAGGTTATCTGGGTGAAGATTTTCTTCCATGAAAATATGATCTTGAAGGACTCTCTAAAGATCCCAAAGAAGCCATAGGACCTAAGCTCATGTTGCTCTCTGTCCATTATTGGTATCTTCTTCTTTTTGCTGATGAATGAGCAGGGGCAGGCAGGTTCAGGCAATAATATATAGACAAAAATAGGGCCATCTGTCAGACAACAAAATGCCCCTTGTTGCCAAGAAAATTACAAAAATCATTTTCATTATTCCTTATGTTATGTGTAGCAAAATGCCCCTTGTTGTAACAAAAGATGCTCGTGAGAGAGACTTTTTTAATTCCAAACTCATAATTATTATCTTTTGAACAAAATATTGATATATATATATATTCATAAATTTTAGGATTTAAAATTTTATTTAATTAATTAACTACTTAAAAATCACAACTAAACATTAATAATAAGTTTAACGAGTTCAGAGAAATAATAATTACTCTTTAAGTTTAATCAAAAGTAAAAATGCAAATATTTCTATTTTATTAGTTTAAAATTATTAGAATTTTCTAAAATTATTTTAACAATTTAAATATTGTAAAATAAAATTTTATTTTTAATAAAATGCCACCAATAACAAGAAAACAATGACTTAAAAGATGAAGACACATGGCTTATTAAAATAAAAATAAAATATTAATTATTTAAAACATTTTATACAATTTTAAAAATTATTTTAATAATTATTATAAAATTATTACCCTTTTTACTTTAATTTTCAGGTTAAATTTACTTTAATAATTATTTTTATTAAAATCGATTTGTTATAAATTAATTAGTTCAGATAAACTAATTAATTAATTTTAATTGTTTTAAAATTAAACTTCAAATTTTTGATAATCAAGAAAAAAATTATTTTATTTAATCTGTAGTTAATTTTATATTGATATAATATTAATTAAATATTTTAAAATTAAAGTTTTATTTTATTATTTTAGCTTTAATTATGTTTTTAGCAGCTTGGAATACCATAGGTTCCTGGAATAAGATCTCCTATTTTAGTGATGATTTTTCTTATTATATTTTATTAAATCTTATCTATATATTTACGAAAATTTTATATAAATATATTGATAAAATTTAATAGAATATGATTAAAACATAATAACTACATAAGAGGATTTAATGTATAGGCTGCTTGTGTCTTTCAAAATTTCTTCTCCTGAAAGGCAAAACCTGACAGCAACTTCACCTTAATATACGGAAGAGATTTAATAATAACTAAAATTTCATGTATAGGCTGCCTGACTGAGCCTGTCTAAAATAAAATTTTATTATTTTAGCTTCAATTATGGTTTTCGCAGCGCTGAGACGCCTGCTCCTTTCTCTGATCCTATTTTGACCTCCTCTCATTTTAAGGTATATTTGGATATGGGTGGAGGGATGGAAGGGAATAGAATGGAATGACTCAAATGACTCAGGTCATTGTTTGGGAGTTTATTTTAAAACAGGATGAAATGACAATTAATGGCTTTGGAAGCCATCATTTGTCGTCCAAAATTCAATATTTTGTGACCTCCAAATTGAAGTCGAGGATAGAACGATACGACTCGCTTCCAAACCTTAATTTAATGACAAAAATACCTTTAAAAATTAATGAAATTATAACCACAATCCAAAGAAATACCCACGCGGCCACACGTTATTACTCAATCGATTGTGTTTCTTCAACCTGAAAAGTCACGATGAAAAAGTTGATTGCTTATATAAGAAAATGAGAAAATTATATTCTAGGCATCCTACAATTTGAAATGCTTTGAGATTACTAAGATAGTTTCATGGCAACTATACATATTTTATTACAAGGATAATTTTGAAAAAAAAAAATTACAAGTCATTCCATTCCATTCATTTTTAGTATCATTGCTAAATAATAATCAAAGGAGTCCCTCTCTTATTTTATTTAAACTTTCAAACAATGGAGTAGCCCACTCCATTCCATTCCATTCTACTCCACTCTATTCCGTTCCATTAATTGTCATTTCATTCCATTCCATCATAAACTCCCAAATATACCCTTAATTATCTACTTAAATAGGATCCATTTGAGTAGATGACTCAGATGAGAGGGAGCCAAAATAGAGCTAGGAAAACTATCAAAATTTCTTCTCCTGGAAGACAAAACCTGACAGCAATAGTTTGAAAATGGCTATGCAAATCCTTTAGTTGCCTCCGTCAACCCCCTAATCCTACGCCAAAGAAGTTAGAAATATGTAAACTTATTATTAAGGGACGTTATGGTAATTGTCGCTCGACCGTGTTTCTTTCTCAGAAGAAGATAAGAACAAGCAAGGGAAAGTTGCAAAGACCTCAGAAGGATAGTTCCAAGCATTTTCATACGTCAACGCAACTTTGGAAATTTGTGCATCAGTCAAGCTCTACTCGTTTTCCACACACATACACATTATCTACACGTCACATGTTTCGCTGACGCTCTGACCACTACATCTTCTTTCAGTTACAAGATTTACCCTTTTTTTTTTTAATTTTATCATTACAGTAAACAAATTTAGTTTTTTCAATATTTAAAATGTTTTTTAAATATATTAAGTACAATTTTTTTATAATTTGAATTTTAAATTTTTTATTTAGACTATCTTAAAATATAACAATAAAATACTCGACTCAATTTAATTTTTAAATATATTATTTGAACTAATTAAATCAACTTAAACTAATACTTATAATAAATTATTATTTGACTATAATTAAATTAGATTAAGTCAAATTTTAATAAATGAATTTGGTTATTAAGGCAGATTATTTGATTAGTCTATATGTAACATTTTGTCACGTGTATTGGTTATTTTTAACAAAAATATTTAAAATTTTATTATAAAATTATAAATCATAAAATTTTCGTTATTATAATTCTGTAATTATTTTATTATCTTAGTTTCTGTTATTATTTAGAATTTTAAATGTTAGAAAATAATAATAAATCAATTTGCATCTTATTTTATGTTTTTCTTATAAATTTTTTCAGGGAAAAAATGGTTTCCTTTCTAACTAAGATTGGCTTCGAATTGGCCGAATCTTTCTTTCTTCTTAACTTCGATCTCAAGTAAAGGATTGATTCTCATTTTCTACTGTCCATGAATAACACAAATTGTCCAATTCAATTCAGAATCGACAAGTTTGAGTTAAGTTGAACGGGGATTTTGAGTCGAGTTCGAATTTTGTTATTTCAAGCTTAGGTTAGATTAAGATTTGGGTTGTTTGGCCCAGTCCAATCTAAAGTTCAAAATGTTGAATAAATTTTGAGTGGATATCATTTTCCTTTTTCAAATTCATGTTAGGCTAGGGTTTGGGTTGCTGTAGCCAACCCAGCCTAAAGTTCAAAGCGTTTAATTATAAGGACACTGTTATTTTTTTTAAAATAAAATATTTAATCAAATTATACCAGATTCAATTAAACTTTGAGTATACAAACTCTATCGTGCTCAAATTTAGATTTTTGGACGTAAACTAGATTTAGATTGAGTCTAAACTTAAACACAAAATTTTGAATCGAAATCGAACTTGATAAGTTTGAATAAGACTTGACCCGTTTACTAAATCTACTTTTATCTTAGAGCTAAACTATTAAAATTTGTACAAAGTTTTCACAATTAGTGAAACAAAATTATAGAGTATGAATGTTTTAAATATTTAATTTTATTTTAAAATATTTGAAAATATTAAGGTTTATTTTGAATATTTTAATATAAAATGTTTGAGTTTAACTTCTATGTTAATAAGAACGTTAGAGTTAAATTTATATTTTTTTACCTATTCACTTATGCAATTGTTAAGTGGTTACACTTAAGCATGTAGATACTTATGAAATAGATGAATGTAAATAGTTTTAGGAATATCAAGACATATACTTATCATTATCATTATCATCACACACAGTTTGAAGTCTCATAATGAAGCAGAGTCTGAAGAGGTCTGATAGTACGCAGCCTTATCTTTACATAACAAAGAAGTTGTTGCCGGTAAACTTATATGTAAATGAAACAATATAAGAGTGATGCAAGTTACAAAGAAAATAGATAAACTGCTCAAAAATTATTAAGTAAATAAAATTTACTAAAACATCAATAAATGACAATAAAACAACAACACTAAATAGAAATAATAATAATAGAAATAAAAAATATATATACATATAAAATACAGAAAATAATATTAATGATAATAGTACTAATAATACTCCTAATAATAAATATTAAAATGCTAATACAGATACGAAAAGGTAGTTAAACAATACTAAAAAAGTAATAAAATAAAACGGAAGAAAGTAAAAACTAGTGTGTCAATCGAAGATGCCCTTAATCCTGTAGACACACAGACGTTCTCGTCAGAGTGGAAGAGCTCACGAGGAAAAAACTGAAGTGTTTGGTAAAAAAGTCTTTGGTCCTAGTAAGAAGAGATTCTACGAATAGAAAGGAAGTTACATGCTGATAAGTGCATATTTGTCCAATATTTATGTTTTAATTATTCATTTTTACTCCTCTTGTTGATTCAATTATTGGGACTTAAATTGATTTAATGTTTCCTTGTAGGAAATTATAACTTTTACATGAGATGGGAAATTAAGAGGAGATCATAGACTAATTTAAGCTGCAAATTAAATCAAGGTGGATTGGACTTGAGGGAATTCACGACATTGTTGGGCGTGAGTCGTGAGTCACGCAGAGGAATTAAAGGAAAAGGCTAGAATTACACACGCATCAAGGAAACACGACGCGAGGAGAGGAAGAATTTGGTGGACTGATTTTGGAGAGTCACGCGAGAGATCACGCACGCAGCACGCAGGAGGAACTCTTTAGGTTGAATTGAAGAGTGAATCACGCACACTGACACACGCAGCAGAAGACATAGGGCTGACGTGGACAACAGCCAAGCAGGAGTTACGCACAAGAGGAATAAAAGAACGGAGGAAAATCACAATCTAGGGGGCAAGTGCTTGATAGCAAAGATCGGCCATTTTTCAGATTTTCTCTTTTTATTAGCTTTTATTTCTTTTCTTTGTTATGGAGACTATGTTATTCCATTACTTTGTTAGGTTTAATTTCCGTATGAGTAGCTAATCTGTTTTAGTCGGAAAATTTCAACTGTTATGCTTTGACCCATGAGACCTTTTGTTCCGAATATTTGGTTTATAATATTCGCACTGTTTCCGTTTTACTGTCATTGTTTATTAATTGATTCTGCAATTAGGGTCCAATTGTTGAGTCGGTTAATTAACATATCGTCGACTGATTTACTTGGTGGAGTCTAACTGGGTGATTGGTATTTGCGGCAATTGACACTAGGACATAGTACTTGTCTGATTTGTGTTGAGAAACTTGTGATCTAACTAGATGAAGCATGAGTCAGTGCGTAGTCAGTTAGGGTTAGTGTTTCTTTAGAGTTTAACGCTGTTAATTAATTGAATCTCGGAGAGAATCTCGAAGGGTTATTAGTTAATTAGGGAATAGTCAAAGGAGTTTCATGACTATTCTAAAATTAAGAAGAAACGAGGAGCCAGAGGTAGTTGGTAACCATAACTAACCTATTATTAAACCAAAGAAAATATTTGAGTCAATGATCATGGTCTCTGCATAATAATTAGGAATTTCCTGACTAAGTTGTTGTTTATTGGGTTTATCAATTTTATTTGCATTCTTTGTTGGTTATTGTTTTATTAATTTGTGTTAATCTTTTATCAGTTGTTATTTCAATTAGTAATTTTACTCGAAAACTTCAAAACCCCTTTTTATTTAATTTCATTCGTTCTTTGGCATTTGAATAGAATCAATTATTCCATTCTCGTGGATCGACCCCATTTACACATCGTATGCAATTTATTTTCGTTTGGTGTTTGGGATTTATTTTGGTGGATTCGACACCCATCAAATTTTGGCGCCGCAATTCGGGATTGGTAACTAATTGATTTTGTTTTGTTTTATGCCTAGGAACATTCGTACGGGAGATTCCATCTTGTACGACCCCGAGATCGAAAAGACTGCTAAGAGGCTAAGGAAGTTGAGCAAGCGTAGGAAGAAGCAAGGAAAAGCTAGTGGATTACAGACCCCGGTTGAGTCGGACACTGAAACGGAGTCCGAGGAGGAGATTGAAGTTGAACAGCAACCTGACGGGAAGCTTAACCGTGACCACGCGCAGGATATGGCTCTTAACAGAACCCTCCAGGACTTGGGTAGACCCACTGAAGCGCAGCATCCGCTTTGCATAGATTTTCCAGAACTTCAAGAAGGGTTTGAATTGAAGTCCGGACTCATCCACTTGCTGCCCACTTTCCGTGGTCTAGGAAACGAGGATCCGAATAAGCATCTGAAGGAATTTCACCTCGTCTGCACTTCCATGAAGCCCCGCAATGTCACGGAGGACCAAATCAAACTGAGAGCTTTTCCATTCTCGCTGCAAGATGCAGCCAAGGATTGGCTCTACTACTTACCTCCGGGGACAATCAACACTTGGGAAAGGATGTCCCGACAGTTTCTAGAAAAATACTTCCCAGCATCCCGAGCCGCCAACATCAGGCGTGAGATCTGTGGCATTAAGCAGAAGGATTCAGAGAACCTCTACGAGTACTGGGAGAGGTACAAGAGAATTTTAGCAAGCTGCCCACAGCATGACATATCTGAACAATTGATCATCCAGTATTTCTACGAGGGTCTGATTCCAATGGAGCGCAGAATGATGGACGCCGCAAGTGGCGGGGCCATCGTCAGCAAAACCCCAGCTGAAGCCCGGGAGTTGATATCGACCATGGCAACAAACTCCCAGCAATTCGGTGCTCGACCAGATATACCACGAAGAGTGAACGAGGTAAATGTTACTTCTCTCAATGAGGTCAAATCTTTGCTAACAACTTTGGTCGAGAAATTGAATGTAGGTACTCCTTCACCTGCGAGGGCGTGTGGCATCTGCACTAGCCTAGCTCACCCAATCGATGCGTGCCCAACACTCCACGATGAAATACCGAAGAATGTGAATGCTATTGGGTTCCAACAGAGGCAGTTTGATCCCTATTCAAATACCTACAACCCCGGTTGGAGAAGCCACCCAAACTTCAGTTATGCTAATAGCCAACCGACCCAACAGAACTACTATCAAGGACCACCACCGCAACAGCCTTCGGGCTCAGGTAAGCCTCTTGAAGAAATTGTCCATATGTTAGCTACTAATACTGCAAAATTTCAACAGGACACTGCAACCAGATTTCAAAAGATAGAAGAGAGCATGAAGACCCTAGAGACTCAAATGAGTCAGATAGCATCCTCCGTTAGCAGAATGGAGACTCAAGGCAAGTCCGTCTCGGACACTCGACCGAGGCATAATGTGCGCGATTTTCTTAAGAAGTGGTAAGGAATTGCAATCCCAATGACAGGAACCCTACACGTGACCACACCTGGGGTTCCGTGCGTAAATGTAACAGAAGTCGAAGGGAGCTTACACGTGACCACGTACAGGATTCAGGTCCAGCTGGAAATCCTCAGAAACCCAAACCTCTAGTGGTTCCACCACCATTCCCACAGAGACTGGCTCAGAACAAGAAAGAAAAGGAGGATAAAAGCATCATGGAGTTATTCCAAAAAGTTGAAGTAAACATCCCGCTCCTAGAGGCCATTAAACAGGTTTCGCGCTACGCCAATTTTCTTAAGGAATTGTGCACAAACAAGCGTAAGTTAACAGGTAATGAAAGGGTGAGTGTGGGGGAGAATGTTTCAGCTGTCTTACAGAGGAAACTACCTCCTAAGTGTCGCGACCAAGGTATGTTTTCCATTCCTTGCAAGATTGGAAATATTGGTATAAGTAAGGCTATGTGTGATTTAGGAGCCTCTATTAATGTGATGCCTTTATCTGTTTATACCTCCCTGGGTCTTGGTCCATTAACTAGTACTGGAGTTATAATTCAATTGGCAGATCGATCGATTGTCTATCCTGAAGGTGTTTTAGAGGATGTGCTAGTTCAAGTTAATGGATTAATTTTTCCTGCTGATTTCTTTGTTCTGGACATGGGAAATGATAGTTCATCTGAGTCTTCTGATATCTTATTGGGTAGGCCTTTCCTTAGTATGACTAAGGCAAAGATAGATGTGCATAGTGGTTCATTAACTTTAGAGTTTGATGGTGAAGTGGTGAAATTCGATGTTTATGATGTCATGAAACGTGCTGAAGATGTGTCTTGTGTTTATAAGGTTGATATCATTGATGATTTGACTCATGAGGTTTTTGCTTTAAATTATGATGATGAGTTGAATTATGCTTTGAGTCATAGCATGTCTGTTGATGGAGTTAAGAGATTTACTGATCGGTCTGAAGTTTCAGATGATATATTTGATGAGGCCCCAAAGCTGGAGCTCAAAATGCTTCCCGAGCACTTGAAATACGCATATTTAGGTGACGGTGAGACTCTGCCCGTGATCATATCCAGCATGCTCGACGGCCTGGGAGAGGAGAAACTAATTAGAGTGCATCGAGACGATGGTTAACATCGAAACGAGGATCGTCGAGCCTAAGACGTTAAACAAGGGCGCTAATGGGAGGCAATCCATATTTTTATTTTTATTTTATTTTATTTTATTTTTCTTTCCTTTCGTTTGCTTTATTTTGGGTTCTTTTTGTCTCGTTTGTTTCCTTCTTTTTTTGTTTTGATATTTTCCTTTCCTTCCCTGTGTCTTTCAGGAGGTTCGGCATTGGATCAATTTGGAGTTCTTGGATTACAGCTGGCAGGAGTCCTTTATATGATCATATGTTGGCTCTCGTCCCTCACTGTACTAGCTATACCCTACTGGCGGGATGCCTAAACGAGCTCACGTATAAGCCCTCATCTTCTCTCCAGATTCAGGGAAGTCCTCAGTTTACCCTTTTCATTTACTTTTACGTTGAGGACAACGCATGCTTTAAGTGTGGGGAGGGTGATTTATAGCTTTTGAGATACATGTTTTTGTTTGATGCATTACTTTGGGCTGTGCTCTTCGTTGCCTTTTGGTATTTTTTTTGGACTTTTAACTGTTGATGCCGTGGTGGACTTAAAAAAAAAATCCTCTTTTGCTCCATTTTGCTTGATAAATTGCTGTGCCTTAGGTAATGGTGGATTGTTTTAAAGGAGTCGAGAGTATGGTTGAGTCCCTTGTTGTTTAATGTTAATTAAATGTTAATGATTTTGTCTTATGTGTTGAAGTTGCGAGCCAGAGTTAATTAGTTACAATTTTAAAAAATTGTGTGATTAATCGGTGCCTTTCTTGCTTAAAGTCATGTTAAGCTTAGAAGTTGAGTTGGTATATGTGTTGAACTTTGGATTGATGTGGGAAATTATGGTGAGAAAGGGAATGGAGAATAAAAATAAAAAAAGGTGTTAGATTCGTTCCGCCAATCACCAAAGGTGGTTGTGAGCGAAGCCAAGAATCCGTCTAAAGGTTGGGCAGGACTGAGTAATCGGGCGACATTCATCACAAATGTTTGCGCTCGCGTAAAAAGGTCTCGGACAACTAACGTGTGAGGCAATTAACTACTCCTCTGATTACTCGAAAAGAAAAAAAAATTTGTGAAGAATCTGAGTAATCACAAGTAAGGCTAAAGCCACTTGGCGTTGTGATTGGCTGAGTAACCGGGCGACATTCATCACAAATGTTTGCGTTCGCGTAAAAAAGCCAATGACATTTCTGAGTAATTTATAGCTAAAAGCACCTAATCAATTAATCAAGATTAACCTGATCTTCCCATGACTACCACATAGATTCGGAGTTCCTCATGTATGCTAACCACCTGATAAGTGAAATGTGTCTTCTAGGCTTGATTGGTTTTTAATTAAAATTCGGTAATTCATGCATGCGCTTCAATTTGAGTTCAGGCTTGTGTCTTCTCATATGGGAAATTTGTTGCATTTCTTTGACATTTCATTGACATTGGGACAAAATTGCGCTCTCATTCCTAGTTTACATTACCTTTGTGCGTGTTTCATTTTGTGGAGTAGTTTTTCATTGTGTCTTGGTTCTCTTTTATGCTTGAGGACAAGCATCGTCTAAGTGTGGGGAGATTTGATAAGTGCATATTTGTCCAATATTTATGTTTTAATTATTCATTTTTACTCCTCTTGTTGATTCAATTATTGGGACTTAAATTGATTTAATGTTTCCTTGTAGGAAATTATAACTTTTACATGAGATGGGAAATTAAGAGGAGATCATAGACTAATTTAAGCTGCAAATTAAATCAAGGTGGACTGGACTTGGAGGGGAATTCACGCACACTGTTGGGCGTGAGTTGTGAGTCACGCAGGAGGAATTAAAGGAAAAGGCTAGAATTACGACGCAATCAAGGAAACACGACGCGAGGAGAGGAAGAATTTGGTGGGTGATTTTGGAGAGTCACGCGAGAGATCACGACGCAAAGACGCAGGAGGAACTCTTTAGGTTGAATTGAAGAGTGAATCACGCACACCATTGACACGCAGCAGAAGACATAGAGGTGACGCGTGGACAAGAGCAAGCAGGAGTTACGACAAGAGGAATAAAAGAACGGAGGAAAATCACAATGCTGGGGGCAAGACCGCAGAGATAGCAAAGATCGGCCATTTTTCAGATTTTCTCTTTTTATTAGCTTTTATTTCTTTTCTTTGTTATGGAGACTATGTTATTCCATTACTTTGTTAGGTTTAATTTCCGTATGAGTAGCTAATCTATTTTAGTCGGGAAATTCCAACTGTTATGCTTTGACCCGTGAGACCTTTTGTTCCGAATATTTGGTTTATAATATTCGCACTGTTTCCGTTTTACTGTCATTGTTTATTAATTGATTCTGCGATTAGGGCCCAATTGTTGAGTCGGTTAATTAACATATCGCCGATTGATTTACTTGGTGGAGTCTAACTGGGTGATTGGTATTTGCGGCAATTGACACTAGGGCATAGTACTTGTCTGATTTGTGTTGAGAAACTTGTGATCTAACTAGATGAAGCATGAGTCAGTGCGTAGTCAGTTAGGGTTAGTGTTTCTTTAGAGTTTAACGCTGTTAATTAATTGAATCTCGGAGAGAGTCTCGAAGGGGTTATTAGTTAATTAGGGAATAGTCAAAGGAGTTTCTGCGACTATTCTAAAATTAAGAAGAAACGAGGGAGCCAGAGGTAGTTGGTAACCATAACTAACCTATTATTAAACCAAAGAAAATATTTGAGTCAATGATCATGGTCTCTGCATAATAATTAGGAATTTCCTGACTAAGTTGTTGTTTATTGGGTTTATCAATTTTATTTGCATTCTTTGTTATTTATTGTTTTATTAATTTGCGTTAATCTTTTATCAGTTGTTATTTCAATTAGTAATTTTACTCGAAAACTTCAAAACCCCTTTTTATTTAATTTCATTCGTTCTTTGGCATTTGAATAGAATCAATTATTTCATTCTCTGTGGATCGACCCCATTTACCACTGTGCGCAATTTATTTTCGTTTGGTGTTTGAGATTTATTTTTGGTGGATTCGACACCCATCACATGCCATACTTTATAATCCACACAAATAAAATCAATATATATACTATAGGAAATAAAATATTGTGATTCAATAAAAGCATATTATTTATTCACTTAAGTATCCATAATTTAAATTAGAGCAATCGCGTTTTGTTTTGAACAATTTAAATATAAAATTATATATATTTGAAATTCTCAACATTTAAATATTTCTAAAATTATTAAATTATCAAATACATATTTATTATTCTATCCAATTATTTATAAAGATTGATATTTCGCTAGATTTGATTTGAACTGACTCAAAATTAAAGGATTTGGTCCGAATTAATTGAGATTTGAGAGATAATCGTAAAATTAGTTATTTATTTTTAATCTTTTGATTCTAGTTATATAAGGATGATTATTTTAAATTCATATTAAATTATTTAAAAACAAACTTAGTCTTGTGGATAATAATAGATCAGATCAAGTAAACTCTTACAAAAATTTCCCTTAATAAGAGCTGATATACCATCCTTAATTCGTCTCTATTGAATTATATATTAAAAATTTTGATCACTTATGATTATTTTCAATTATGAACTCCATAAGTGTTTGTCCCCTTTGCCCGCTAAACATCATTTACATTCTTCCATAATCAAGAAGAACTAAAAATTCCACGTGTCAAGCGTCAACCTTGTTTTGCCACCTTTCAATGTGAATCCTCTCTCCTAATTAAATATAATAAAAATTATATTAAAATATTAAAATAATATGTAGTATAATTAATTAACTTAATTTTAATTTATTTAATTAAAATATTTAAATAATATTATTTACCAAATAATTTAAAATTTTGTGTAATATTAAAATAAAAATATAAAATATAAAATATAAAATATAAAACAGAAAAGAACATGCACCCGTGAATGGCGCCTTCTTTCGACCACCTTTCGTGATCAAGAGAAAGTCCTCTCCATTTTTTTTCTTTTTGTTCTTTCTTCTTTAGTAAGAAAGTCGTCTTCTTCTTGCAGTTTTCAATATTCATCTTCTTTAACTCCAATCCTCTGCAAGTGGTGACGTTTCTTGTTCAACTTTCTCCTCCAATGGAAAATCTGATACCGTTAACGTGTCCTTGTCTCATTGGAAACTGACCCTTATTATCCCGACAATCACACCGAGCAAAACGGATTCTTGTTCTCTTTCTTGCGATTCTCGACCTTTTTTGTTTCTGGGACAAGACGCGAACCTTCTCCGTTCACACTTTAATCCGTTGACCTAAGAAGTGAACAATCTTCGATACCCTTCAGGCATCTTTCGAAGTTGGTTCCTTTGATCGCGTTTCATAAAGATTGCATCTTTAGGAGTTTGTTTCTTTGTTTTGATCGAACTGTTTGTCATGCATGGATTGCGAGAAACAGAACTTGGGTGGTGGTGTGACGAGGTTGTCTTGGTCTCCGGTTCTTGTCTTGATCACCCTTGTAGGGCTCTTGTCGCTTCAACTCACGACCACAACGTTTGACCCGACACGGTTGTTATGGGGCAGGTCTTCGGAGGCCTATGTTTCAGGTGGTGAAGTTAGAAAAAGCTGCGTCAGGTTCTACGGAGGGTTGCCGGAGAGAAAAGTTCTCATGTCGATAGAGGATTTTGGTGGGGTCGGTGACGGCACGACGTCGAATACGGAGGTGTTTCGGAGAGCGGTCCGACACATGCAACAGTTCGGTGGCGGAGGTGGGTCGCAGCTGAATGTGCCCAAAGGCCGGTGGCTCACCGGGAGTTTTAATTTAACCAGTAATTTCACATTATTCCTTGAGGAAGGTGCCGTTATTTTAGGTTCTCAGGTCAGCATCGGATTTGATTCCTTTTTCCTATATTTGTCTCTTCTTCTCTAGATATGATTGTGCTTAAAGACGCCATTTTTGGTTCTTGTGGTTCATAATCATCCATATATTTTTCATAGGATTGTAATATTTAGTGTCACAAACAAAATGAAGGTTGAGATGTATTTGAGAATTTACAGTTTTGTCCGGTAACATAAACCACAAAAGACTAGCAACTTTTGTTAAATTTGCTGGCCTCTTGTGAGTGAATTCTTCAGTTTACTGTGGTTGAATGGCAGGACCCTAAGGAGTGGCCTCTAGTGGAGCCGTTGCTTTCTTATGGAAGAGGGAGGGAGAGATTAGGGGCAAGGCATATCAGCCTTATCCATGGAAATGGTCTAACTGATGTTGTCATCACAGGTATTTTTGGCCTCTCATCTTGATTCTAGGAGTCATGCCAATTAAGTCCACAAGTTTCTGATTATTTGCTGAAAGTTTATGGGAAGAATTCGTCACATAGATTAAAATTATTAAGTTTCAATACTACATTTTGGAGTTGGGAATAGACAAAAAAACTCGATTTGTATGGTAACTGGACAATATAAGGAGATAAATGATAGTTTCCGAAGTATAAGAATTGAGATAAAAAGAATAGGATCACACTAATGACTTTGTTAATGGATATTGGAGGGTGTTTCTTTCAAATTTTATGTTGGCACATATATTCATTCCTGTTACATTTGTACTGGTGTATATTCATTCCTCTTTTAGCTAGCCTCCTTTGTATAGACAACAACAACAAAAACGTCTCAGTGGGAATCCTGCTGAGATGCGAGGTCTGGGAGTTAGCTTCCTTTTGTACGATTTCTTTATATTAAGATAGCTTCTATATATGGAAGTAGGAAGGAGGCATCTCCATTTTTAATTTTTCAAGCAGAAACCAAATGTCATTGGTTGTAGCCTTCATATATTTTACTATAGTTGACCTATAGAGAGTTTCATTATAAGCCTCCTAATTCATATCATGTTTCTATTGTTCTTATGGTTGGTATGAAATTAATATATCAATGCTCTTCCTAGGTCCGAACTGGAACTGCAATTGTGGATCACAATTTAAAATTCTATGAATAATTCAAGAACATTGATCAGATTCTATTCTTTTTGCAGGAAAAAATGGAACAATCGATGGTCAAGGGAGGATGTGGTGGGAGTTATGGTGGAACAGAACATTGGAGCACACTAGAGGCCATCTCGTAGAACTGATGAACTCCCGGAACATTTTTATCTCAAACCTCACCTTCTGCAATTCTCCTTTCTGGACTATACATCCTGTTTACTGCAGGTTGCTCCTCTATCTTTATCCTTTCAAAAGCTTTTGCAGTAAATCAATTTTCTGGTTAGAAAGTTTAAGATGCCTCTTTAAAACAAGTCAGGTCCTTGCATCATTCCAAAAGTTGAATCAACTTATGAACATTGTTTCTGAGAAATGGTTTCACGAAACTGTATCTTGTTTTAACATTCTCAATTCACATTATTTTATGCCAATGAACTCTGTGCTTTGTTCCAGTAATGTTGTTGTTAAAGACATGACAATATTGGCTCCGTTGAATGCTCCAAACACTGATGGCATAGATCCAGGTACCTGTTTAATCCTTCCATCTGCTTCTCTTGCTCTTTCAATACTAAAGTTCAATGAAGCAAGAATTACAAGTTGGATTAATGTTTATATGCAGATTCAAGCACCAATGTATGTATTGAAGACTGTTACATCGAAAGTGGGGATGATCTTGTGGCAGTGAAGAGTGGTTGGGACCAATATGGTATTAAAATGGCTCGTCCAAGCTCTAACATCATAGTGAGAAGAGTTTCAGGCACCACCCCTACTTGTTCGGGAGTTGGAATCGGTAGCGAGATGTCTGGAGGTGTATTTAATGTAACTGTTGAAGATATGCATGTTTGGGATTCAGCTGCTGGAGTTAGAATAAAAACTGATAAAGGAAGAGGAGGATATATAGTAAATATCACAATAACAAACATAAGAATGGAGAGAGTCAAGATTCCTTTGAGGTTCAGCAGAGGCGCCAATGATCACCCTGATGAATATTGGGATCCAAATGCAGTTCCAAACGTGAAGGGTATTTTCTTTAGTAATGTGGTTAGTCTGAATTCATCAAAAGCCCCATCAATCCAGGGAATAGAGGAATTGCCATTTGCTGGTATATGCATGAAGAACGTTAGCCTACTGGGCCTGCAGTCATCCGCAGCATGGCATTGTGAATTCGTCTCCGGATTTGCGGAAAATGTATCTCCAATGCCATGTCCGGAATTAAAGAACAATGTATCTTCATCCTGTTGAGGAATTTGGTCACAGGGATTTGGAATTTGCAGTACCTTCAAAGGATCACTCCAGTTGCTTCCAGTTTAACAGGTCAAACTGAAGCCAATTTAAAGTAGAAGTACCTGATCAGAATTGAGAGTTGCATTATATATTTCTGCACCAAGAAGGCCATTCTTTGCAGTTTCAAGACTGATATCTTTGATAGATATTGACTGCCTTGTGCAGCTTTCACTTGCCTTCAGGGCATCGGTCTTCTGCTCGGAGAATTTCCTTATTCTGATATGTTGGCTTTGGAGTTTCAATGATCTTTGAATGTAAAGGAGACTGGAAAAGAAAAGTCAGATTACCATCTGGAATTGTTATGTTTGAGTTCTTCATTTTATAGGCAATTCACCGCATATTCTGTTCATCCTACTGGCACCTGAATTGAAGACTTTATTGTCAGAGATCTTGCATGGCGAGGAACGCTACATGGCCATTTCTTTTTGTTGATATTGGTGAAGTGCACATTGGATAAACCTCTATTCTTTGAGTGCTCGGATAAATCATCGATCTGAGTGTACGTAATAGCGTGCAACTTCTTGGATTAGAAGGCTTTCTGGGAGGCTAACTTCAACATTTATACTTTAGAATCAACTCGGGATACATTCCTCCAGATGGTGAAACCGATTCATAGGAGGGCATAGCATCAAGAAATTAATGATCTATTGATAAAAATCTGCAATCCCGTTAGCTTGTTAACTACAAATTTTCATCTCTGATGGGTGAAATAACTTTTGGCAATATCCTGATAATGTTATTACTTTTCACGAAACTGGTCCTCTATCTGCAGGCAGGTTTCTTACTTTGTTTCACATGTTATTACTCAATGACACAAAGTAATTCGAGCATCAGAAGAATCAAGAGAAAGATGGAGAGGATTGATACACTAAGAAATTAGATATAATCCGAAGCCAATTCCATTGGAACATGGATACAGGTTTTGAAAGATTAGACAACTGGAAGAGATAAAAGTTGCCCATTTCACCATTTCCAGAAAACATTGGAACCGCACTTGTATTTGTCCTTCCCTTCGCATTCCAAAGCCAAATCTTCAGACAAAAATGGAACTTTCTGTAACAATCAAAGCAAAATCCATGAAGTTTTTCAACAAAAACCAACAAAATCGACTTGATTAAAACTTGTATTGTGTCATAAAGTCCGAACCTTTTGCTTCGCAAGATCTTGGCAACCAGTAAAGTTCTCAGGGAACTTGCAGGATCCGAATTCAACTGTATATGCTCTGGCAAAGTTTGCACCACTTGTGGCCAATCTCTTCCTGTCATTCAATTCCTACCAAACCAGCAATCCACATTTGACTTAAAAAGAATCAAGGAAATGTAGAAACATGAACCGTACAGATTGATTACCTTGTTGGCTTTGCTTTTTTCAAGGTAATCTTCAATGACCCCAGCTTTAGCAGAAGCTGAAGTGAAAAGGGTGACTGCAAGATAAAGCATAGCTGCTCTCCTTCCTTCAGTTCCCTTGGATTCTTTACTCACTTGGGCCCTGATCACTGGCAACTTAGGACCAGACACAACAGGAGATGCCACTGAAGGTATTGAAACAATCTTTGCATTGAGCTCTGATGATCCAGTCCCTGAGATGGCATAGTTGCAAGCCAAAACACTGGAGTTCATAGCTGCCATTGATCCAAGTAATTGTTTAATTTTCCTGCTTTTTCTTTCCTAACTAAACCTGGGACTAATGGTAAAGACTAACGAGAGCGTGGTCAGTGAGTATAGCGAAGGAGATGATGTGGAAGATGGATTGATTGTGTTGGATAAAGACTTGTGGATGGGGTGTGGATAAGGTAAGATTGCTTCACTCCTATTGGCAAATTATGTTGGTTCTTGCTCGTTTTGAGCAGTTCCGGCGTGTGGTGTGTTGGGGTTTTGGACCCACTTTGAAATCAAAGTGTGTACATGGTATACATTTAGAGGTTTGGTTTTGTATTTTTTCGGATATAGGAGTATTTCTCTTTTATTATTATTCACGCTAAATAAATTTTCGGTGCATATAATAATAAATCACATTTTGCAACATTTTAACCAAAATATTAATAATTTACTTATCAAATAGTGTGACTAAATTTATATTACAAGACTCAATCTTGTCACCGATATGCATATTTTTCCAAGTTGTCAAGGAGGTGATGACCATTTAATAAGAAAATATTCATACAACCAGGTGAAGAAACAGGCTACTTTGTTTGAACATTACACAATCTAAGTCCTTGAAGAAAAATTGAATTTTTGATAAATGAGGAGCATAGGTTTATGTACATACAGTACAACAACTATATAATGAAAATAATGAACCAATATACTGAAAAAAATGCCTTCTAGTTTGAAGTAGATTCAGGAGGGCCACCTGAATGCGAATGAAAATATTATTCAGCTCTGAATCCAATTTTCACACCATCCCTCCCAGCAATTTTCAGAGTTAGATATGACCTTGACTAAAAAGGGCACCCATTTTGGTGAAGCCTATATTCATCTTTGGTCAAAAGAACTAAGATCAGGATTAAGGAGACTTAACATTGGAGGAAGTTGGATGATGAACAACTTCACATGTTCAGGGAGAAATCAGTGAAGAAATCCTAAACCTGAAACAGTTCAAGCTACCATGTCAATCTTGACAACCTTTTACGCTTCCTACTTTTGCCTGCAACGTTGTTCTTTGAACCACTCCTGGAAGTAGATGGAAGAACCAGAATTGATGATGGTATGCCAACTGATGTTCTGCCTTTCTTACACATCCATTTCAGTGGCATCATATTATTCACCACTGTCCCTATATCTGTTGAAGTATTCAGTTCAACAATTTGTTTAATCTGATCAAGCATCTGATGAGTCCAAGCCATCGACAAATCTAAAGACATCGAATCATCCATTGGTTTTCTCCATAGATCTGTTAATATCGCTTTATACGACTGGAACGACATGGAAGGCTGAGAATGTTGCCGCTGGTCACAGAGCATATTGACTTTAATGACATGCTTGCAAATGTTACCTTGCAATGACCATGAGCAATCACAGAAAGCAAATTCCGAACCGGGATTCCATACCAAATGTGTCAAATTGCTGTCTTTTTGACTCTGAACTTTAGCAAAGATGTGATCCTTATCATCAAAGGTGACAGCCAAATCTGGAATTTGCACTGCACGGTGCCAAGATGTAGAAGCTATATATTCCTCCTTAACATTTTGAAAAGAATCACTTTCATCTGCATACCGATCAAGCCAGTAACTTGAATGCAATTCAGTTGTTAGTTTATGAACTAACCAATCCACTCTCTGGAGGGCACCAAGATGTGAATCATCAAATAGCTTTGCCTTCAGCTTTACATGATAGGCTTCTATAGCACCTGATGCTTCTTGGCTTGCAAGTGGAAGACTACCAATTGTTGAAAGCCACATTTCTGTTAAAGAATTAACATATACACAAACTATTACAAATGAAATACTTTGTGACTTGACAAGATGCAAGTATGGATGTCTACTATTACAACACAAGAGAAAAGAGGACTAACCAAGCTTGGGCATCCAAGTGGCTCTAAAATATTCCATAAATGAAGTTTGATCAACAAAATCACGAGTTAATTCTTGCAATGCAGCTGAAGTATCAACTCCACGCCATATACTGTACACTATATCTCCAAGACACTTGAAAACTTCCCGCTCAACTTCAAGATTATCACATCTTTTCACAATATTTTTCAGCCATGATCTACGAATTCGCCAAAGGGAAAACAACACAGGGCAACCAAATGTATCCCTGTAGAGCAAGTAAAAGTCGCATGTAAGAACACACTTCATGGTTACACATCTTTAACTCAAAACTAAATTCCAAGCAAGTCTAAGTATGCCTTATGGGATCAATCTCTGCTGCAGCATCATCGACGAGAAAACCACTGATTCTCCATCCAGGCTCCACACTTGAAGCCCGATCAAGTAGAGACTTCATCCACTTAGTGACGTCTGGCTTTGCAAAGCTGCGTGTTATGACCCAAGCAACAGGGAGAGCATGATGCCTTGAATCAAATACAAGAAGTGTGGACAATGGGTACTGCAATCACAAAAGATAATGATGTCAGGTTCTATTAAATATGATTTTAAAAGGTATTTACAAGTGGGAATTAGAAAACATGTACCTTCAATCTCTTAATGCCAAATGTTGAATCAGCTGCCATGAGACTGTCATGCCCAAAACGAATCATTTGCTGCAACTGCCACTCTGTTTGAATGCCTAGAATAAAAGGGTCCTCTTCCGAAGAATCCTGATAAAAGAAAATGGATTTCTTGTTGCGTTCAACCCACATCCTGATGCTTGCTTGATCATCCAAATCCAACTCATGGGTGGATCGTTTTATAATCATCCCAAGTTTTTGAACATATTGTGAAGCAAGGCTATTAACTTTGGCATCAGAACCACAATATCTTTGGATCCCCTCAATGTGTTTTTCTAGCACATTCTCCTCAGGAATTCCAAGATAGATCATAGACATTGTTTGCTGTTGAATTTCATTGCAGATGTATGGAATTTTCTTGGCCCCTGGGCCAATGGCATCTCGGTCAAGGGGGCCATGGCAGACAAAACCAGACTTGTTTACATGACGCCTGTCATTATATATAAGAAGAGCAATGGAAGGACGAGCATATAGACGCTTCACTACAAAATGGCAGGTACATCCACGCATGGATTGAGGCCTAGCAGCACGATTTCGAGTGTTAAGTCGATATCTTCGACTGGGTAAAATTTCTCCACCTTCCCCGTAGTTTTCAGGACCAAATGAACACCAATACCTTAACAAAGAGATTAGAAAATCTTAGTTTAAGCACAAAACTCTGGTAAACGATCGATAACTGTAGTAAAGATAAGATAAATATCCATCTAAAAAGATCAAATGATAAATTGTAACAGTTGGAAAAAAAATAAATTTATTTGAAGAATGGGTACAGACAGAAATCAAGACTATAGAATTGATGACAAGGCATACTAATATAAACTATGTTCTTTATCATCTTCTTCTTTTTCTTTATATCATTTATTGCATCTCTAGTGACCACTCTCCACTTTAAACATGAGATTTATATAAGAAATGATGATGATGATCATACAAGTATAAGCATGCAAAAAAGCGTCGAATACCATTGAGAAAAAAACTGTCGAATATTTAGAGCCTTACAGCTTGTACTCCAAATAGTCATCATCCTTGTACTCCTTCAAGCTGCCAAATGATCTTTTTCTTCCCCTTTCAATATGAAACCTAGTTGGGCATTCCACATTAGAGCACTCCCCAATAATAAATGTGTCAACTCGTTCATACGGAATGATTGCTATATCGTCATGGTATTCAGCTGTGCCAAACTTGGTCCAAGTTAAATCAGCAGAAGAGAACTCCTCCAGTGGAGGATCTTGCACAGGGACATCACCTAAAGATTCAATTATGTCCATCCTCACTGTATCACAGCTACTTGGTATCCCATCAAAATCGTCTCAAATTTACAGGCATGTTGTACCTGCAGCAAATTCTTCACATAAGGATTATAACCACAAAACAGAACAGAAGTCCTCCGAAAGAAAGAAGCAGAATGCAGAGTGTCATAAACTTAAACTAAACATCAGCTGCAAGCTTCTCACCTGCTTTAGTGAACACTAAAAGAGCAGAAACAATCCAAGGCAAAGCAAATATCAAAAGCTGATCTTCACAGCCATAATCAAAGAGCAAAAAGAACTAAAAAGAAAAGCTTAACACGCTCGAGACTCGAATTAGAAGGTGCCCACAAACTAAACGCGCCATTTCGGGTACATCTTATGAATCAAAATGAATTCTTTAAATTAAATTTCTTAGCTTTTGGCACAGACACACATGTATCTCCATCTCAACATCAAAGGCAATTCAACAAAAGCTTAACAGAAGTATATGGAGAAACTTGGGTAAGATTGAGCCCATACTCAAGAGACGGAGCAAGGCGACAGAAACGGAGAAGTTGGCGGCGGCGGTAACGACCAAAAACAGGTGACAATGAGAGAGGAAGCTATATTAGGAGATTTTTTTTATAAGCTAAAGAGTTACGCTTAGACATTCCATTCGATTCAAGCCCAAACGGCGTCGATTTAGCCATCACCGTTTTCCCAAAGTTTAATTAATTAATTAAAGTTTTTCTGTTCTTAAATTGTTTTTTGATTAAAATCTAAAGATTTTATAATTATACAAGTTTGGTTATTAAGTGCATTATTAACATGTAGTTAGTAATTAGTTGATAGTAAATAAGGGAGATGTTTAAATTAAATATTGTGTTAAGAGTTAAAATTTTGTAATCATTTTAGTTTAGTTATAACTTATTATTGTTTTGAATTTATTCTTAAAATTAATAATTTGAGTAAAATCGAAATTGCCTTACAATAACATAAATAATTAATCTAGAAGTATTTATTAAGTAGTTTTAAGGTGTGGATTGCAAAAAGAAAAAGGAAAAATATGAATCAATTGAAAAAAAGTGAATTTTAAACATTTGTGAAGAAGAAAATTAAATTCATAAATTGGACTTTTAACTTTTATTCTTAGGAGGCAAAACAATTAATTAGCTAAACATGTTGAGTTAAATAATATTTTCATGCTGATATAATAACTTTTGATACTTATATATATATTGTCATATGTAGATAATAGTCAATATTTGAAAAATAATGAAAAATAGTATTAATAATGAAGATTCGATTTTATTTTGTAAATAATTTTGTATTTAATTCGAAGCTAAATTATATTCAAATTATTGAATTTCTATAATTTAAATTTTAATTTTAAAAATTAAATATAAATTTAACTAGAAATCAATTACTTTTAATTTTAGGACGAGCTAGATTAAATTTAAGCTAAATATTAATTCTGAAGCATAAATTGTAATTAATTAGTCTCAATTTGTAAGATTTAAGTTGATATCTCCAATCAAAATAACCATAGAATGGAACCATGTCTATATTTTCTTCGCAAGACCTATTATAGGGTCTCTTCATCACATTACATGCTCCCTATGTTCATGTGCACCATATTCCGATCGAAACATATCAACTAATTTCAACTAACCAACAAAAAGGATGTATCTCTATCACCAAAGATTCATAGACTCTAGACTTTGAACCAAGGTTGCAAATTACAAACTATACATTGAACCAACGTTTTAAATTACGAATTGCAAATTATATCACGATAATAAACAATTTATAATAATCATTAATAATACGAATATAATTACCAAAAGAAGAACGCAAATTGTAATAAAAATTCAATTTAATTTAAAATCTTGCATTGAATTAAACTAGCCATTGTAGTATGTTCACAATGTCTTCGATGGTAATGGATCATCAAGGATGGTTCAAGTTTAAGGTACGTACCTTTCTCTAGGTAAAGCATAAAATCAGCCAACAGTTCTTTATAGCCTAGCTTAGAGATCATAGGATGATCTAAATGTACTATATGTCCATGCATGAGGAGGCGCAGTATATACGTAAAACAAACTAGAACTTCTCAATTTAAAGACAAGACAAGACATTTAATGAAATTCTGAAGAAGCAAAAATGTTCTGAAATCACAAAGAAATTGGAACTAGCTTTGTCCTCCTAGCTAGCTAGCTAGCTAATTTATTTGTGTAACAAACAGGATTCTGAAAGTGAACAAAAAGAAGATCATATTCATGAGAGATATTCTGCACTATCAAGTAATTCCCACTCCCAGAAAATCTATGAATGGAACTTCCTGTTGTGTGATTTTGTTATGATCTTCCCCTTGTTCTTGATCCGAAGACATTGGAGATATCTCCTTTCTTCCATAGCAATCATCATAACTGGCGATCGATGCAAAAGGGTTCTCAGAACTGAGCAGATGGGGTCTGAAATGGCGACCAAGGAAGGAAGAATTGGTGTTGTCATGATCACAAAGTTCGTTCATTTGCAGACATCTCTTTGAATCAAAACCTAATGATTCGTTAGTAACAATGGAGGCACTAGGAGTCCAGGAAGGTGAGTGACATGAAGAGATCAATATCTTACTATTTCGTAACCCTACCCTAGAGATGTCAGACCCGAGTCCTCCTCCTAACTTGCTTCCTGAATCGGCGTTTTGGTATGGCTCATCGGACCGAAGATGTCGTGAACTTCTCTTAGCAGAAAAAGAGGAAGCAGCCATGCCTTGACGCTTCATTCTAGCCACCATAACATGGTAATGATTTTTCACAGAGTTGTCTGTCCTACCAGGGAAGAGTCTAGCTATGGAAGCCCATCTGTTTCCTTGCAGCTTATGAGCATTCCATAACCTTTTTTCTTCTTCTTCTGTGAATTCCCTCTTGTTGATGTTGGGATCAAGTTGGTTGTACCATCTCAATCTGCAACTTTTCCCTGCAAAATTAACATGAAACCAAAACGATAGAGAAATTTAGAGATAAGCCCATTTCTTAGAACATAAGCAAGTATCAAGCAAGCTATAGTGAGAGATACAAAAAAATGAAGACTATCAACATCTTTAGCTTACAATTATGTACGTACCTGATCTTCCTGGAAGATGCTCGGCGATGAAGTTCCAGTTTTGTGGACCGTATTGATCAACAAGTTGCCGGAGTTTCTCGTCTTCAGATGGCCGCCAGTGACCTCTGCTAAGACTACTAATTTTCCCAACATCACTACTAGAGCGACTACCGATATTAGTCTCCATAAATTCCTGTATATATATATGTGGAGAGAAAGATGGAGCTTAGATTCACAAAAACAAAGAGAGCCAGCCACCATATATGAGAAGGTAATCTAGATCAGTTGAGAACTCATGAGAAGAAAGGAAAGAATAGTGAGTAATTGGAAAGGAATTGATCTGGTTCTAGGGTTTGTGGATGGGAAGTCACTTTTCTCTTGTCTGCGAGATATCATATATATGACATATTGATGAAGAAATGTATTCTTAAACTATATATATTATTGATCAAGGTATTAAATTGTAATAATATATATTACATCACATTGTTATGAACAATTATATATAATAGGAGTGTAATTTGTTCTAGTTCCAACTTTCAAAAATTTACAATAAGTTGTTTTAATTTTCAATCTTTTGTGAAAATAATCTGAAGTTAAATTTTTATTAATGTAGATGACATACTGAGTGATATTATATTAATATTTTTACTGCATGGCTATCTATTTGTTGTATGTATAAGTTTTATTATGTAATAATACCCAACACCATAAAATAATTATGAAGCAAAACCTATAAATAAATGTATAATTATTTTAAATTTTTAGATATTTTAATTTATTAAATAATAAAATTTACTCTTAGCACAAATATAATACGTAGCAATTTTGTGACAAAAATATTAATTTAACATGATCGTTATATGAATAAAAAATTTAACGTTAGGTTATCTTTATTAAAATTGATAATTAACATATTTCAATACTACTTTTTAAGGTTTTAACTAATATTTTAAATTTGAATAAGATTTGAGATTTTTTATAATTAACCCATATAATTATAATAAATCACAGCAATGATATGAATTTATAAACCACAATTTAAGACCATATTATTAATTTTAAGATAGATTATATCTATCAAATCACTTGCTACTTATTCCTCTTGAGTTAATATATAATTAAAGAGATTAATAGCTTCTTCACATGATTCATGATAATTGAAATTCCTTGTGAAAATTTTCCAGTTTCATATGGATATATCTCTTTGTTTCCATATCTCTTTCACACTTATCCATTTTCATTTGCCATTCTCTTCCCTAAGACATGAATACGATAGTAATTCTAACTAAAACTCAATAATTTCTTCTATTAATAATAATTATCAGCACCAAGCATTATTATAATTATCTCAATCTATTAAAATTCGAATAGAATATACATTTGTTCAACAATTGAGCGAGCGACTATGATTTTGTTCAAACTTGTTAATTAACTTGAGAGAAAATCAATAATAAATGTTTAATCACTATATATATTTTATTTTAGATACATTATAACCTTTTATAGGTTAATTTATTTTTATTTAAATTATTATGTTTTAAAATTATTACTTATGGTATTGCTTTTTATCTATTTTATTTAATATGACATTATTTTAAAATTATGAATAGATTAAAAAAACTAATTAATCATCACGTAATGAATTATATGATAACTAATAATAATACAGAGTTGTAAATTATAATTTTAATATTTCTATAGTTTTTCTTGCATATACCGCATCCTTTGTACCATGGGAAAGATCTGAACATGTTATCTTTTAATATTTCATGATTGTTATTTGTATCTTCGAATTCATGTTTCAGAAAAATGTGCAGTGCCATAATTGATTAATCAAGTATGTATTAAGGTATGGATTAAATAAAGAGCATTGAAAATAGTATAGAAAAGAAAAACTACTCGAATTATTAGCTAATTTGGTAATACTAACATTGTCTTTTCCTAAGGATTAGTCATAATTCTTAAAGCCAAAAAGCTAGAGATATATAATGAAAGGAAAACAATCAAACCATGTGTGAGTTTAACCTATTTAACTTTAGAGATTAATCTAAACAATTAAATTATTTAAAATCTCATTAAACTTTAAGTTAAAATGATGTCATTTTCAGATTTGACCAAATCGATATTAAGTTAGACGGATTCGTGCCATCTTGCTAACCTTATATGTTGGTGGGGCAACACATTCCTTAATTAGTGGTTAATTGTAAAATTGTAAATTGTATAAAAAACATAATTATTTATTTTTTTAAAGGAGAAGATGCTAATTGGGAAAATCCATTAATTAGAATTAGTTAAGGATAGAGTTCACTCTTATGTTCTTCATCCAAGATATATAAAAGCTTCCATTTTTTCTAGGGTTGAGGATAGTATCAATGATGCTTTCATTTTTCCTTTTCCCTGTCAACTTTTATAGTTAGAAGAAAATGGTGCACACTTCTAAACTTGATGATGACGAGGACTTTACTATCCGATGTGCCTAACCCTTAACATGATTAAGGATGATAACGAAGTAAATCGAATTAATTTGACTTAAAATTAATAAATTAAATGCATTAACAAAGTTTAAGCCTATGTTTAGTTAGACTTATATCAGTAGAGTTTTTGTCAGTAGAGCTTTTTTTTGTAGATCTTTTTTTAGAAGAACTTTTCTAAGAAGTCAGTTGACTATTTGAATATCATTTAAAAAAAGAATTTTTTTGAAAGAACTTCATACAATAGACTGTTTGACAACATAAAAATAAAAAGGTACTTTTAATTTTAACTATATTTTATTTTGTAATAAAATTATTTATGCATATAAATATTATTTAAAGTATATTAAACAATATGCAAAATACAATGTATGAAATCATTATATAATTTTAAACCATATGAAACATAAATAAAATATATCTAACCAAATCTTTTATTAAAATATATAAAAAGATAAATAATATTATATAAATATCAAAATAAATATTCAAGTTGAGTAAATAGTTAAATACATAATAAATAAGAAGATGCGTTTGTGAACATTGTAAAATTATTGTAAAATATAAGGATAAAAAGGGCTAAAATAGACTCATTAATTAATGAAGAAACTTTCAAAGGCTTTTTGAGAAGCTTCAAATTTCAGCTTGTTAAAAGCTATATTTTGACTGACAAAAAATCATATCTATTAAATAAGTACTTTTTTTATTTTACAGCTAAACATTCATTTAAAAAATTATAGTGGAGAAAAGTACTTATTGATTTCCCAAAACCTATCCAATAGGTACTAAGTTTGTTTCAATGATAAATATATTCGACTTGAAATATATAATTAATCTTAATTATTTTGTTTCTATATTTTCAATAAATTAATTTAAATTTATTAGAATTTAAAAAAGCTCAAATTTAATTTAATAAACAGGTTTTAAGTTTTAAATATGTCCAATCTCGAACAAACTTGATAAAACATACGAGTAAACAAAGTTTTCTAAATTATTCGATTCATTATCATCCTACTTAATTATAATTATTTTCTAAGATATTGTAAAGTATATGTATGATATTAGAATCTTTAGTACTTGGAAAGTATTACGTGACACATGAAAGCGCCATTCCTTCAATATTGATTGCCGACAACAAAAGCGAATTGTATGAAATTAAATGTGAAATACCAAGAAGCTTTCTGAATCGCCATATTGGACTATCACAGTCACTCACTTTTCTGGTAGTCAAAAAGTTGATGAACACAATTTCCAATGGATAATATCATTTCATTAATTAGTTTATATTAAGCTTAAATTCTTATTTTTAATTGTTCCTTTCATGCGGTTAAAATGAGATCGAGATTTATTTAAGTGTCAAAATTAAATAAAATTTGAATTAAATATTATTGAAAATACGTAATTTATAAATTATTATGTATTTTAAAATTTAATACCTAAAAGTAAGAAAATGTTAGATATAAGTGTAAATCATTTTATGGATCGACAATTATTTTGCGTACCTGTATTCATAATTGCTTCTTCGTTAAATGTTGATTGCTTTTAAAAGAGTTTATTTCCTCTCGTCTTCTTCTTTTAGCAAATTCCTCAATGGTTCATAATTTTCTCATTTTATAAGTTTTTATAACTTATATACCATGACCAAAGGACATGTCCTTTAGAATTAGAAGAGAGAGAAAAAGGGTCTATGACCCATTTGAGACCTATTCGAGTAATACCCAATAACAATTATCTCGGATGCATTTCATGGGACTCAATCAATAAATTACATGGGACATTAAATAGTCTAACAATAAGCTCCAATTTAATATCATTATATACTTGAACTAACTAGTGGCAGGTTGGTTTGATGTCAATTTCATGTTTTTGTTCCCATAATTTTCAAAAAGGATAATGTTAGACATAAGCTTCATTTTAATATCATTACATACTTGAATTTGAACATTGGAAGGTTGGTCTGATGTCAATTTCATGTATTTGTTACCATACTTCCCAAAACTAGTCTTTGGTAAGTGTGAACTTATTCTGACTATCAAAGTTCACTTCAATGTCACTTTCTTATATGCTAACAAGGTTGACAATAGGTAGAATCAGTCTGAACTATTTATCACTTGAATTTGATTTGAGTTTTTTAGATTTCAGTCCAATCAGACTCAAGTTGTTTGGTTCAAACCTAACTTCAATAGTTTGGTATTCCTCAATCTAATCAGTTCAAACTTCTGTCCATTCACTCGAGTTCGGGTCGTTCACCATTCCCATATGTTTGAGGAAACTGATAAAGTATACAAAGAAATGTTTCAACTTTTGTTAAGACTGTTTGCAGGAAGTAAGGACATAGTCAACCTGATTTCATTGACATAGCAGACTCAGAAATACCACCTTAAAACACAGCACATACACATAAATCTAGTGGAAGCTATATGCTCCAACTGGGCACCAAACCTTAAACTACCAACTGAAAGTTGATGTATATTAACATCTCCAAGCGAAAGACGTATTGTTCTGGCGTCTTTTGCTCGGAAAACACAACTCGTATGCATCTCTGTGGTATAATATATGTTTTTCCTCCTGATTGTTAAATACTAATTCCAATAAAATTCCCATTGAATAATAGAAAATACAGGACTGAAATGGCTAAACCTGGGGTGTTATCATGAAAACAAAGCATATCTCATTTCACAGCCATTTCAAACAAATGCATTCCAGACTGAAGTGATTGTTTCCAGAAACTCAAGACTTGCACAACTTATGAATGCAAAGTACAAGACTTCAGCTTTAGCCTTCCTAAAATCTAGGACATCCATTATCATGGGAAATTGAGTTGCTCATTAAATTACAGATCAGAACTCTCAACCATTTGCAACATATCTTGTTCACAGTTTCTGCCACTAAAGCTCACATTGCAACATCAATGCCACAAAAAGGATAACAACTGCATATACCTGTGTGTACAAGTCTACAAAAGGTGTGTGTTCTTTACAAGTCAGATTGTCCGGACTAAGATCTCTCACGCATTTTGGCTTTAGCAAAAAATACCCCAGCCAAAAGACCTGTAGAATGCATGTATTTTTGTTAGTCAAAGAAAAGGATATTCAAGGTCTCAGAACAAAAACTAGAATAATGTAAACGTGTCCATATTTGTGTATGCAAATCATTCTTTAGCCAGTGAAGGAACAAACCAAACAAGATGCTTGCTGAGTTCTCCAGACTCGTCGGTACTTTGAACAGAAAGATTCCAGCAATAGATAGGGGAATCTTATTCAGTGAACCTACAAGGCTGTAAAGGAAGTATATTTGTCATGAAAAATGCTTGCAATAGATGCTTCTGCATTCCACCTTAAGCAATTCCAGTCATACCTGTACGTGGTAGCCCCTGTCTGATGAAGAAACCACATGGAAGTAAAGCTTATTGCCAGGCCCAAAAATCCACTCAATGTGATCACCAACCAGAACTCAGGTAACCTCAGAAGTGGTCTGTCAATTTGTTTCACGATCCATGAGATTCAATAAGATAAACAGTATCAGCATAGCCAAGCTTCAAACTTGAAACAAATTTGTAATGATAAGCTCCAAAACGAGAGCTGTACTGTTCATCAAGTCATTAGAACCCATATTCTCTGTTACCGTAATTCAGAGAGTAGAAAAGGAATGTGATGTATCAGAGGATCTCAGGATTATAAGGCACTAGACACTGGAATTAGGAAGACTTGGCAGATTAGGCAAGGGGACAAGGGCTATCAACTGTTTTGTTACTCAGGTATACTGTGCCTCCTAATGAACCCAAAACAGATACCCATGAGGACCAGCTAGTTTCATTGTAACCTTCCGTAGTTTCAGAAAATCATTGATCTGAATAGTATGGATCAAACAGGCACATTCTTCATGCTTAGTACACACTCAACATCCAGAAATGCAGACAGAAACAAAGATAGAGATTTGCAGGAATGGGGACTCACGTTGTAGAGAGATATTCCACCTCATGGAAAACAAGAATAAGTATTATGCCCAAAGGCAACGAAAGAGTATTATTCAGCAAGACCATTGAAAATTCATTCAAGCTCCCAGATTTTGTGACTTGTTTTGCCGTATCCATTATCCTACGTAGTGTCAGCTGTAGCAACAAGACAACAGAAATACAATCTATCAGCTACAAGAGAGTTGAATTAGAAAAGCAAGTTGAACAACCCTATTTGATAAATATGAACAAGCTCTCCGAATCCCAATCTACTACTGAAACAGTAATTATGAGGGCTTAGTTCATCAACTTGCACGTAGCACTAGCAGCTACAGTAAATTGAAGTGTTTGAACCCAAAAGTTTGGCTCTATGGGGGAATTAAGACAAGATAGACCCATGTTTTACAAACTTGACTTCGACAAAACTATCATTACCAAGAAACTCAAAGTCTTTAATGTATTGGGATACAGAAATTTTGATTTGGCCAACATATTGGAGTTTCAAATATCTAGTAAAAGCTTGCCCCTTGCGGTTGGCTAAGGGATATAAATGGCACATAAGCCAATAAAGATATGCAACACGTCTTTAAAAAGACTGGATATACAAAATAGAAGCTGATAAGCATCAGATTAAAAAGATTTCATTTGAAAAAACATGCCGATCAATGTCCATAAACATCATGTGGTAGCACATAAAAACGTAGAAGTCAAACACTGGAATCTACTATACAAGGGCTCTAGTTTGTATAAAGTAGAAGTACAATCTCTAGACAAACTTACAGAATAAGATGCAGTTAGAAAGCAATTCAAAATCTGCCATGCATATCCAACGGTATGAAAGGAAAGATCAGTAATCCCTCCAGAAATAGCTGAAATTATCTGCATAAAACAAAGCCAACGTTTGTTAACTGGCAAAATCACAAAATCGAAGTGGTTTATGAATTTATCTCAGTGCATAGTATCATTAAGATTTAGAAAATCATCAACCAATGGGGGTGTAGCTGCAGACATGTCCAAAAGCTCCGGCATCTAAGTAGATTTGTGTTCTCTAAACCATATTAAATATCTTTCTATGACCAAAACAAAGCAAACTGAAAGCAAAGAAGACACATACCTTTGAAAACACTGAACCATATTTCCATCCTTCTACACTGTATATTTATTTAGTCTATGTAAATCCAAGGGGAAATAAAAGTCAACTGATAAGACTAATCTATAAGTTGACACATTTCTTGAGTTTGTCTCCCATAAGGCATTTCCATTTGCCAAATTCTTCCCAAGATCCATAGTAACCCAAGAATATGACAATCAAAAAGTATCATTGCAAGATTCTGAGTACTCATTTAATACTATCTCATGCCCAGAACATAGAGGTAAATAAAGAAAATTTTCACTAACTCTCAGCTCCCATCCTTTTCTCATGAAACATTAGACTCCTTTAATCTTTTCTCCATCAACTTTTTTCTTTGAAAGGTAACAGTAACCATTGCATGTAGACATAACCTGTCTCATTTCTTCAGTAAGAAAGTAAAGAATCCACAAAAAAGTGTCACTAAAATGCAACTTGCAAACCAACCATGTATGCAATCATTTGTGATCACAAACTCAAATCGTACAGTTGAACATACCATTAAGAACAATGCAGTCCATACTTTATTGTCATGGTGCTTATGAAAAAGATACATTTCACCAACTGCTGTTATTACATTTGTTACATTCTTCAGTACCGTGACCATAGCAACATTGATGTACTTCAAACTGCAAAAGGAACAAAGTAAAGTTTAGCAGTATGAAAAGAGATAAAAAAATACAAAAATGATAAGAAAATTTAGTGAAATGATTAGGAACATCTAATCTGTATGAAACATTCCACAATCCAGGAAGAATATCTAGTATTGTTTCAAAAGAAGCTTCTATAGTAGCGATAAAATGGGCCAGCTTGTCAATTCCTAGTCTATATATACAAATCAAAATACACTGAACATCACAAAATTTTTCTAGCACAAGGAGGCTCCTTAAAGACTTTGGTTATTCCTCAATAGAAAGCACATATTCCTCAATTATTCCTTTACATTACATGTGAAAGAAATGAGCACCAAAAAGGTTCTAAAAGAATAATAAAGAAAACTGTTGTACCTAAACATGCTTGTAACGAGCATCCCAACAAATATAACATTCACAGGCAACCATACTATAATCAATCTCCACGTCAGAGGTTCCGTTGAGATCACACCAAGTAAACTCAACACTGACACAACCATCACTGATATCATATTCTGCACAAAAGCAAAAGATATGTTGAGCTATTTCAGCTAATTAGAAATCAAAATTTGTTGAGGAGATAAGGAAAAAAAAGAGAGAGAGAGAAAAGAAGAAAAATAGATAACAAAGATATTCCAATCTGCTTTAAAATTCTGAAAGTAGATAGCATTTCAGCAATCCTAATACAGTCATTGTCAGAGTTCCTACTGTTTTGTAACTTCAAAAATTACCTGATAAAGCATCAAAGATATCCCGGCATTGAAATTATAGCCAGAAAGTACAAATTTGTTCACCAGGATCATACTGCATGAGGAAATACAATATGCAAGGCCAGACAACAAGGCCTGATTGTGTACATTAGCTGTTGTGCTACCGTGTGGAGTTTTATCTCTAGCCTTTTCCAACTTACCGCCTTCCAGGTCAGTTTCATCATTTTTTGGGGACTTCATTGCAAAAGAAGGCCTATATGGATTTAGAGAAAATAACCAATTAACACGTGCTCAGTATCTAAAGTCAAGGCATATCTAGTGTAACTCATCAAAATGTAAGATTCTAGATGGTCTAACAGGTCATGCAAAGGCAAGATAAGCAAACTACAAGAAGACAGAGAAGGAGTACGTCCAGGAAGTTTGAGTAAATTTGTCACATCATCACTTCAGTTTACAGCAAGTGAACATTTACAGAAGAAATTATACTCTTCGTCTTGATAAAATTGTCGAATGAAGCATGACATGAAGAAAAGAAATCTTCTTTTCATGTCTTCAATCACATAACCATATAATGTAGTGAGAGGATGGCATATTAATACAGCTGCAACTTCAATTTCAACTTGTTATCATCGTTGCTAGTGATTTAGTTTCTTTATACATTAGATTTGCTTATCTTTTAAAAATCAAGTAATCACAGACTTCCCTGTTCACTGAGACAATCCATTTGGTATGTATACCAATAGAACATACCATTTAGTTACATGAAGCCTAGCCTTTCCCACTTCATCATATCCACGAATTGCATATAGAGCACGCAAAGAACCGTTGTAATACATTAGTATGAAAAAACACAGGGCTTTAAAGCAATTAATGTGCACACTAAGAAGGATGACTCTCAAGATTTGAATTGCACTCGTAAATCCAACTTCAGTTGCAGCTTACACTACAGTAAAAGAACATTCCTTCACTTTTTTGTAATTAAGTTATATACTCACTGCTACCCAGATAGAGCAAGGAACATGCAAGAGGATTTAAATGTGAGCCTATGGCTAAAAATATAATCAGAGTAGCATAACATCAAAAGAAAAAAGCGCTATAACCATGAAGCATCCATGCGAAAAGGAAATATAAAGTGTAACTTAACCGACAAGCATACCTGTTAATTCTTTTGTTTGTTTGATGGACTGGATATCTGCTCTACAACCCTATTTTTTTCATGAAGCCTGTTACTTCTTTCTTTACTTCGGCTAATCCTTTGTTGACTCTCTAATTTGTTTCAATAGAGAATCACGAACAAGTATAAGGACAGAGACCTTCATAAATTGAAACAATAAGGATTAGTTCCACATCTCAAGTAGGCAATGGAAATTGCAAACACAAATTGGAGAGCAATGGCACATAACAAAAATATCAACAATCAAACAGTAGAAGGAAAACCAACAAATTCCCATTTACATTTTTATCACAGAATAGCCAAAACAATCTTCACTAAATCCAAACGTTAAAACAAAACAAAAAAAGTAGGGGGAAACAGAGAGGTCACCTCCTACCCATCAAAGCCATAATCTGGAAAGCTCCATATATGCAAAGAACACCCAAAACACAAGCATACATTGAATCACAACGAACCCATCAAGTAGCCATCTAGAAAAGGCAAAATTTGTTGAATTTAGAGTTAAAGGTGATGACCTTTTGAGATTTGAACTAGAAAAGATGCAGAGCAAACAGAACAGACCCTGTCTTTCAGTTTTTCATGCACGTATCCAACAATTAACAACGTAGACTCACTGTTTCTGGAATATATACACTTTTTCCTGAGGAATGCGAAGATGGGCAGTCTTCGGGGCGTGCAGTAGTTGGGACTTGGGGCTGATTAGGCCAAGAAACAATCGAAACATGGTTTTCAAGGACGGAGTCAAATGTGGTTGCCTTCTGTGCTTTGCTCACCATCTATGTTTGTGCGGGTCAAACACAATGATGATGTTGATTGGTTATATAAAGTTTAGTTCAATAAATGAAAATATTAAGCATGTTTAATTATAAGTTACCGATTAAATTCCCTAATCACTGTAATTAAATTTTGAACAAATTATCTTAAATATTATTACTTTCTGTAATGTGTTTAAACTTTAATTATATAACATTACATAGAAATATAAATGCAATATTGTTAAAGACGAAGTTTAATATTTATCAAATAAATTTTATTATTGTATTTAAATATTTTTAAGTGTTCTATAAAAAATAGATGTTAAATGGTATTATTGTATTAAGTTATTCTTAATACCTATATAAATTTAACGCAAATTAAATTATTATCATTATTATATATATTTATAAGTTTATTATAGAATGCAATTTATAATATATTTGATATTTTATATATAGTTCACACTTGTTTTACTTTTAGTTATAGTCAATATTTTATTTTAATTTCCAATTAAAATATAATTTTCTTTCAGATAATTAATTTGTTTATTCAAATATATAAAATATTCATATATCTCAAAACTCCAAATTTTGAGGAGTGCCATTATAATTAAAATATTTTATTCTTATAATTTTGTTACGTTGTCCAATTCAAAGTTTGTTTGGCGTTAAAACCTTTTTTGTAATTAACGTCAAGTTATAGCTATAATTATAAGAATATAATATAAGGACAAAATTAGCTATAATTTTACAGATCAGTTCTTTAGCTTAAAGTCAAGTTATAGCTATAATTAGCTAACCAATTTATACAATGATTAGTCTCTCGATAGACATAATACACCTACACCTCCTAATTTTTACAGATCAGTTCTTTGATAACTGAACCGTAGAATTGACTACCTGATTTTGCTCGCTAATGATAAAATAAAACCTAACAAGCAAACATGATCAAATTTCCAATCTTTCTAGACGGCACGATTCATAAGTTCTAACTTATAACAAAGTATATGTAGATAAATTTTCTTTGATCATGAACATGTGGCAGTTCAGTTGGTATCGAAAATGGATAGCTTCTGTTCTCTGCCGATGCCATCTTTTACTGTAACTATTCAAAAAATGCAGTCAGCAGTCAGCTGATAACTCAGCTGAACCAGAGAAGCAAAACTCCACCAGTCCTCGGCAGCTCCGCTGCTAAAACTCAACCTTCAAGCACCGAGGCGCAGGAAAGAAACCTCTTTGTTTATTCTTGTAAATTGAGAAGGGCAAGGCTCAAAAGCTTAATGTAATATTAATATTAAAGTTTCATATATAGTTGATTCAAGAGTGGATAATGTTAAGAATTGAGGAGGTCTAGAGATGAGAGAATTGTTTAGAAGAAGAGGTTAAATATTACTTGAATTATTTTAGTTCAAGTGCAAATAGGTATTTATAGATATAAAATGACTCATCATATCTATGTATATCAACCCATTAATGAACCCAAATAAATAAACCATACATGAAGTCAAAACCATACATAAACTAATATTTAATTATGTAACTAATACATGAATATAATTAAGCTCTTAACAATAAACCTAAACATTCATGTATCTAGACTTTAAGACATTCATATATCTAAATCAACTTTCAAATTACTCTTCAACACGTCCTCTTAATTTGAAATTTCTTTTGTACTCTAAGTCTTGTCCTCAAATATTGAAAAACTTCAAATTTGAGTGATTTCGTAAAAATATCTGCAACTTGATCATTAATCCTTACATGCTTGAGCTCCACTTCATTCTTTTGCATGTAGCCTTTAGCAATGAGCCTTGCTTTACATTTCTCTACATCTCCATTGACATTATAGACCAATTTGACTCCAATAGCTTCATGACCTTTAGGAAGAGTTGATAATTCTCAAGCATTGTTTTTCTCTGTTGCCTTAATCTCTTCCTCCATGACCTGCTTCCATCTTTTGTCCTTCACGGCCTCTCTGTTCGTGAACTACAAGTGCATTGTTGTCAGAAATTTTCAACCATATCATAAAAGATAGCCATTATACAGTGCCGAAATGTAGCAAGAACATTGAAAAAACCAAAAAGCATGCGCCTAAATGCAAATGTGTCAAAAGGACAAGTGAAAATGGTCTTTTCTTGATCTTCAGGTGCCATGACTATTTGGTTATATCCTAAGTACTCATCTAAAAAACAGTAAAATGCATGTCTAGCAAGTCTGTCCAACATCTAATCTATGAATGACAAAGGAAAACGGTCTTTCCTAGTCGCTTTGTTCAATTTCTTATAATTCATGCATAAAACTTGTTCACGAACTACAAGAGCACGATTGCCGAAGTGAGTAATAAATCGGTAAGAACCAAGTCTTATTCACAATGATTATGAGAAATTTCAAATTTATACTAGCTAACAGTGTTTGAGATCGGGTTGAATAAAATTTTGAGAAATTAAAAGCAATATAAGAATTATTAAAAACTCAAAGAAATTTTTAAGCAACTACCCAATTCAATACAACCAAAATAACTATAAATATGACAAATCTATGCAATAATTAATTAAGAAACGAGTGCAGTAATTGACGAATTAAAAGTATTAACTTCAATGAGAAATGACTTTCTCTTAGGGAATGATATTTTTGTCAACCTTAATATTAAATTAGCTATCATCCATAAATGATAAATCCTAACTTTGTTTGTAAATTTTAAAAGTAATTAATCCTCTTCTCTCAAAGATGAATTAATCTAGTCACTTTAGACACCACTTAGTAATCCCTTACTTAAGTTATTCTTAGAGTTTCTTAAGTTCTAAACTCAAATCTTCTATTTTCACTTTCTAAGTTTCTTAGGTTTCCTAACTTACAAGAAAATCTAGCCGAAATTTCCTTCAATCTTTTAGTAAAACTCCTTTTTTCCAAAGGTGAATTTAAACCAAGTAAACTTCCAATGATCCAAAGGAAGAACAAATAAACCCAAGGAAAAATCGACAAGTATATGAATATTTAACATTGATTCCAGCAAAATTCAATCTTAAAGCATCATCAAAATATCAAAAATAATAGTTAGGAATCCACTACGTCCACTATATTGTCCTACCCAAGTCATTAGACAGTTTTGCCATGTCTAGTACATGCAATCTAAGCTCCTTTGCATCCTTGGAAAACTACGTTCTTCATTAATTTTAAGCAGTTTTGCAATATCATGTATGACCAATCCTAAAAAATATGTAGAAATATGCAAATACTAGCAAAAAGAAAGCGTTAAGTCATTGAAAACGATCTAAGTGTAATGAAATGTCACTATCCGAATCCCAAAATTCAAATAAGTCAATAAGATCATCATCATTTGTATTGATTTAAATAAGGATTTTAAAGTTGAAGATGAATTTATTGAAAGAAATGATGAAGCTGATCATCCTATTAGGAGGAAAAAAGAAAAAATAAAAAAGGAACAAAATGAGGAAATAAAAAACTTTTTATATCCATGAATAAAGAAATCAAATGAATGCTTCATGAAAGTTAATATCTTCTAAAAAAAAGTATGAACTTCAGTTATTACAAGTTAAAAATGAGGCAAAAAAATTAGAGTTATGACAAAGGCTGAAAGATAATAAAATTTTGTGTAGAGATATAGATTCTATCAAAGATTTAGTGATGCGTCAGGTTTTCATAAATGAACAAATGAAAATTTATGCAAAAGGAGCTCAAGAAGGAAAACCTCAAGGAGGAGCTGCTTCACCTAGTGGCTTTAGCCAATATTTTGATTTTGGAAGAAATGAAGATGATCTTCCAAATTATTAATTATTTATGTTAAATTAATATTTTCAAGTGCTTTAGTTTTATTTTTAATTTGATTATTATAATTTTAGTTTGATTGTAATCTCGAGTATAGTTGTAATTGTAATTTGTTTTGTCTGGTTGTAATTTAACATTTTCGTTGAGTTTTAAATTTTAAATAAATGCTGTGGTTTAAGTTTATTTACCTTTTATTTCAGATTTATTTTTATTCTTAAAATATTTTATTAATGAATTTATAAAACTTACAAATAAAATTATAAATAAATATTAAAAAATTTAATATTATATTCAATATTAGTGTCTTCTAAACGTTTGAATGGAATCTTTGTAATGATATATTTTATGTAAAGTAATACATATTTTAAATTTAATTATTTAGTAAATTATATAAATAGATCAAATTGTTAGAAGTACACAGAGGAAATATGTAAATAAGAAAATAATGAAGATGTTATTTTACAACTTTTGGTACATGTTACTATTCATTACACCAAAATGTTGTGCAATTTTAGTGTGTTCCTTGAGTGAATTCAACACACCAAAACACAAAATTGGCGTGTTGGTAGGAGACGGCCAAATTGAGCGTATACAGATCTCTGACTTTTCTTATCTTCTACAGATGGAACAATAATAGCTTTGTACCCTTCCAATATTTCTGCATACATACGAATATTTAGAACCCGAAACCATAAGACAAGATCTAACCACTTCACTAGCTTCTCAACTTCATTGGGCATGAAAAAATACATTGAGAACAAGTGCTCAGCAGCGTGTAGAAGATCCAAGTACAAGACACTTTCATCAAGAAAAATAGTAAAAGACACAAAGAACTTGCTATACAAATGTTATGTTGCATAAGGAAATGAGTAAATTGGGTGAATTTCTGTTATTGTAAATTGTTGAGACAATAAACTGCTGCAAAAGGTTTACGAACTCGAGGAGGGCGTGACATATCCTTGAATAATGAGTTTGTAAAGAATGCAATTCGTCTACGTGCTTTAAGGGTTGTTGGTACCTCTTCAGCAGATTCTTTCACTGTTAAAAGGAGATGAAGGCGCTGCATCTGAAGGAGGAGTATGAGTTGCGCAACAGTAAATTGAATATCATCTAGTGAATCTTTTATGAATCACTCACCAAGATCTCTACAAGTTCCACGAATTTCCCACAGAAAGCAGGTAGGCAACCCATTCTGAAATTTGCGAGCAATGTATGTCTTCAAATGTTGCTCTCAATTTCTTTAATGATAAGGGCAATTATCCTGGTACGTTCATCAGATAATTAGCCTTCCTTCACTGGAATCTAAAGCAATTTCCAGGTTTTGCAAACAATTGATAGTCTTTCAAACAGAACAAGGAAAAACTTGAGACCAGGATTAACTTGAGACCTTGCTAGCAAGCAAAAATGGTGGCCAATGGATTAATTTGATACCAGAATCTGATGTGTATAGAACGAGCAACAGATCCATCTTCCTGGATCAGATGAAACCACGATTCAGTCTCAGCAGCTACAAGACATGAAAAGTAAATTAGCCGTAAAAATGAGCAATCTAGCAAGGTTGCTGTGCCTTTCCTGTCACTAATAAGGTCCTCTTCTCGGAAACTACACATCACTTCATTGCATAACTGAGTAAATTTTGCAGCTTCGCTTCCCTTGTTTGGTGTGACATAAAGAGACGCAATAATAATACTTAGCTGCGTATCATATATGTTGCTACTGAAAACAAAGCACTCCAAAACATGGTGTAAACCTCAGCAAATTTCTTTGAAAATGAGAATCCTTTTCTCTGTTTCTTATCTGAAGGTACCAAATATGTGTTAAATGAACCGGGTAAGGACTGGAATGTCCATATCTGTGAGAAGAACGTAATTTACACTTCGTTATCTTAAAATCTAAACCAAAGATGACAGTGGAAAAAAATTTTCCTGTAACGACTTTTTTCCTCCACTAATACCAGGGAGAATATCGTACAATCAATAGCCAACATGCCTGGCACTTAACAAAATAGAGAAGTTGCAACTCAGTGACATTTAGAAGAAGAGCAGAGTAGCACTCAAAACAAACCATAAGATTCAAGACGCTTTAGTTGTTATCCGTAACATGTTTTAAGATCATGATTGACTTTCTGCTTCTCACAGTTAACTAAAACTCTAAAAAGATTTTGGTATGTTTGGAAAGAAATGGTCTGACATGATGACTTGGAACTAAACCTTATATACATGGAGCTTTCCACAAAGTTTCAACTTCCTTTTTTAGCTGGATTGGATATGCTAATGCACAAATTTCACGCATGCACAACAGCTCCCAATTATGAGTGCTGAGAAAGAGCGTTTGATGTTCGAAGAAAGATAAAATGATCCACATTACAAAAAAATCACATACTAACCTAAAACAAGAAACAAGAAATAAGAGATGCCAAGAGAGAAACTGTAAATTACCTTTCCTAGGCGATCAATGGCCCCAATAAAACCACCATATATGGTTGAAAAGATAGCAAACCATATTTGAGTATCCATGAAATAGACCAACATCGATGCTCCAGATATGTTATAGCTGATCTTGGAAATACTGAAAAGGCTTCCTATGTGAGTAGTTTGATCAAAACGATTTGTACTGATTGGAACATGGAAATAAAGTAGTGGGAGACACAGCAGGGTGATTGGTGCCCAGAGTGAGACAATCGCTCCATAATTGTGTTTAGCTGCATTTAAAATTCATCTGTTAACATAAGTTGGAAATTAGTTGACAAACATGAAAGGAAGTAAAATCAACCAAATAACAGTTGAAAAAAACTCATGCCACTTATAGTTTACAGGCTTTATGGCCATTATATCCTTAGTTGGTTTCACCAGAGGTTTTATCCGGAAACAAAGGAATCAGAAAGGATGAAGATGTAGTTGACGATATTTATGGACCATAAGTGAACTTAACATTTCTTAACTTTCAGATGGTAGTCAACAATGGAAAACCTTTATACGCATCAAAATAAGATATCGTGAGAAATATTGAAAATCCCTTCTGTAACCTAAAGATTGTAGAGAATTAGGCAGTAGTTTTAGCAAAAATTGCAGCATAGAACTGAAATCAACGAGACCAAAAAAAAAGATAGTTACCCATGTTGGCTCTAGGCCTTAATGTCCTAAAATATTCTGGAATTTTTAAGGCATTGGTACGAGTAAAGGGAGAAGAATGACGGGGTAAATTGATTTAACTGAAGGTGTTAATTGATCATAGGAGACTTCTAGAAAGGAAAGCAGAGGGGAGCAGAAGGGAAGAAAAACAGAGAACTAGAGAAGTCTAAGAACAGAGAGTCCTATTAGAATCTGATCTGCCCTCCTATACCTGTGACCACCATAAAAGGAATTTGAGGATAAGACAGTCTGAGTTTTCAATACACCTCCGAAGCATTGGAAAGATAAACAAAGCAGCCGCCAATGTATTAAGAATGAGATATACCGCCACAGCTACGAGGTATTTAGGAGGGCATAATATCCATAAGCAGAACAGAAGCTCTGAAGTGCGACAATTGTGTGCACATCATAGAGAAAACATACCCTCTGAATTATACGATAAACAGGTGTTACAACCTTCCTCAGAAAGGCCTCATCATCTCCACCATAGGAGGCTTAATATTTTCTCCGGTAACAATGCTGACATTTCCAGCCAACAGGCCATGGAGTTCGTATGCCATCTGAATGGCCAAAGACGTCATTATTAGCAATTAAATCAGTGGAAGGCAAATGAGGTAGATTTATGATGAAATTATTTGTACATACACTGTGGAAGATTTAACATAGACACTCTGGCATGAAGCGAATATTAACAGCCTCACCCCCGATAAGAAGATATAGACCCATATAAAGTATCTTTCTCCGCTGAATTTCTTGCTGAGATTTAGGAAGACAACATGGAGCAAAATTTGTGGATTTCGGCATGACAAACTATATGCATGTGAACAGATCCAAAGATTCAACAAGCAGTATAAATGCAGAAACTATCTCACTTTTTCGTCCTAGAAATCTGCACCAATTTTTATAATTTTTGAAAAGCTTGTTCATTACGGCATCAATGGCACAATCATCAAGCTGCACAAGAGAGGATGGGTTTAACCAAAGGATTGTCGAATAATAAATTTATGTACGTTATTCCTGAATTCATATCTAACGAAAAGATACTCAAATTAGTCGTTGGTTCAGACACAAGGACAAATTAACTCCGCCAACATACATGCTCATTTCAGTTACACTCTCGCAAAGATTAAGCAAAATCTTCACTCAATCTATTTCAACAAAAAAGTGGCAATATCTTCAGCTGACCTTTAGACCTAAAAACCCAAACTTATCAAACTGGGCCAAAGGAGCATCCATTCATCACTTCTTGAATTTCTAAAAGCCCCACTTATAATGTTAACACAACATCACAAACTTATTATCAGCAATTCATAGCTACTACTACCCCTACTGTGCAACTTTTGAGAAAAGGGTAAATGGCCAGTACTGAGGAGACAAAAGAAAATGCAATAAAGAACTTACAATGGTGGCAGTGCGTCTGTTGGAATCCATGAGAGAACTATTTCCAGTTTAATTCACAGGCAAATTTTGATGATGCTTGAATTTCAACTCTGGTCACTGCCATTCTCGTCTTCTGCCACATCGTCATCAATGCTAGGCATAGGCTTAACAATCTCAACTTCCCTCAAATTGTCCAAAGTCTTAGTCTTTTCTTTTTCTAGCTGTGCTCTATTATAAGCATCCCACGTCTATGACGTCAGGTGACCGTTTCAGGATTTGGCGGACTGGGCAATTGTTCTTATTGGACTTCTTCTTCTTCTCATCTTTTGTTGTGGCTTGATAATTGATACAGAAGTAAAGATAATAAATAATTTAAATTTTATGTAATTATTACTAAAATTAATAACTAAAAGCTTATAAGACGAAAACATATCAAATAAAATAATTTTATTTTAATCGCAATATATTTTGATAATTTTAATCAAAAGATAATTTTAATTTAAAAATAATCTTGCCAAAAAATATTGATAATATAGATTAGTTAACATAATATTAAAAAAATTAGAAAATACAAAATTTGTATTAATTGTTTGATTTTATAATTATTAAAAGAACATAATTTATAGATTAAAAAATAGTTAATATATTTAAAAATACAATTAATTGAGACTAAACAAAGAATTAAAAAGTACCTCGTCCAATTCTGAGATAAGGTATGTGAGAAAGTTTGTCTTTTTGGACTTCTTGTTCAAGAACATTACAGAGAATTATATCCAAGACTTGAAGTCTGGTGGTGATGGGCGGCGACAGCAAAAGGTACGGCAATGTCTTCAACTTTGGGCAATAGTGGATATCTAGTGCTTGAAGTGATGGCATAATCTTAATTGTCTTATCATTAATTCTCTCCATCAACCACTCATCAATATCATCCCACTCTTCCCACTCTCCAAACCATTCAAATGAAAGTATCTTCAATTTTGGAAATGATAGGAAGGATGTTGATACATCTTTTTCTTTTTCTATTCTCATAAATTCAATACCCACTCTTTTTACTCTCATATCAATTAGTTTTAGCTCTTCAAGGCACGACAAGAGCCCCAGTGGAGGCAATTCTTCACAATTTCCAGACTCATCAATCGTAAGCTTCTTGAGTAGATTTAGCTTCATCATCCAACTTGGGAACAAAGTCTTGCCAGTATACTTTTTTATGCTTAATATTTTCAATTTCAAAGGTGGCTCTAAAGCTTCAAGTAACTCTTCCTCATCTTCTTGCACATCATCTCCATCAAAACTCAAACTCAATTCGGTGACAGTCTTTTTCTCCTCAAGTTGTGCTTTTCTAGCCTCTTTTAGTTTTTTCACATTGCCCAACCCTCTTATCTCCAATCTTCCTCTAAGATTATTCAACTTCTCCATTTCAACAATTGAAAATGATTCACTCTCATTTACGCTTATGATGAACACATTCAATTCTTTGAGATGCCATAAATTTCCTATTCCTTTAGGAAGATATTTTATTTGATAAGAACCCTCAATATCCAAATACATCAAGTTGATTAGTTTTCCAATCCCTTGAGGCAATTCTACAAGATTCTGACACCAACTAAGAATTAATGTCTGCAAATTGTAACATTCACACAAAGTCTCTGGTAACTCCTCTATAATTACATTTTCAGACAAGTCAAGCCACCTGAGATGAACTAATCTATTTATTGAAGATGGAACTTCTTTAATGCCACAATCCCTAAGGTTTAAAGTCCTTAGACATGTCAAATGATCAAATATACCCTCCACTTTAACAACAGGTAGTGATGATTCATCACGAATGAATTGAATGATCAAACTGCGTAATTTGTTGAGACCATAGATAGACATAGGGAATGAAGCATCATTTTTGATCGTCAACGTCAAATGACGGCAATCTGCATGTAAAGAGTTTCTATTCAACTCTGTATCTTTTATGACTTTTATCATCAAGCACTCATTTTTTGTAAATGTTTGGGCTAGATCGCTCATCATGTCATGCAACACGTAACAATCTTCATCATCAGATGAAATTTGGAGCAAAGAACGTGCAATTAAATTATGAAAATAAATCTCACCAACCATTTCTAAATCTTCATCTTCATCTTTTCCCTTTAAATAACCTTGAGCCATCCACATCCCAATCAATCTTCTTTTTTCAATAATAGAATCTTTGGGAAAGATGGCACAATATGAAAAACATTGCTTTAATGGTAATGGCAAATCATAATAAGCAAGTTTCAAACAATTCAAGCTAGCACCATCTTTCCATTTTTTTTCTTTCAGGACTCTGAACCATTCTTTTTCAGATTTCTTATCGCACAAAAGTCCCCCTACTGTGATAGCAGCAAGAGGCAAACCCTTGCACTTATGAGCAATTCTCCTACCAATGCTCTCCAACTTTTGATGATCATCTTGAACAAGAGTAATTTGACTAATTATTAACCAACATTCCTCAGAACTCAAAAGTCTTACTCTGTGTATACTCTCATATTTACATCCCATAACTATAGCAACATTTTCCTTACGGGTTGTTATTAGAATTGTACTTCCTGGCAAACCACACTTGAAAAGTTTTTCCAATTCTTCCCATTTCCCACGATTTTCGTTCCAGACATCGTCTAGAACAAGCAAAAATCTTTTCTTATAGAGAGAAACACTTATTTCTTTTAATACATCAGCTAATTCTTTGAAATCATGTGTAGTGGAAGGGCCACCTAGAGATTCAAGAATTAGTTTTGAAAAGCGCATTTCATCAAAAGGTCCTGAAATACACACCCATATTTTCTTCTCAAAATGACTGTTGATCTCGCCATCATTATAAATCAATTTAGCTAAAGTTGTCTTGCCGATTCCCCCCACCCCCACGAGGGAGATGATATGGGGATTAGATTTGGCCTTAAGTATCTGACTTTTGACTTCATCTTTTTCTTCATCTCTACCTTTTACTTTTTGTAGATCGATGAAAGGTAGAGACTTTTCAGTTTTCTGGGATGGACTAAGTAGGTACGTAACTCCAGTTGCAATGTCGTCTAGTCTTTGTTGAAATTCTCTTATTTGTCGAGCAACTACCTGACGAAGACCAACATCGCGCTTAATAAAGCAGATGCAACGAAAAATAGAGAGTACCTTGTGCTTGAGCTGAGTTTGATTGGAACCCGAAGAGCGGTGTTGATTTCGGAATTGTGATGTTTGAATCCAGGTCTTCCACTCATCTGTCACATCATCCATGTCATAAGAAACAGCTTTGAGATTGAACAGCCAGTTCTTGACAGAAACCTCCTCCAGTTGTCGTTTCTCTGCATCATCTAGGATGGCCTGAATGGACTTCAAATTGGTCACGAGTTTATTAACTTCATCGTTAACTCCAGTCACCAACTTCACCTCTTCTTCTATGGAACTAAGGAGCATGGAATTTAGGTCCTCCACCACAGTAGAAATAATAGCATCAACCATTTTCAGGGATCTATGGGTAAGCAAAAGGTTTATGAGAATTTGAAGAAGACAACGGTTGCCGAGAGTCAGAAATGAAATTCTCTATTATAGACTATTTGAGCTTTATTGAGAAGCCAATGAAAACAGGTTGAGAGGAAGCTTCATTACCCTAGTGGGGAAGGAAGAAAGGAAGGAAGGGACTGGCACCAGACAGCATGATTGAGAAGTCCACATTGAAAAGACATGCGGCGTGCCAATCGAGCGGTGGAAATCTCATGCAGGAAAATTACAAAAGGTTGCCCAGGTCCAGCTCACGCCACTACGATTATAATATGAATGTGGAGGTGACCGACTCGCCACTTCATATATGTAATCCTTCTTTTCTGTCTCACCGACTTTCTATATAAAAAGTATTAACTTGGACAAGTTAAAAACGGAGAACAGAGTTACAGAGGGGCACCGAATTACTAAATAAATGACTTTTAACTTCCCCCGCGTGGCGTTTAGGCTCCAATTCATTCTAGTGAAGTCCACCGCTGTATGGCGGCGCGTCGGATAAACTTCATTAAATGTAATGCTTTCGACCAACGCGACTGTTAAGTAAAAGGGCACATTGACTGGATTGACCCACACCCTCCACCATCCCCGTCCGATTATCATCATGGTGGGCTCCACCTAATATTTTTGCATCCCATTTGCTGGTATCACGCTTCTCCAAATTGCATCTCAAACATATTTCCATACGAGTAAATATTTTAAATATTGCAAAAATATTAGAAATCTCTAATATTGATTGAAGAATTTTGAAAATTTTCACAAGTCATTTGTTAGTGTAAGTAAAACGAATGAGCAAATTAATGTATTTCATATAATGTAACCTATTATATGTTAACAAAGTTAATTTAACATCATATTACAATTATATAATATAAACTATTATATGTTCCATGGAAAATGAGCATAATGCATGCCTTATTAAGAGGTTCAGGCTTGAGATTAAAGTCTTATATGATTGTTGGCAAGTAGGTGAATCAAATGCTCCCTCCGACTTGTTTTTTAATATGCTTATCAGTTGTTTGAGATAAAGTAAGTTAGAACTTAACTTTTATCAGATGTAATATCATATAGTCTTTGTTAAATTTATCTTATTTTTTGACCAACTATATAATGAAGACCAACATCACGCGTAATAACGCAGATGGAGCAAAATGTAGAAAGTACCTCGTCCAACAGAGGAATGAGACCGGAAGAATGGTATTAATGTTATAAATCAACTAAAAATATTACGAAATATTATAAAATAAGAAATTATTTATAAAAAATATTATATTTACTAATTTAATATTTTTTATATAAGATTGATTCCCTGATTTTACAACTTATTTTTGATAGCTCCCGCAAAAATGAAGCAAAATCTTCACTCAGTCTGTTTCAACAAAAAATGACAATATCTTCAACTGACCTTTAACCCTTGAAAGCTCATACTCTACTTACAGTTAGGGTGCGGTTGGTTCGTTAAAGGGAATGGTAATAAGAATGAAAATAAATATAATAAAGAATGAGAATGAATATTATCATTATAATTATGATGGTTGGTTAAGAGGAAGGAATGATTACTATTATCATTGATAGTGGTTGGTTTGTAAAAATATTAAGAAATAAAATTTTATTATAATTAATTTATTATATTATAATTAATTAAATTATATTAATTACAATATAATTATTAATTAATAAATGAATTATATTTTAATTAATTATATTGTAACTAATTAATAATATTTTAATTACAAAATTTTAATTAATGAATAATTATATTTTAATTACTTATATTGTAAATAATTAATTATATTTTAATTAACTAATTAATTATATTTTGATTAATTAATTCATTATATTTTAATTATTAATTAATTAAAAATATTCTAATAAATAAATAATAATAATATTTTAATTAATTATATTGTAATTAATTAATAACACTATTTTAATTAATGAATGAATTATATTTTAATTAATTATATTGTAGTTAAATTAATTACAATATTATAATTAATTAATAATTATATTTTAATTAGTTATATTTTAATTAATAATAACAACCATACCCTTACATAACAATGATACCCATTCCTCTATATTAGGAGGAGAATGGGGTAGTACCCAAAAATAGGTAATGAAAATAATACCTTTATAATAATACCCCCTTACTAAACTTAATTTTTCATTTCATACCCATTTCCTTTTTTTCATACCCACCAAACAAGCACCTCCTTACTCTATCAAAGAATTCATCCATAGTGGTTGGGTCGGTCGTGCTAGACCCAAACCCACTCAAAACGACTCATGGGCCGATCGATCCATCCCGAAAGGGCTAACTTAATTCCTATCGATTATGCTATGCCAGGCCCAGTCTACGCATTCACGGCTCATTCGCAGGTAGAAGTCTCCCATGCATACGTAAAGACCTAAACCTAGCAACCATCCCATATATAAGGTACAACTTTGTCATAATACGGGTGCGTAATCAGAACCCTAGTTTCTCTGCTCATAGCTATCCTACCCTCACCAAAAGACTAACTTGAGCGTCAAAGGGGCCTGCCGGATACCAACCCCCGGCGTGTCTTGCTTTGTTTTGTAGGTATCCTCTCACTCAAGATGACAACCTCATGGATCCGAACAACAATGTCCAACCTCGCCATAATCAGGTTGAACCAATTGGCGCCCACCGTGAAGCCCGACATCAGGGCACCACGCCCGAAATAAGCGATCGGTCGGCGGCAAATGACCTCGATGTAGCCATTGTCGCAGACCGACGCCTTCTAACGGATGGGTTTGCAGTTACCTGCCATTATGCCGCCAACACACCATAGTTCCCGCATACAGTCTTCGCATCCGAATGATCAGCCTCAACCTCAGAACCTAGATCAAGAAGAACAGAGCGTAGCTTTGGAAGACAATGCTGAGACCAATGTGCATCCGAGTCTCCAGCACCCGCTAGATACAAATCCTCCTACGCCTGTGCATGCCTCCCTCACTCGAAAGCAGATCGAGGAAGCGGCTGATTTGTTGATTCGTCAGATTTTACAGTTTCAGCCGGAACAACAGCAGCCGTCTGCACGGCAGATTAGTATGATGACCAATCACCACCCTGCCGAAGCCCTAGAAAAAATCGTGGACGATCAGATCAATGCGGCCATAAGCTTCCACCCGGATCTTCCAACAGCTCAATATAGCTCTCCCTTCACCCCGACGAGCTTTGATAGACTCCCGGCGGTTGGCACCAAAATATCGACGCCTGAAAAGTACACTGAAAAGACCGATCCCTTAGACTATTTACAGCACTTCCAGTCGATGATGAACCTACACTACGTCCCGGACACCATTCAGTGTAAGGCATTTTGCACTGCCTTTCAAGAAGGAGCTCGACGGTGGTTCAATAGTTTGCCCCCGTGTTGCATTACTTGCTTTGAAGATTTTAGGCTGCTCTTCCTTAATCAATTCGTCACAAGTAAGCGACCACAGAAGACCGTACTGGAAGTGATGCAGTTGACCCAAGGGAGGAACGAAAGTTTGCAGGAGTTCATCACTCGATTCAATAATGAAGCGGTCGAAGTCCCCGACCTCACTTGCTCGTCCATGTTGGCAGCACTTATGAGCAACACGAGGGATGAAGAGTTCAAAAAGTCATTGGCCCTCGATCAGCCCCGGTCCATCCAGGAAATAAGAAACAGGACGGATAAGTACATCCAGCTCGAAGAAGTATTGAAAAACACAAAACGTAAGACAGATGACCGCGGGCCGAGCGGCAGAGCGGATGATTCCCACAAACGACAAAAGGATCAGTCGAGCTGGAGAAGGCCGACCGATCGACAGGGACATCGACGAGAGTTCACCCCGCTCAACAAACGATATGCGGAAGTACTGGCGGCCATGAGGGCTGATGGAGAACCCCTCTGAGAACCCAATAAGTTGAAGAGTCCCTCCAAGTATAGGGACCCGGATTTATATTGTCGTTTTCATAAAGACATCGGTCATGACACGAAAGACTCCTGGCAATTGGAAAAAGAAATCGAATTCCTTATCAAAAAGGGAAGGCTGGGACGATTCTTGAAGAATGGACAAAATGCCAATCGAAATAATGAGCATAGAACTGGTCGGCCCGACAACTGGCGATAACCTTGGAGGCGAAACGATAGGAATGATGGAGGGAGGCAGAATGCGAACAAAATATTAGATTTTGGATGGCAAATGATGGCTTCCAAAGCCATTAATTGCCATTCCATTATGTTTCAAAATAGACTCCCAAACAATGGCCTGAATCATTTGGACCATTTCATTCCATTCTCTTCCATCCCCCTACTTACCTCCAAACATACCCTTAGATTATTCAAATACTTTTTTAATTTTCGAGTTTTAATTTAAGGTTGAACTGACTCAAAATATGAAAAATTATGTGAAAAACGTCTTTTTAAATAAAACGATATTATGTTTTATTATTTTAATTTAAAAAATTCAGCTAAATCAAGTGCCTCAAACTCAATAGAACTATAGCCCAACTCGTTACTAAGGTTAATGTTTTCAATTTAATAACCAACTCGAATTACTGCTTAACTCGGAACATTTTTTCGTTTTCAAGTTTTAACTCAGAATTGAATACGGTTATAGGGATGACAATTTTTGACTTATGAATTTAAATTTAGTTTTTTCAATAAACCGATTCATAGGCCAAACTTAAGTCTAAACAGACCCAAGGTCCAATTTGAAAGAATCCATCATTCATATTCATATTTAGGACATGTTTGAAAGATTCGTAAACATTCAATTACAATACATTTCATGTATTCATTCGCAGATATACAAACAAATGTGCAGACCTTGCTGGCAAGCAAAAATGGTGGCCACAGGATTAACTTGAGACCAGGATCTGATCAGTATGGAACGAGCAACAGATCCATCTCCCGGGATAAGATGAAACCACAATTCAGTCTCAGCAGTTACAAGACATGAAAAGTAAATGAGGCGTAGAAATGAGCAATCTAGCAGGGTTGCTGTGCCTTTCCTGTCACTAATAAGGTCCTCTTCTCGGAAACTACATATCACTTCATTCCATAGCTGAGCAAATTTTGCAGCTTCGCTTCTCTTGTTTGTCGTGACCTAAATAGACGTAATAATAACACTTAGCTATGTATCATATATGTTGCTACTGAAAACAAAGAACTCCAAAACATGGTGTAAACCTCGACTAATTTCTTTGAAAATGAGAATCCTTTCTTATCTGTGCGAATATCATACAATCAATAGCCAACATGCCTGGCACCAACAAAATAGAGAAGTTGCACCTCAGTGATATTTAGAAGATGAGAAGAGTAGCACTCAAAACCAACCATATGGTTCAAGACGCTTTAGTTGTTATCCGTAACATCTTTAAAGATCATGATTGACTTTCTGCTTCTCACAGTTAACTTAAACTCCAAAAATTGAGCAAATTTTGCAGCTTCGCTTCTCTTATTTGCCGTGACCTAAAGACACGCAATAATAACACTTAGCTATGTATCATATATGTTGCTACTGAAAACAAAGTACTCCAAAACATGCTGTAAACCTCGGCAAATTTCTTTGAAAATGAGAATCTTTTCTTCTGTTTCTTATCTGAAGGTACCAAATATGTGTTAAATGAACCGGGTAAGGACTGGAATGTCCATATCTGTGAGAAGAACATAATTTACACTTCGTTATCTTAAAATCTAAACCAAAGATGACAGTGGAAACAAAATTTCCTATAACGACTTTTTTTCACTACTAATGCCAGGGAGAATATCGTACAATCAATAGCCAACATGCCTAGCACTTAACAAAATAGAGAAGTTGCAACTCAGTCATATTTAGAAGATGAGTAGAGAAGCACACAAAACCAACCATATGGTTCAAGATGCTTTAGTTGTTATTCGTAACATCTTTTAAGACCATGATTGACTTTCTGCTTCTCACAGTTAACTAAAACTCCAAAAAGATTTTCCTAATGCCCAGATTTCAAGCCCGCGCAACAGCTCCCAATTACCAGTGCGAAGAAATAGCGTTTGATTTTCGAAGAAAAATAAAATGATCCACATTACTTACAAAACACATACTAACCTAAAACAAGAAACAAGAAACAAGAAATAGGAGATGCCAAGAGATACTGTGAATTACCTCTCCAAGGCGATCAATGGTGTAACACCCCACTCCCGCGTGAACCGAACCCGATATCGTTGGCAATATCCGAGTCCGTGCCCCGCGAGGGTGGCGTACTACATCAGTCGGTCAAAACTCAGTATACAATTTTTTTTTCGCGCGGAAAAGACAGTAATAATCTGAGCCCACAATCAAAAATACACAGTTTCAGTTTCAGCAGTAAACATTTTTAGTTATTACAATCATTCAGCAATAAGTTACAATCATTTAATGTACAAAGAGCCATAACTAAATTGGGCTCATTACGAGATACAAGCATCCTTGATGAAAGTTCAAAATACAATTATGCGACACTAAAGGCATACCTAACCGATCCGACCTCTATCATTCACTTGTCTACAGTAGACATACTCCCGTGTCAACCGGGGTATTCTTCAAGACCTAAAAAATAGATGCAAATTTTGGGTGAGTTTTGCGAACTCAGTGAGAAACCATCATTGATGGTTCACTCAACTCATGCATATTCACACAATTCAAAGCATATCACAAATTTATCCCTTTCAGAAATATCACTTGTACTGGCATTTCACAATTATAGGCATTTTGCTTTTAACACCATTCACATTTAATCATTCATATATGCAATGCACATGTGACACTTTCCATTTCCATTTTATTGTTGTGACCGTGCGCCTGAACTGTTCCAGTGACGGGTACATTGCGTTGAGCCTGTGACTCTGAATACGTTGGGCGTGATATGCCTTGATACGGTGAGCCAGTGGCTCTGTAATACGTTGGGCTTGAAGCCCTGATGCGTTGAGCTTAGAGCTTTGAAATATGTTGGCTGCTCCGGTCACAACTATCATTATCTGATCATGCCTTTATGCATGAATGCACATGTCCCAATTTACATTTTACAGTCAGTTTACATTTCAGTGTCCCATTTCCCATTACTTCGGACCTTCAGTCCGGTATTCAGTCATAAACATTTTCACAATAATTTCATTGAAGCATTTACAAACAGTACACACAAATAGCACTTCGATATCATATTTCAATAATTTGGCCGCTTGTGGTCCGAAATCAATCAAATCAAACACATAAACCCTCCATTATCTCCACATGGCATAAGCGTGTAATATTAACACATAAAGGTTGAGGAACCAACTAGGTTACTCACCTGTACTTTCGAGCCAAAATCTGGAAGTCTCAGTGACGTCGGTGGACCGACGCTCCAAGTGTGACTCTATAATAGTGACAGTAAATAAACATTATCAATTGTTCAATCAGAACTATTTCAGAATGCACATGTAACACTTAGAAGGTGCACAATGCATGTTCATGATATTCCCGACCCTATCCCCCTTTTTTTTCAATCAAAAAAATCCGTCTAAAAATTAGAAATCTAATGGCATTGACGGTGGGCAATTCGGACCTCTATAGGTCCCCAATTAAATAAAACAGTGATGAAATACCCATTTCTCGGACACCCGTCAATTTCCCGTCCAAAAATTCCCAATTTTTCATGAAATGAAATTCAATTTCTCACGAATCCGATGCCTCAAGAATCAGGTCAATCGGACGTCGGACAGAAAAGTTATGAGCAAAAGAATGGAAAAAGGTCAGTACAAGTCGACTTATCTGAGAATACAAGTCGACTTACTCTCTCATCTTGAATAAGTCGACTTACTGAAGATACAAGTCGACTTACATTACTCCCATAACAGATCTGGAAAACTTTCTCCAACATGCCAACTTCCACAGGGCATAACTCCCTACTTCGAACTCCAAATTGGACAAACTTGATATCTATTTTATAGAGAAAAGAGAGCTCTACAAGTTTCATGAAGGACACAAAAGCCAATTTCACCTCTAAGGGTACCAAAAATGCAATCAAAGTTACTGCCCTCACAATGCCTCTCAAAACAGTGCAACATTTGTCAAAACAGTGCAACAGCTTATAAAATCCGTAACTTTCCATTTCCTTAGTCAAAAATTACAAAATAAATATGCTCAGAAATATCCAAATGTTATCAACAACTTTCATGAACAACCCAAAATCAAAATCAATTGTTAACTAGGTCAAATAATTCAATCAATGATGCTGCCCCAGAAATCACCCAATCTGGACAGTAATGTTCTATCAAGCATAACTCCCTGTACACAAGTCAAAAAAATCACTACCTTATATCATTGGAAAGATAAAACCACAAACTTCAAGTTTCATGAAGATCTTAAGAGCCAATTCCATCTCTAACCAATTCAAAACTGTTATGCAAGTTTCTGCCATGATCAGCAGTTAGCACCTTTATGCAGGTTCAAGTTTTGAAAACTCATAACTCCCAAATCTGATCTCCCAAAATTATATACTATATACCATTTTCAAGATAAATGTTTCCTCTACAACTCTTCAGAAGCTCAATCAAGCCAATTCAATTTACAGAAATTGATAAAATTGCTTCTAATCAGAATGTGCACCAAATCCACTCTTAGTCTAGGTTTCACCAAGTTGTTCAAAATCAGTCAATATTCCACAGTGCATATCTCCCAATATACAGATCGAACAATTGCAAAATCAGTGGGAATGGAAATATAACTTAATAAGCTTCAACTTTCATTTAGACCATTTTCCCTAATTCCTTATCAATTAATTTAGAAAAATTAGCAAAACTAGTAGATCATTGGTTCGGTTACTGTTCACAGTAACCTTAACAGTAACTTTCCATGCCAACTTTCAACCTCTTAATGCAAAAATTCGACAAACCCTATTTCACACAAAAATGTAGCCAACAAGCCAAAGTTTCATTTGGCACAAACCTAACCTCATTTGCATAACCACACAATTAGTTATGCTCAAATCAGTACAGTAGGTCAAAAATCCATTTTCCAGCTTTCATCATCAACTAAAATCATATCACTTCTAATACCAATTCCACATGCCTAAGCATCCTAATCACACAAGAATTGAGCCAATATATCATCATAAATCATGATTAATGACCAATACACACCCATCAATGCATCTAAAAACTAAGGCATAAATTCATAATCAAAGCATCATTAAAGCTTAATTGAAAACTCACCTACTTAAAGCTTCCACTCTTCACTTCTTTCTTTGCTATTTTCTCTAACAACCTCTTCTAACCCCATGCAAGGGTAAGTTCTCCATGGCAAGAAAGTAATTTGTTTACAAGAAGAAGCTCTTTAGGTGGGAGGAAGTAACTTAAAGAAGTAGAAAAAAATTGATGGAGATGGAAGAAATGAAGATTTTCGGATGGGGAAGGAACAAATGGGTAAGAACTCTTCTTTTTATCCCCTTTCATGTGAAGCCACCGAAATGACAAGGATAGGAAGAAGACAAAAGCATGACAACTCTTTAGGAAACTTGGCAAATGGGAGGAAAAAGACAAAATAGAAATAAAACAAAATGATGGATAGGATTTAGAAACCCTACTACAATTTGACCCATTATAGTCCAATGACCCTAATTTCAATTCCAGAATAATATACCCAATATGACAGTGCCATTGGGTAGCAATTTTCGCTATCGAAAATCGACCAGTTTGCCACTTGGCGATTTTTTTCCGGTCCGAAATTTTCTCCGGAAAATTCTAAAAAAATTTCTGAAAATCCCTTAAAATATAAAACACTCAATGGCGCACTCAGAATAATTTTTCAAATCCAATAACCACGTTAATCACAATAGAATTACATTAGGCACGAAAATCGGGAATGTCATGTATGCATGTATAGTACTTTCATGTGCACAAATGATACTGTGTACCAATCCTATTATGCATAAACAGTCCTAAGTCATCCGATCCATCTCATCATATGCCAAAGTTACTATTTTACCATTCCCGTCGGGAGTGGGATGTTACAAATGGCCCCAACAAAACCACCATATATGATTGAAAAGATAGCATACCATATTTGAGTATCCATGAGATAGACCGATATCGATGTTCCGGATATGTTGTAGCTGATATTGGAAATACTGAAAAGGCTTCCTATGTGAGTAGTTTGATCAAAAAGATTTGTAGTGATTGGAAAATGGAAATAAAGTAGTGGGAGACACACCAGGGTGACTGGAGCCCAGAGTGAGACAATCGCTCCATAATTGTGTTTAGCTGCATTTAGAATCCATTTGTTAACATAAGTTGGAAACTAGTTGACAAGCATGAAAGGAAGTAAGATCAACCAAATACCAGTTGGAAAAAACTCATGCCACTTACAGTTTACATGCTTTATGGCCATTATCTTCGTAGTTGGTTTCAACAGAGGTTTTATCTGGAAACAGAGGAATCAGAAAGGATGAAGATGTAGTTGACGATATTTATAGACCATAAGTAAACTTAACATTTCTTAACTTTCCCTTCGTTATCTTAAAATCTAAACCAAAGATGACAATGGAAACAAAATTTCCTATAACGACTTTTTTCCACTACTAATGCCAGGGAGAATATCGTACAATCAATAGCCAACATGCCTGGCACTTAACAAAATAGAGAAGTTGCAACTCAGTCATATTTAGAAGATGAGTAGAGAAGCACACAAAACCAACCATATGGTTTAAGACACTTTAGTTGTTATCCGTAACATCTTTTAAGGTCATGATTGACTTTCTGCTTCTCACAGTTAACTAAAACTCCAAAAAGATTTTCCTAATGCCCAGATTTCAAGCCCGCGCAACAACTCCCAATTACCAGTGCTGAGAAATAGTGTTTGATTTTCGAAGAAAAATAAAATGATCCACGTTACTTACAAAACACATACTAACCTAAAATAAGAAACAAGAAATAGGAGATGCCAAGAGAGAAACTGTGAATTACCTCTCCAAGGCGATCAATGGCCCCAACAAAACCACCATATATGATTGAAAAGATAGCATACCATATTTGAGTATCCATGAGATAGACCGACATCGATGTTTCGGATATGTTATAGCTGATATTGGAAATACTGAAAAGGCTTCCTATGTGAGTAGTTTGATCAAAAAGATTTGTAGTGATTGGAAAATGGAAATAAAGTAGTGGGAGACACACCAGGGAGACTGGAGCCCAGAGTGAAACAATCGCTCCATAATTGTGTTTAGCTGCATTTAGAATCCATTTGTTAACATAAGTTGGAAACTAGTTGACAAGCATGAAAGGAAGTAAGATCAACCAAATACCGATTGGAAAAACTCATGCCCTTACAGTTTACATGCTTTATGGCCATTATCTTCGTAGTTGGTTTTAGCAGAGGTTTTATCTGGAAACAGAGGAATCAGAAAGGATGAAGATGTAGTTGACGATATTTATAGACCATAAGTGAACTTAACATTTCTTAACTTTCCCTTCGTTATCTTAAAATCTAAACCAAAGATGACAGTGGAAAAAAAAATTCCTATAACGACTTTTTTCCACTACTAATGCCAGGGAGAATATCGTACAATCAATAGCCAACATGCCTGGCACTTAACAAAATAGAGAAGTTGCAACTCAGTCATATTTAGAAGACGAGTAGAGAAGCACACAAAACCAACCATATGGTTCAAGACGCTTTAGTTGTTATCCGTAACATCTTTTAAGATCATGATTGACTTTCTGCTTCTCACAGTTAAAAAAAACTCCAAAAAGATTTTCCTAATGCCCAGATTTCAAGCCAGCATAGCGACTCAATTACAGTCTTTGAGAAATAGCGTTTGATTTTCGAAGAAAAATAAAATGATCCACATTACTTACAAAACACATACTAACCTAAAACAAGAAATAAGAAACAAGAAATAGGAGATGCCAAGAGAGAAACTGTGAATTACCTCTCCAAGGCGATCAATGGCCCCAACAAAACCACCATATATGATTGAAAAGATAGCATACCATATTTGAGTATCCATGAGAGAGACCGACATCGATGTTCCGGATATGTTATAGCTGATATTGGAAATACTGAAAAGGCTTCCTATGTGAGTAGTTTGATCAAAAAGATTTGTAGTGATTGGAAAATGGAAATAAAGTAGTGGGAGACACACCAGGGTGACTGGAGCCCGGAGTGAGACAATCGCTCCATAATTGTGTTTAGCTGCATTTAGAATCCATTTGTTAACATAAGTTGGAAACTAGTTGACAAGCATGAAAGGAAGTAAGATCAACCAAATACCAGTTGGAAAAAACTCATGCCACTTACAGTTTACATGCTTTATGGCCATTATCTTCGTAGTTGGTCTCAGCAGAGGTTTTATCTGGAAACAGAGGAATCAGAAAGGATGAAGATGTAGTTGACGATATTTAAAGACCATAAGTAAACTTAACATTTCTTAACTATCCCTTCGTTATCTTAAAATCTAAACCAAAAATGACAGTGGAAACAAAATTTCCTATAACGACTTTTTTCCACTACTAATGCCAGGGAGAATATCGTACAATCAATAGCCAACATGCCTGGCACTTAACAAAATAGAGAAGTTGCAACTGAGTCATATTTAGAAGATGAGTAGAGAAGCACACAAAACCAACCATATGGTTTAAGACACTTTAGTTGTTATCCGTAACATCTTTTAAGATCATGATTGCCTTTCTGCTTCTCACAGTTAACTAAAACTCCAAAAAGATTTTCCTAATGCCCAGATTTCAAGCCCGCGCAACAACTCCCAATTACCAGTGCTGAGAAATAGCGTTTGATTTTCGAAGAAAAATAAAATGATCCACGTTACTTACAAAACACATACTAACCTAAAATAAGAAACAAGAAATAGGAGATGCCAAGAGAAAGCGTGAATTACCTCTCAAGGCGATCAATGGCCCCAACAAAACCACCATATATGATTGAAAAGATAGCATATCATATTTGAGTATCCATGGGATAGGTGACATCGATGTTAGGATATGTTATAGCTGATATTGGAAATCTTGAAAAGGCTTCCTATGTGAGTAGTTTGATCAAAAGATTTGTAGTGATTGGAAAAGCGGAAATAAAGTAGTGGGAGACACACGAGGGTGTTGGAGCCCAGTGAGACAATCGCTCGAATTGTGTTTAGCTGCATTTAGAATCCATTTGTTAACATAAGTTGGAAACTAGTTGACAAGCATGAAAGGAAGTAAGATCAACCAAATACCGGTTGGAAAAAACTCATGCCACTTACGGTTTACATGCTTTATGGCCATTATCTTCGTAGTTGGTTTCAGAGAGGTTTTATCGAAAGCAGAGGAATCGAAAGGATGAAGATGTAGTTGACGATATTTATAGACCATAAGTGAACTTAACATTTCTTAACTTTCCCTTCGTTATCTTAAAATCTAAACCAAAGATGACAGTGGAAACAAAATTTCCTATAACGACTTTTTTCCACTACTAATGCCAGGGAGAATATCGTACAATCAATAGCCAACATGCCTGGCACTTAACAAAATAGAGAAGTTGCAACTCAGTCATATTTAGAAGATGAGTAGAGAAGCACACAAAACCAACCATATGGTTCAAGACGCTTTAGTTGTTATCCGTAACATCTTTTAAGATCATGATTGACTTTCTGCTTCTCACAGTTAACTAAAACTCCAAAAAGATTTTCCTAATGCCCAGATTTCAAGCCCGCGCAACAGTTCCGAATTACTAGTGTTGAGAAAGAGCGTTTGATTTTCGAAGAAAAATAAAATGATCCACATTACTTACAAAACACATACTAACCTAAAACAAGAAACAAAAAACAAGAAATAGGAGATGCCAAGAGAGAAACTGTGAATTACCTCTCCAAGGCGATCAATGGCCCCAACAAAACCACCATATATGATTGAAAAGATAGCATACCATATTTGAGTATCCATGAGATAGAACGACATCGATGTTCCGGATATGTTATAGCTGATATTGGAAATACTGAAAAGGCTTCCTATGTGAGTAGTTTGATCAAAAAGATTTGTAGTGATTGGAAAATGGAAATAAAGTAGTGGGAGACACACCAGGGTGACTGGAGCCCAGAGTGAAACAGTCGATCCATAATTGTGTTTAGCTGCATTTAGAATCCATTTGTTAACATAAGTTGGAAACTAGTTAACAAGCATGAAAGGAAGTAAGATCAACCAAATACCAGTTGGAAAAAACTCATGCCACTTACAGTTTACATGCTTTATGGCCATTATCTTCGTAGTTGGTTTTAGGAGAGGTTTTATCTGAAAACAGAGGAATCAGAAAGGATGAAGATGTAGTTGACGATATTTATAGACCATAAGTGAACTTAACATTTCTTAACTTTCCCTTCGTTATCTTAAAATCTAAACCAAAGATGACAGTGGAAAGAAAATTTCCTATAACGACTTTTTTCCACTACTAATGCCAGGGAGAATATCGTACAATCAATAGCCAACATGCGGCACTTAACAAAATAGAAGTTGCAATCGAGTCATATTTAGAAGATGAGTAGAAGCACACAAAACCAACCATATGGTTCAAGACGCTTTAGTTGTTATCCGTAACATCTTTTAAGATCATGATTGACTTTTCGCTTTTCACGATTAACTAAAACTCCAAAAGATTTTCCTAATGCCCAGATTTCAAGCCAGCATAGCATTCCGAATTACGGTCTTTGAGAAATAGCGTTTGATTTTCAAGAAAAATAAAATGATCCACATTACTTACAAAACACATACTAACCTAAAACAAGAAACAAGAAACAAGAAATAGGAGATGCCAAGAGAGAAACTGTGAATTACCTCTCCAAGGCGATCAATGGCCCCAACAAAACCACCATATATGATTGAAAAGATAGCATACCATATTTGAGTATCCATGAGATAGACTGACATCGATGTTCCGGATATGTTATAGCTGATATTGGAAATACTGAAAAGGCTTCCTATGTGAGTAGTTTGATCAAAAAGATTTGTGGTGATTGGAAAATGGTAATAAAGTAGTGGGAGACACACCAGGGTGACTGGAGCCCAGAGTGAGACAATCGCTCCATAATTGTGTTTAGCTGCAATTAGAATCCATTTGTTAACATAAGTTGGAAACTAGTTGACAAGCATGAAAGGAAGTAAGATCAACAAAATACCAGTTGGAAAAAACTCATGCCACTTACAGTTTACTTGCTTTATGGCCATTATCTTCGTAGTTGGTTTCAGCAGAGGTTTTATCTGGAAACAGAGGAATCAGAAAGGATGAAGATGTAGTTGACGATATTTATAGACCATAAGTAAACTTAACATTTCTTAACTTTCCCTTCGTTATTTTAAAATCGAAACCAAAGATGACAGTGGAAACAAAATTTCCTATAACGACTTTTTTCCACTACTAATGCCAGGGAGAATATCGTACAATCAATAGCCAACATGCCTGGCACTTAACAAAATAGAGAAGTTGCAACTCAGTCATATTTAGAAGATGAGTAGAGAAGCACACAAAACCAACCATATGGTTCAAGACACTTTAGTTGTTATCCGTAACATCTTTTAAGATCATGATTGACTTTCTGCTTCTCACAGTTAACTAAAACTCCAAAAAGATTTTCCTAATGCCCAGATTTCAAGCCCGCGCAACAGCTCCCAATTACCAGTGCTGAGAAATAGCGTTTGATTTTCGAAGAAAAACAAAATGATCCACGTTACTTACTAAACACATACTAACCTAAAACAAGAAACAAGAAATAGGAGATGCCAAGAGAGAAACTGTGAATTACCTCTCCAAGGCGATCAATGGCCCCAGCAAAACCACCATATATGATTGAAAAGATAGCATACCATATTTGAGTATCCATGAGATAGACTGACATCGATGTTCCGGATATGTTATAGCTGATATTGGAAATACTGAAAAGGCTTCCTATGTGAGTAGTTTGATTAAAAAGATTTGTAGTGATTGGAAAATGGAAATAAAGTAGTGGGAGACACACCAGGGTGACTGGAGCCCAGAGTGAGACAATCGCTCCATAATTGTGTTTAGCTGCATTTAGAATCCATTTGTTAACATAAGTTGGAAACTAGTTGATAAGCATGAAAGGAAGTAAGATCAACCAAATACCAGTTGGAAAAAACTCATGCCACTTACAGTTTACATGCTTTATGGCCATTATCTTCGTAGTTGGTTTCAGAGAGGTTTTATCACGGAAGCAGAGGAATCGAGAAAGGATGAAGATGTAGTTGGCGATATTTATAGACCATAAGTGAACTTAACATTTCTTAACTTTCCTTCGTTATCTTAAAATCTAAACCAAAGATGACAGTGGAAACAAAATTTCCTATAACGACTTTTTTCCACTACTAATGCCAGGGAGAATATCGTACAATCAATAGCCAACATGCCTGGCACTTAACAAAATAGAGATGTTGCAACTCAGTCATATTTAGAAGATGAGTAGAGAAGCACACAAAACCAACCATATGGTTCAAGACGCTTTAGTTGTTATCCGTAACATCTTTTAAGATCATGATTGATTTTCCGCTTCTCATAGTTAACTAAAACTCCAAAAAGATTTTCCGAATGCCCAGATTTCAAGCCCGCGCAACAGTTCCGAATTACCAGTGATGAGAAAGAGCATTTGATTTTCGAAGAAAAATAAAATGATCCACATTACTTACAAAACCATTACTAACCTAAAACAAGAAACAAGAAACAAGAAATAGGAGATGCCAAGAGAGAAACTGTGAATTACCTCTCCAAGGCGATCAATGGCCCCAACAAAACCACCATATATGATTGAAAAGATAGCATACCATATTTGAGTATCCATGAGATAGACCGACATCGATGTTCCGGATATGTTATAGCTGATATTGGAAATACTGAAAAGGCTTCCTATGTGAGTAGTTTGATCAAAAAGATTTGTAGTGATTGGAAAATGGAAATAAAGTAGTGGGAGACACACGGGGTGGTCGGAGAGCCAGTGAAACAATCGCTCCATAATTGTGTTTAGCTGCATTTAGAATCCATTTGTTAACATAAGTTGGAAACTAGTTGACAAGCATGAAAGGAAGTAAGATCAACCAAATACCAGTTGGAAAAAACTCATGCCACTTACAGTTTACATGCTTTATGGCCATTATCTTCGTAGTTGGTTTTAGCAGAGGTTTTATCTTAAAACAGAGGAATCAGAAAGGATGAAGATGTAGTTGACGATATTTATAGACCATAAGTGAACTTAACATTTCTTAACTTTCCCTTCGTTATCTTAAAATCTAAACCAAAGATGACAGTGGAAACAAAATTTCCTATAACTACTTTTTTCCACTACTAATGCCAGGGAGAATATCGTACAATCAATAGCCAACATCCCTGGCACTTAACAAAATAGAGAAGTTGCAACTCAGTCATATTTAGAAGATGAGTAGAGAAGCACACAAAACCAACCATATGGTTCAAGACGCTTTAGTTGTTATCTGTAACATCTTTTAAGATCATGATTGACTTTCTGCTTTTCACAGTTAACTAAAACTCCAAAAAGATTTTCCTAATGCCCAGATTTCAAGCCCGCGCAACAGTTCCGAATTACCAGTGCTAAGAAATAGCGTTTGATTTTTGAAGAAAAATAAAATGATCCACATTACTTACAAAACACATACTAACCTAAAACAAGAAACAAGAAACAAGAAATAGGAGATGCCAAGAGGGAAACTGTGAATTAACTCTCCAAGGCGATCAATGGCCCCAACAAAACCACCATATATGATTGAAAAGATAGCATACCATATTTGAGTATCCATGAGATAGACCGACATCGATGTTCCGGATATGTTATAGCTGATATTGGAAATATTGAAAAGGCTTCCTATGTGAGTAGTTTAATCAAAAAGACTTGTGGTGATTGGAAATTGGAAATAAAGTAGTGGGAGACACACCAGGGTGACTGGAGCCCAGAGTGAGACAATAGCTCCATAATTGTGTTTAGCTGCATTTAGAATCCATTTGTTAACATAAGTTGGAAACTAGTTGACAAGCATGAAAGGAAGTAAGATCAACCAAATACCAGTTGGAAAAAACTCATGCCACTTACAGTTTACATGCTTTATGGCCATTATCTTCGTAGTTGGTTTCAGCAGAGGTTTTATCTGGAAACAGAGGAATCAGAAAGGATGAAGATGTAGTTGACGATATTTATGGACCATAAGTAAACTTAACATTTCTTAACTTTCCCTTCGTTATCTTAAAATCTAAACCAAAGATGACAGTGGAAACAAAATTTCCTATAACGACTTTTTTCCACTACTAATGCCAGGGAGAATATCGTACAATCAATAGCCAACATGCCTGGCACTTAACAAAATAGAGAAGTTGCAACTCAGTCATATTTAGAAGATGAGTAGAGAAGCACACAAAACCAACCATATGGTTCAAGACGCTTTAGTTGTTATCCGTAACATCTTTTAAGATCATGATTGACTTTCTGCTTCTCACAGTTAACTAAAACTCCAAAAAGATTTTCCTAATGCCCAGATTTCAAGCCCGCGCAACAGTTCCGAATTACCAGTGTTGAGAAAGAGCGTTTGATTTTCGAAGAAAAATAAAATGATCGACATTACTTACAAAACCATTACTAACCTAAAACAAGAAACAAGAAACAAGAAATAGGAGATGCCAAGAGAGAAACTGTGAATTACCTCTCCAAGGCGATCAATGGCCCCAACAAAACCACCATATATGATTGAAAAGATAGCATATCATATTTGAGTATCCATGAGATAGACAGACATCGATGTTCCGGATATGTTATAGCTGATATTGGAAATACTGAAAAGGCTTCCTATGTGAGTAGTTTGATCAAAAAGATTTGTAGTGATTGGAAAATGGAAATAAAGTAGTGGGAGACACACCAGGGTGATTGGAGCCCAGAGTGAAACAATCGCTCCATAATTGTGTTTAGTTGCATTTAGAATCCATTTGTTAACATAAGTTGGAAACTAGTTGACAAGCATGAAAGGAAGTAAGATCAACCAAATACCAGTTGGAAAAAACTCATGCCACTTACAGTTTACATGTTTTATGGCCATTATCTTCGTAGTTGGTTTCAACAGAGGTTTTATCTGGAAACAGAGGAATCAGAAAGGATGAAGATGTAGTTGACGATATTTATGGACCATAAGTAAACTTAACATTTCTTAACTTTCCCTTCGTTATCTTAAAATCTAAACCAAAGATGACAGTGGAAACAAAATTTCCTATAACGACTTTTTTCCACTACTAATGCCAGGGAGAATATCGTACAATCAATAGCCAACATGCCTGGCACTTAACAAAATAGAGAAGTTGCAACTCAGTCATATTTAGAAGATGAGTAGAGAAGCACACAAAACCAACCATATGGTTCAAGACGCTTTAGTTGTTATTCGTAACATCTTTTAAGATCTTGATTGACTTTCTGCTTTTCACAATTAACTAAAACTCCAAAAAGATTTTCCTAATGCCCAGATTTCAAGCCAGCATAGCAGTCCGAATTACAAAGTCTTTGAGAAATAGCGTTTGATTTTCGAAGAAAAATAAAATGATCCACATTACTTACAAAACACATACTAACCTAAAACAAGAAACAAGAAACAAGAAATAGGAGATGCCAAGAGAGAAACTGTGAATTACCTCTCCAAGGCGATCAATGGCCCCAACAAAACCACCATATATGATTGAAAATATAGCATACCATATTTGAGTATCCATGAGATAGACCGACATCGATGTTCCGGATATGTTATAGCTGATATTGGAAATATTGAAAAGGCTTCCTATGTGAGTAGTTTGATCAAAAAGACTTGTGGTGATTGGAAATTGGAAATAAAGTAGTGGGAGACACACCAGGGTGACTGGAGCCCAGAGTGAGACAATCGCTCCATAATTGTGTTTAGCTGCATTTAGAATCCATTTGTTAACATAAGTTGGAAACTAGTTGACAAGCATGAAAGGAAGTAAGATCAACCAAATAACAGTTGGAAAAAACTCATGCCACTTACAGTTTACATGTTTTATGGCCATTATCTTCGTAGTTGGTTTCAACAGAGGTTTTATCTGGAAACAGAGGAATCAGAAAGGATGAAGATGTAGTTGACGATATTTATGGACCATAAGTAAACTTAACATTTCTTAACTTTCCCTTCGTTATCTTAAAATCTAAACCAAAGATGACAGTGGAAACAAAATTTCCTATAACGACTTTTTTCCACTACTAATGCCAGGGAGAATATCGTACAATCAATAGCCAACATGCCTGGCACTTAACAAAATAGAGAAGTTGCAACTCAGTCATATTTAGAAGATGAGTAGAGAAGCACACAAAACCAACCATATGGTTCAAGAAACTTTAGTTGTTATCCGTAACATCTTTTAAGATCATGATTGACTTTCTGCTTCTTACAGTTAACTAAAACTCGAAAAAGATTTTCCTAATGCCCAGATTTCAAGCCCGAGCAACAGCTCCAAATCACCAGTACTGAGAAATAGCGTTTGATTTTCGAAGAAAAATAAAATGATCCACATTACTTACAAAACACATACTAACCTAAAACATGAAACAAGAAACAAGAAACCAGAAATAGGAGATGCCAAGAGAGAAACTGTGAATTACCTCTCCAAGGCAATCAATGGCCCCAACAAAACCACCATATATGATTGAAAAGATAGCATACCATATTTGAGTATCCTTGAGATAGACCGACATCGATGTTCCGGATATGTTATGGCTGATATTGGAAATACTGAAAAGGCTTCCTATGTGAGTAGTTTGATCAAAAAGATTTGTAGTGATTGGAAAATGGAAATAAAGTAGTGGGAGACACACCAGGGTGACTGGAGCCCAGAGTGAGACAATCGCTCCATAATTGTGTTTAGCTGCATTTAGAATCCATTTGTTAACATAAGTTGGAAACTAGTTGACAAGCATGAAAGGAAGTAAGGTCAACCAAATACCAGTTGGAAAAAATTCATGCCACTTACAGTTTACATGCTTTATGGCCATTATCTTCGTAGTTGGTTTCAGCAGAGGTTTTATCTGGAAACAGAGGAATAAGAAAGGATGAAGATGTAGTTGACGATATTTATAGACCATAAGTGAACTTAACATTTCTTAACTTTCCCTTCGTTATCTTAAAATCTAAACCAAAGATGACAGTGGAAACAAAATTTCCTATAACAACTTTTTTCCACTACTAATGCCAGGGATAATATCGTATAATCAATAGCCAACATGCCTGGCACTTAGCAAAATAGAGAAGTTGCAACTCAGTCATATTTAGAAGATGAGTAGAGAAGCACACAAAACTAACCATATGGTTCAAGAGGCTTTAGTTGTTATCCGTAACATCTTTTAAGATCATGATTGACTTTCTGCTTTTCACAGTTAACTAAAACTCCAAAAAGATTTTCCTAATGCCCAAATTTCAAGCCCGCGCAACAGTTCCGAATTACCAGTGCTGAGAAATAGTGTTTGGTTTTCGAAGAAAAATAAAATGATCCATATTACTTACAAAACACATACTAACCTAAAACAAGAAACAAGAAACAAGAAATAGGAGATGTCAAGAGAGAAACTGTGAATTACCTCTCGAAGGCGATCAATGGCCCCAACAAAACCACCATATATGATTGAAAAGATAGCATACCATATTTGAGTATCCATGAGATAGCCCGACATCGATGTTCCGGATATGTTATAGCTGATATTGGAAATACTGAAAAGGCTTCCTATGTGAGTAGTTTGATCAAAAAGATTTGTGGTGATTGGAAAATGGAAATAAAGTAGTGGGAGACACACCAGGGTGACTGGAGCCCAGAGTGAGACAATCGCTCCATAATTGTGTTTAGCTGCATTTAGAATCCATTTGTTAACATAAGTTGGAAACTAGTTGACAAGCATGAAAGGAAGTAAGATCAACCAAATACCAGTTGGAAAAAACTCATGCCACTTATAGTTTACATGTAGCGCCCCCTTACCATAGGGTATCCACCGGAACGCCCGTAGGTCATTCCGATACATATCCTACGACAAGAGACCACTACTGACAACAACCACTTCACTCCTCATGGCATCACAATCATAAGACAGTAATAAGAAATTGACCACTTTTTTAAAACCAAATTGGATTCCATTTCATTCACTCAAAACTTCGATAATTTCATTGTCGATATTTTTAATTTACACATGTTCCAAACCACTGCACGCTAAGTAAGATACTGTAATGTACAATAAACAGATCTAACTATAAGTCTCCAAAAGGAAGCCCAGCTGACCGACCTTTGAGCAATCGCTTCTCTCGCCAGTCCACAGTATACGGCTCTACAGTCCTGAGGGAGCTATCTGTCTATGCTAAGGCCTGAAAAATAAGTTGCAATTTTGGATGAGTTTGCGAACTTAATGAGAAACCATCATCGATGGTTCTCCCAATTCATGCATCACATAAGCATGATACAGTACTCATTCAATAATTATACAAAACACACGAGTGAAACAATCACAGTACACTTATACAGTATACAGATCACAGAACAGTGTATAAAGAACCAGTCAAAACATTTCCAAATATTCAGTCCAGTATGCAATGCACATGTGACTCTTTTCGATTCATTTGAAGATTGTGACCGAGCGCATAACAGTGATCAGTATAGACGCGTCTGGGGAGAATTATCTCCCGTCGAGCTCGAGGCTCGGTTCAGTATATCGAGCTCTAGGCTCGGTTCAGTACAGTGGCGTCTCGGTTCACAACTTTCTTTTTTAACAGTGTGATGCATTTGTGCATGAATGCACATGGTCCATAGCAGTAAACATGATAATACACAGTCCAAATATTCAATCCAATTAGATAGTTGCCTTATGTAAATCGCAGTCAGTAATGCCACATATAATCCACGTAATCCCCGTAGGGCAATCTAATCACAGTTATAATCCACGTAATCCCCGTAGGGCAATCAAATCACAGTAAACACATAGATTGGAATAACCAACTAGGTTATTCACCTAATAACTTCCACGCTAGTGCCGGGAAGTCTCTGCCAAGTCCGTGGAACGACGGTCCACTTGAGCCTCTATAGCAAGTTAAATGAATAACCATTACCATTGGTATAAATGACTAAACAATGCACATGAAATCAGTCAAATGTGTATTATGCATGTTCATGGCATCCCGGCCCTAATTCAATATTTCCCATAATAAAATTCTATTAAAAATTAGAAATCCATAGGCACTGACGGTGTGCAATTCGGACCTCTATAGGTCCCCAATTAAATAAAACAGTGATTCACCGTTCCGTTACCCAGGGCTACGTCAAATTCCCGTCTAAAAATCCCGAATCTCTCAGAAAATAAAATTAAATATTCAATGAATCCGATGCCTCAAGAATCAGGTCAATCGGACGTCGGACGGAAAAGTTATTCACGAAAGAAACCAAAACTCAACAATTTATATTTTTATATATAACCCTTATTTCCCCCTTTATTTACTGATTTCCAACCAACCTTCCAACACCCATAACTCTTTCTACACATTTCTGAAAAATGCAAACTATACCTTGTTGGAAAGCTTATGAAAAGCTCTACAATTCTCAAGATGACCATAAAAATCAATTCCAACCCTAAGGGTGTCAAATATCCCATCAAACCTTCTGCCTACTCAATTTCCATTAACACAGGGCAGTACATTGACAATTTCATAACTCACTGATTCTTCAGAAATAAATTACCACAAAAATATGGTCAATAAGTTCACAATGTCCTCAACAACTTTCATGAACAATCCAAAATCAAATTCTATTGCTAAACAAGTCAATTAACTCATCTAATGTTACTGTCCCTGAAATCCTCCAATTTGGGCAGTGACATTATAACAAGCATAACTCCCTGTATACAAGTCAGTAAAATCCGAACTTTATATCCCTGAAAAGATAACATCTCAAACTTCAATTTTCATTAAGCACTCATCATCCAATTCGATCTCTATCAATTTCAAAACTGTTATGGAAGCTACTGTTATGATCAGCCATTCATAACCTGATGTAGGGTCAATTTTTGAAAAATCATAACTCCCAATTCTGACTTCTAAAAATTACACACCATATATCATTTTCAAGGTAATCTCTTCCTCTACAACTTTTCAGAAGCTCAATCACACCAATTCAGTCCACATAAAATGTTAAAATTGCCTCCAATCAGTAAACTCACAAAATCACACTTAAGCTAGGTTTCATCCAAAATGCTCAAAACCAGTCATTAGTAATCAATTCATATCTCCCAATATAAAATTCTAAAAATAGCAAGATCAGTAGAAATGGAAAGATAATTCAATATGCTACAACTTCCATGAAGACCAGTTTCCCTAATTCCATCTCCATTAATTCATAAAAATCAACAAAACTCAGATGTCATAGTTGCGGTTACTGTTCACAGGCAATGGAACAGTAACTTTCCATGCAAAAATTCACCCTTCTATCATTGAAATTCAATAACACCTATTTCACACTAAATTGAAGCCAACATCCCAAAGTTTCAGTAGCCACTAACCTTACCTCATTTTCATTCCTACACAATAAGTTATGAATAAATCAGTAACATCAATTTCAACCCTAACTTTCCAGATTTAATGTTAACCTTAGTTCTAACATTTCCAATGCCTTTTTCACATCACTAGACATCCAAATAAATACGAATTAAATATTACTACAGTCATACATATACTAGGGCTAATACTGAAAAATTGGCAGCATCAAATTCCTCAATTCATATACTCAAATAATCATCCATACTCAACTCAAAATCAAACCATATCATTAATTTCAATACATCTTCACCTAGCCTCATACCCATTTCTTCAAATCATAATAATCATCACTTTAATGCCTACATGAACCTCATACATGCTTTAAACCCTTTTATTAATCACTCCTCACTCACTATCATGGCATTTAATTCCATATGCAAATCTCATTTAAAACTCAAACCTTAAATGAAAACTTACCTAATACAAAACCTCCTTCAAAGCTTCAATAACCAACTTCTAACTCCTACACCAAGGTACCAACCTCCTTCCCTTCTCAAGTATGCACAATACTCATCATCTAGCTTTGATGAGATCAAAGAGAGTAGCTTGAAGTTATGGGGAAAGATGAGAAAAGGAGAGCCAATTTTCGATGGTTGCAATGAAGAGTTTGTTTTTGTGTGTTTTCGGATGAACCATTACAAAAGCCTAAACAATCTATCTTCTCCTTTCCTTTAAACATATCCGAGAGAATTGAGAGAAGCATTTAATGTAGCCTTTTAAATGACAAAATATGATTGGTTCTCAATTTAAAGAAAAGTCAAAATATCATTTGTTTAATCCAGTCCAAAATTTTACTCCATTTAACTCCTATGACCCTAATTTCAGTCCCAAAATAAAATATCCAATATTACAGTGCCAATGGGTAGCAATTTTTGCTACCGAAAATTGACCGATTCGCCACTTGGCGATTTTTTCGGTCCGGGAATTGTCTTCGGAAAAATCTAGAAAAATTTCTAAAAATCCCTAAAAATGTAAAACAATTTATGGCGCACTCCAAATAATTTTCCAAACTCAATTACTCCATTAATTTCACACAGAAGTTCCATTTAAAACCTAAGCTGGAAAATGTCATGAATGCATGTATACTATGTGCATGTGCAACCAATCAGTAATTATTGAGGCTATATGCTGTATGTGCATGTCGAGATATAATTTAATATCCCGAACCCGTCCCAATTACCAAAATACCCTTTCCTATAGGAGAGGGGATGTTACATTACATGCTTTATGGCCATTATCTTCGTAGTTGGTTTCAGCAGAGGTTTTATCTGGAAACAGAGGAATCAGAAAGGATGAAGATGTAGTTGACGATATTTATAGACCATAAGTAAACTTAACATTTCTTAACTTTCCCTTCGTTATCTTAAAATCTAAACCAAAGATGACAGTGGAAACAAAATTTCCTATAACGACTTTTTTCCACTACTAATGCCAGGGAGAATATCGTACAATTAATAGCCAACATGCCTGTCACTTAACAAAATAGAGAAGTTGCAACTCAGTCATATTTAGAAGATGTAGAAGATGAGTAGAGAAGCACACAAAACCAACCATATGGTTCAAGACACTTTAGTTGTTATCCGTAACATCTTTTAAGATCATGATTGACTTTCTGCTTCTCACAGTTAACTAAAACTCCAAAAAGATTTTCCTAATGCCCAGATTTCAAGCCCGCGTAATGACTCAATTACAGTCTTTGAGAAATAGCGTTTGATTTTCGAAGAAAAATAAAATGATCCACATTACTTACAAAACACATACTAACCTAAAACAAGAAACAAGAAATAGGAGATGCCAAGAGAGAAACTGTGAATTACCTCTCCAAGGCGATCAATGGCCCCAACAAAACCACCATATATGATTGAAAAGATAACATACCATATTTGAGTATCCATGAGATAGACCGACATCGATGTTCCGGATATGTTATAACTGATATTGGAAATACTAAAAAGGCTTCCTATGTGAGTAGTTTGATCAAAAAGATTTGTAGTGATTGGAAAATGGAAATAAAGTAGTGGGAGACACACCAGGGTGACTGGAGCCTAGAGTGAAACAATCGCTCCATAATTGTGTTTAGCTGCATTTAGAATCCATTTGTTAACATAAGTTGGAAACTAGTTGACAAGCATGAAAGGAAGTAAGATCAACCAAATACCAGTTGGAAAAAACTCATGCCACTTACAGTTTACATGCTTTATGGCCATTATCTTCGTAGTTGGTTTCAGCAGAGGTTTTATCTGGAAACAGAGGAATCAGAAAGGATGAAGATGTAGTTGACGATATTTATAGACCATAAGTGAACTTAACATTTCTTAACTTTCCCTTCGTTATCTTAAAATCTAAACCAAAGATGACAGTGGAAACAAAATTTCCTATAACGACTTTTTTCCACTACTAATGCCAGGGATAATAGAGTACAATCAATAGTCAACATGCCTGGCACTTAACAAAATAGAGAAGTTGCAACTCAGTCATATTTAGAAGATGAGTAGAGAAGCACACAAAACCAACCATATGGTTCAAGACGCTTTAGTTGTTATCCGTAACATCTTTTAAGATCATGATTGACTTTCTGCTTCTCACAGTTAACTAAAACTCCAAAAAGATTTTCCTAATGCCCAGATTTCAAGCCCGCGCAACAGCTCCCAATTACCAGTGCTGAGAAATAGCGTTTGATTTTTGAAGAAAAATAAAATGATCCACATTACTTACAAAACACATACTAACCTAAAACAAGAAACCAGAAACAAGAAATAGGAGATGCCAAGAGAGAAACTGTGAATTACCTCTCCAAGGCGATCAATGGCCCCAACAAAACCACCATATATGATTGAAAAGATAGCATACCATATTTTAGTATCCGTGAGATAGACCGACATCGATTTTCCGGATATGTTATGGCTGATATTGGAAATACTGAAAAGGCTTCCTATGTGAGTAGTTTGATCAAAAAGATTTGTAGTGATTGGAAAATGGAAATAAAGTAGTGGGAGACACACCAGGGTGACTGGAGCCCAGAGTGAGACAATCGCTCCATAATTGTGTTTAGCTGCATTTAGAATCCATTTGTTAACATAAGTTGGAAACTAGTTGACAAGCATGAAAGGAAGTAATATCAACCAAATACCAGTTGGAAAAAATTCATGCCACTTACAGTTTACATGCTTTATGGCCATTATCTTCGTAGTTGGTTTCACCAGAGGTTTTATCTGGAAACAGAGGAATAAGAAAGGATGAAGATGTAGTTGACGATATTTATAGACCATAAGTGAACTTAACATTTCTTAACTTTCCCTTCGTTATCTTAAAATCTAAACTAAAGATGACAGTGGAAACAAAATTTCCTATAACGACTTTTTTCCACTACTAATGCCAGGGAGAATATCGTACAATCAATAGCCAACATGCCTGGCATTTAACAAAATAGAGAAGTTGCAACTCAGTCATATTTAGAAGAAGAGTAGAGAAGCACACAAAACCAGCCATATGTTTCAAGACGCTTTAGTTGTTATCCGTAACATCTTTTAAGATCATGATTGACTTTCTGCTTCTCACAGTTAACTAAAACTCCAAAAAGATTTTTCTAATGCCCAGATTTCAAGCCCGCGCAACAACTCCCAATTACCAGTGTTGAGAAATAGCGTTTGATTTTCGAAGGAAAATCAAATGATCCAAATTACTTACAAAACACATACTAACCTAAAACAAGAAACAAGAAACAAGAAATAGGAGATGCCAAAAGAGAAACTGTGAATTACCTCTCCAAGGCGATCAATGGCCCCAACAAAACCACCATATATGATTGAAAAGATAGCATACCATATTTGAGTATCCATGAGAGAGACCGAAATCGATGTTCCGGATATGTTATGGCTGATATTGGAAATACTGAAAAGGCTTCGTATGCGAGTAGTTTGATCAAAAAGATTTGTTGTGATTGGAACATGGAAATAAAGTAGTGGGAGACACACCAGGGTGACTGGAGCCCGGAGTGAGACAATCGCTCCATAATTGTGTTTAGCTGCATTTAGAATCCATTTGTTAACATAAGTTGGAAACTAGTTGACAAGCATGAAAGGAAGTAAGATCAACCAAATACTAGTTGGAAAAAACTCATGCCACTTACAGTTTCCATGCTTTATGGCCATTATCTTCGTAGTTGGTTTCAGCAGAGGTTTTATCTGGAAACAGAGGAATCAGAAAGGATGAAGATGTATTTGACGATCTTTATGGATTATAAGTGAACTTAACATTTCTTAACTTTCAGACGGTAGTCAAGAATGGAAAAGCTTTGTACGCGTCAAAATAAGATATCGTGAGAAATATTGAAAATCCCTTATATAATCTAAAGATTGGAGAGAACTCGGTAGTAATTTTAGCAAAAATTGCAGCATAGAACTTAAATCAACGAGACCAAAAAAAAAAAAGATAGGTACCCATGTTGGCTCAAAGCCTTTAATGTCCTAAAATATTCTAGCAATTTTATGGCAATGGTACGTGTAAAGGGAGAAGAATGACGGTGACAATTGATTTAACTGAAGGTGTTAATGGATCATAGAAGACTTCTAGAAAGGAAAGCAGAGGACAGCAGAAGGGAAGAAAAACAGAGAACTAGAGAAGTCTAAGAATAGAGAGTCCTAATAGAATCTGATATGCCCTCCTATACTTGTGACCACCATAAAAGGAATTTGAGGATAAGCCAGTCTGAGTTTTCAATCCACCTCCGAAGCATTGGAAAGATAAACAAAGCAGCCACCAATGTATTAAGAATGAAATAAACCCCCACAGCTACGAGGTATTTAGGAGGGCATAATATCCATGAGCAGATCTGCTCTGAAGTGCGACAATTATGTACATATCATAGAGAAAACATACCTTCTGAATTACAAGATAAATAGGTGTTACAACCTTCCTCAGAAAGGCCTCGTCATCTCCACCATAGGAGAGCTTCATATTTTCTCCGGTAACGATAAAAGCTTGTTCATGACGGCATCAACGGCACAATCATCAAGCTGCACAAGAGAGGATGGGTTTAACCAAAGGATTGTCGAATAATAAATTTATGTATGTTATTCCTGAATTCATATCTAAAGAAAAGATACTCAAATTAGTCGTTGGTTCAGACACAAGGACAAATTTTAACTCCACCAACATACATGCTCATTTCAGTTACACTTACTTCTGAAAGCGAATTGGATGCTTCCGTGAGTATGGATTTTGATCGAACACTTTGCTTATTGTTGAACGAAATGGTAAACAGAAATGGATACTTCTGTAACTCAGAAGAATCTTTGAGAAATCAACTATGATGATTGAGATGATAAAAGCAAAGAAAAAAGGAAAGTGATCGACTGAGAGGAGAAGCGTGGAGGCAACTGCAGCTGTTGATCAATCTTCGACCACCCATCGCTCGCTATCGCGGCCTCTGCGACCACCACCGCCACCGCCTTCATCGTCTGTTTCTTCCCTTCTTCCGATGAGTACTGGGATGAAGGATACAATTGACACAGAAGTAAGGATAACAAATAATTTATATTTATTATCTTTATTATAAATAATTTATAATTGGGCCAAGTAAATGCCATATTTTGTCTGCTATTCTTAATTAAAGAGGAATCGATACTCTTAAGTCTTACTACTTTCATTTGCCATGTCAAGGAAAGCCTGAAGCTTCAAAGCTCGTCTGTAGTACATCGTTCCCCTAACTGAAAGGTACATAGAGCTTAGTATATATATTATAAAGAAAGAGCTAATTTCTCAAGTTTGAGAATGGCAGATCATGGAGGGATTAGCTCTAATTTTCTTAATAAATAATTTATTAAATTAATTAAATAATTTTTTATCTTTAATAATGATTAATAACTAATAAAAATATTTTAACTTTCAACGTTCATTTAATCAAGAAGATAGTATTTATTTAAAAATTTTCTGAAATCAATTATTCTTATTGGATGAATAAATTACAAATAAATTCAAAATTTTCAAACCATCTCACTAACATTATATTTTATGATAAAAATTAAATTACTCTCGATTATATTTATTATAATTACTCTTTTAAGTATATATTGTAAAAAATTAAGTCTGAATTTAAATTTATATAATATAAAATATTATTATAATAAGTAAAATATCACATAAAATAAACAAAATTTAACATTTATTAATGAAATAGTCATTATATTTATTCTCTGTATTTATATATTAAGAGACATATATTGAACTAAATTTATAATACAATGATTTGAAACTTATATAACTATAGAGTAAAAGTAACAACTACATACTATACCATAAATTTATAGAAATTAGTTCTAGTGGATATTAACGCTGGACAAGTCAGCAATCACCTGTATGACAGAGAGTTTGACCTCGTTGTTGGATCAATGGTGGTCGACAAATAAAAATTCTTTTATGTTTTGATAATTATAAAATATATAGAATTGGTTAATAAATTATTTCAGGATTTTAATTAAAGGACCAATGCAATTTCAAGTGATAATTTCCAAGGATGCAAGTGATAGACAATGTTCAAAGTTCAATCTACAAATGTCAAAGAGAAAAAATATCAAGAAATCAAGTCAGTAATAATCTTCTATGATCAAGAGAAGATAGACAACGTGCAAAAGATGATCTTAGTGAAGATTATGGATAGAGATCTTGGAAGATCGAAGATTATCTTCAAATTTATCCGTTGGAGAATTTCCAGTCAACTGAAAATTAACATATTTGAAAAGTGGGGCTCATTCTAGTCGACTACAAATATTTTCAGTCGTCTACAATCATTCCAGTCGACTGTTCGAAGAGCGGAGATTATTTTCGTTAGTTCCAGTCGATTACAAACATTTCCAGTCGACTATAGTCAGCAAAAATGTTTGTTCCAGTCGACTAATACTGGTTCCAGTCGACTAGCACTTGTCAACCAATCAACTATTATCTTTTCCAGTCGACTAGCAGCATAGAAGATAACATTATGACGAATTCAATGATTCTAAAACGGGAAGAAAATCTTTTTCAACGTTCATAAGAGATCTTCAACGACTACAAGAGGATTTCCAACTTCTATATTGATCCAAAAGCCTGCAAATAAATAGATGAACACCAAAAGATCGATTTGTGCTTAAAATAGCAAAGCATACTGGTCATAGTTCATATTTCTCAAATTATTGCTCTCAATTCTCTTAGCACATTCAAGTGTATCTAGCTATCTTGAGCTTTACTTCAGTTTTCTATCATCTTTTTTGTAAGCTTAGTGATTAGAGGAAAATCACTGGTGAGGTTGGATTTGTGCCGGAAATCTAATCGGATTGTGAGGTGTTGCTTGAGCCGGAATTCAAGTGGTTGTAAAAGTTCACACTGAACTAAAAAGTATACAATATAGTGGTTTGCCAAATCTTAAGTGGGAGCTTAGGTAGAGAACGTAAGTCTTAGCACCGAACTTCTATAAAAACAGTGTTTGTCATTCTTCCCTACTCTCTTTGTTTAATCTATTTGATTGTTTGTGTATGACCTTGTTAATTTTTTGTAGATCTTTGCGGAAAAGATTAAACGATCTATTCAACCCCCCTTCTAGATCGCTTTCAATTGGTATCAAAGCAGATTCATCTAGGGATGGCGCTCAGTATGACACATAACAATCTGGCAGAAGAAGGTAACACTAATAATCGTCCTTCTTTGTTTAATGGTTCTAACTATTCTTCTAGGAAAAATCTTATGAAGTACCATATCATAAGCGAGGGAGTAGAGTACTGGAAAATCATCATCTTCGGTCCACATGTATCATTGAATGAAAATGGTGAGAAAAAGACAGAGCTGGAGTATGAAGACAACGATTGGAAGCAAGCTTATATCAACGCAAAAGCCATGAAGTTGATCTATTGCGCACTCACTGTTGAGGAGAGAAATCGAGTGAACTCTTGCACAAGTGCTCAAGAAATGTGGGAGAGACTCCGCATCACTCACGAAGGAACTAATCAAGTTCGAGAAACCAAGATCAACATGTTACTCCATGATTACGAAATGTTTGTCATGAAGGAAGGTGAGTCTATTTCTACTATGCTTGATTGTTTTGCAGAAATTATAAATGGTTTAGGAAATCTTGGAAAGCATATGACGGATAGCGAGAAGGTGAAAAAGATCCTTCGGTCACTATCAAAAGAATGGGACTCACAAGTCACAACAATTATGAAGTCTAAAGATCTCAATCGCTTGGAATTCAATGCGTTGGTGGGATCACTCATAAATTATGAGATAATCCTCAAATCAAGAGGAGGTAAAGGTAAGCCACAAAAATCAATTGCTTTTAAAACTAACACTTCTTTTATGAATGAAAGTGATGAAGAGTTAGATGAGGAGGAAGAAGATGAAGAGCTAGCAATGTATGCTAGAAACTTGAGAAAATTCAAGGGTCTACTCAAAAATAGGAAGAGAGAATTACGTGGTGGAAGAAATGATGATAAAAAGAAGTACACCATGGAAAGAAGGACCAAAAGTTATGAGGAAAAGAAGAGCAATGAAGAATGTTGGAAATGTGCAAAAGAGGACATCATGCTAGAGAATGCAAAAGTTCTTCCGTTTTCTAGAAAAATGATAAGTATGACAAAGGTAAAAAGAAAGCTAGTCTTGTAGCCACTTGGAGCGATGATGAGGAAACTTATCAAAGCAACGATGAAAACAACTTAGCTCTTATAGCAAGTAGCTCCATGACAAGTGATGATGAGGATGAGGTAATGATTGTTGATCAAGATCTTAGAGATTCTTTTATTGCTTTGCAAATTGATTTTGAAGAAGCTATTGATATTAACAAGAAATTGAGGAAAAGGATAAGAGAACTTGTTGCTGAAAATAGTGTTCTGCATGAAACTATTGATGATTTAGAAGATCATTCTGCATGCCTAGCTGAAAAAGAAAATCTTACTAGTGAACTTGATAGACTTAGAAAAGAGTTTTTTTTATGTTGTTGGAAAATTTGTTGATAGAAATGAGAAGTTTGAAAAGATGTTATCTTTGCAAAGATATTCAATTTCTAAACATGGTTTAGGATATGATCCTTTTGATAAAGATTGCTCACTGATTTTAAAATTCACCAAAGATGGAAAAGTTGCTAAATGTGCTAGATGTTTAAGAGATGGTCATAATGAAATTGCTTGTAAAAGTATTAGGAGGGGTATTAATGTGAAGAAAATATGGGTAGTAAAAGGAACAAAACCTTTAAATGTAGTTTATTTGACTAACCATAATGGACCCAAAATGGCTTGGGTACCAATGAGAAGAAAAAAAATATTTCTGATGCAGGTACAAGCAAGGGATGAAAATCCATCAAGCACATGGTATATTGACAGTGGATGTTCAAGGCACATGAGTGGAGATAAAAATCTATTTGCAGAAATCAGACCAAAGAGCCAAGGATATGTCACATTTGGAGATAGCAACAAAGGTAAAGCCATTGGTATTGGTAAAGTGGGTAAGGAACCTTTGCCTACCATTGACAATGTTTTACTTGTTGATGGCTTGAAACATAACCTGTTAAGTGTTTCACAATTATGTGATATGAACTTTAATGTGTCATTTGAATCATCTCATTGTGTAGTTAAGAAAGATGAAAATATTGCATTCATTGGTTTGAGGCATGGAAATACCTATGTTGTTAATTTACATGATGATAGTTCTTTCAATGAAAAGTGTTTAGTAACATTAGAAGAAAATGCATATTTATGGCATAGAAAATTAGGACATGCACCATTGCCCTTAATTTCTAAACTTTCAAAAAATGATATTGTGAGGGGCTTGCCCAAGATAAAATTTGTTAAAGATCATCAGTGTGAATCTTGTTTGAAGGGTAAACATATTAGATAATCTTTCAAACCAAAGAAAGAAATTTGTACATCTAGAATTTTAGAACTTGTTCATATGGATTTAATTGGACCATCTAGGCATGCTAGTCTAAGTGGAAAATTGTATGTACTTGTAATTGTGGATGATTTTTTCAGATTTACTTGGGTGAGATTTCTTGCTAATAAGAGTAATGCATTTAACGAATTTACTAAGTGGTGTAGGTTGGTACAAAATAAAAAGATTTGACTATTGTCGCAATAAGAACCAACCATGGAGGAGAATTTGATTGTGAACCATTCGAAAGGTTATGCGATAAATATGGAATGGAGCACAATTTTTCAACACCAAGGACTCCGCAACAAAATGGTGCAGTAGAAAGGAAGAATCGTTCCATTGAAGAAATGAGTAGAACAATGCTAAATGAATACAATCTTCCTAAAGCTTTTTGGGAGGAAGCAATAAATACTACGTGTTATGTGATAAATAGAGTACATTTGAGAAGAGACAAAAACAAGACACCATATGAGCTATGAAAAGGTAAGAAACCAAATATTTCTTATTTTCATCCTTTTGGTTGTAAAGTGTTTATTCATAATAATGGAAAGAACAATTTAGGAAAATTTGATTCAAAATCTGATATTGGTATATTTCTTGGTTATTCACTAACTAGTAAAGCATTTAGAGGAACTAGGTGTGTTGAAGAAAGTATTCATGTTAAATTTGATGATATGATTTCACCCCCGAGGAAGGTTTGTTTTGATGATGATGCAGGAAATATAGAAAATGAGAAAAACTAGGTGAAGAAGATCATGTTCCTATCATGAAAACTTGGGCAAAAGCAAAGAATCATCCTACGGAGCAAGTCATTGGTGGTTTAAATGATGGTTTAAGAACTAGGAGGAATACATACGAATATATAAACAACTCAGCTTTTATTTCACTAGTGGAACCCAAGAATATTAAAGAAGCTCTTGAAAATGAAAACTGGCTGCTGGCTATGCAAGAAGAACTAAATCAATTCAAGAGAAATAAAGTATGAGATTTGGTAGCACCACCAAAGGATAAAACCATCATGGGAGTCAAATGGGTAAATAGGATAAAATATGATGAGAATGGTGAAGCAGTCAAAAATAAGTCAAGATTAGTAGCTCAAGGATTTTATCAAGAAGAAGGACTTGACTATAATGAGACATTTGCACTAGTGGCACGATTGGAGGCAATCAGATTATTATGTGCTTTTGCTTCACATAAAAGGATTAAGTTGAATCAAATGGGTGTCAAAAGTGCATTTCTCAATGGCTACATCCAAGAGGAAGTATATGTCAAACAACCACCTGGTTTTGAAGATCATGAATATCCGGATTATGTCTACAAACTCAAGAAGACACTTTATGGATTAAAGCAAGCACCAAGGGCATGGTATGAAAGGTTAAGTAATTTTCTTACTCAAAATGGTTATATTAGAGGTAAAGTTGATAACACTTTATTTATAAAGCATGTTAATCAAGATATGTTAATTTGCCAAATATATGTTGATGATATTATTTTTGGTGCTACTAATGAGTATTTGTGTAAAGAATTTAGTGATTTAATGCAAAGTGAGTTCGAAATGAGCATGATGGGAGAGTTTAAATTCTTTTTTGGACCGCAAATCAAGCAATATAGAGATGGCATATTCATTGATCAATACAAATACACCAAAGAGCTTTTAAAGAAGTTCAACATGGATGGATGCAAAGTAACAGCTACTCCATTGGCATCAAATTTGGTCTTGGAAAAATCTGAACATGAAGAGGATGTTGATCAAAAACTCTATAGAGGTATGATTGGCTCTCTTTTATATTTAACTGCTCCTAGACCAAATATAATGTTTGCTACGTATTTATGTGCTAGATTTCAATCCTGTCCTAAAATTTCTCATTTGACTGCTTGCAAAAGAATTTTCAGATATTTGAGTAAAACTGTTAATAATGGTTTATGGTATCCTTGTTGTGATTCTTTTGACTTGTATGCATATAGTGATGCTGACTATGGTGGTTGTAGAATTGATAGAAAAAGTACTAGTGGTATATGTCATTTCTTAGGATCATCTTTGATATCTTGGGCTAGTAAGAAACAAGTAAGTGTAGCTATTTCCACAGCTGAATCTGAATATGTAACAGCTGGAAGTGCATGTGCCCAAGTTCTTTGGCTTAAATATCAATTGCTTGATTATGGTATTGTGATTAAAAATATTCCAATTTATTGTGATAATACCAGTGCAATTTGTTTGAGTAAGAATCCAATTTTGCATAGTAGAACAAAACACATTGAAATTAGACATCATTTTATTCGTGATCATTATTTGAAAGGTAACATTGTTTTGAAACATGTTTCTTCTAGTGATCAATTGGCTGATATCTTTACTAAACCCCTTAAAGAAGATGTCTTCATAAACATTAAATTGAAGCTTGGTATGTGTGATTTAAATTCTTTTGGATGAATTTATTCTTCTGCATACACTATCATATCAAAATGGTCTGGAAAAATAAGCAATTTCATTGGAGATACGTCATCATGATTTACATTATTAAGGTTTAGAAATTTACAGTCGACTAATTGGAGTATAAGTCGACTGATGTTGAGGTTTGCTAGATGACTAGTGCATCAAAAATGAAGAATAAGACGTGCCAGTCGACTAGGACACGACAAGTCAACTAGCACGTTACACGGAGCTTTTATATTAACCCATTCTTCTTCTTTTTTTAAATCTCATCATCTTCTACCTACAACAAACCTCTCACTCTACTACACCTCTCAAACTCTGAAGAATCAACTCTTCCATCATCAATCTACCTCTAAAAGCCTCAAAACTCTTTCCTCTCTAAACATCATATCTATTTCTTTCTCTAAAAACCCATTACTTCTTGTTTTTTCCGAAAACCCATTCTCTTCTCCCTTTGCGATTTTCTCCCTTCTAGTCGACTAGATCTGTGAAATTTCTTCAATCTACCTGCACTCCAATGAAACCCCCTATTATTTCAACAAAATCACTCTTATCCCCTTTTTTCGACTTCCAAAACCCTAACCTCCGAAATATCTTGTTCTTCATACAAACCCAGTTTTTGGTTCAAATCTCCTAACGTTTTCTACAATGGCTCCACGAAAGGGTAATGGAAAAGGAAACCAAGTGGATGCAGCACCTCAAAGACCACGAGTTCGTGGGTCTTCTTCACGGGGTAGTGTAGAACGTGAGAATGATGAGGTTGAGTCCCGATTCGTGTCGAAGGAGGCTCAAAGTCTCTATTACAAGGTACCGAAAAATGAAGTCCTTATTCATTCTATGAAGTTTGAATGGACTGAGTTAGATCACAGTGAGTATATGATGTTGTTTACGGAACTCAATAGCTTAGGCTTGCGATTTTTTCTGAGTTTTTCGGATGAAATCTATGAAGATCTGATAAGAGAATTTTATGCTAATTTGGTTGTGGTTAGAAGTGATGTTGATCGTGGAGTAATTTTGAAATCAAGTGTTCAAGGAAAGAAGATTTTTATTTGTGAACAAAATCTGTCCATTTGGTTGAAGTTACCTACCAGTGGAGTTAGGTCAAGAGCCTCATTATTAGGCTTTAATATTTTGAGACATGAAATTAGAGACACTGACGAGGAAGCTGATGAAAATTTCGAGTATACTGAAGAGAAGGGAGATGCACTGCTGGATAGCCTTTGTTCGGCTCATTCCTCACCACCCTATGAGACAATGGATTTGCCTCTGAATTATAGGTTGTTGCATTATGCTATTAATCGAGTAATATATCCTAAGAAGGCAAGTAACAACCATATTACAACTTTGGATAAGGAAATTCTATGGCATTTGAAAGAAGGAAGAAAGATTAATTTTCCTAGTCTGATTATGCAAATGATGAGAAAGAAGGCGAATTTATTAAGAGGCGAGCTTAAGAGTAATAAGGGAAAGCATAAAGGCATGCCATATGCTGCCTTGATTACATTTATCGCCAAGTTGCAAAAGGTTGATTTTAGTTCCTATAATCATTATCCATATCCCCAAAGTTGGAGATTTACACCTTACAATTTAAGAAGCATGAAGTTGGTGAAAACAATTGAAAAAGGATGGGTGTATTCAGCTCATGTGGCAAAACTTGGTTTGACATTGGAAGATGAACAAGTACCTAGGAGGCAACGTTCAAAGCGGGCTGTTGCTCGTCCAAGTAGCTCTCGGCCAAGTAATGTGCGACGAAGTGAGGTCTCTCACGAGGACCTTCATAACATTCACGATCAATTGAAAGACTTAAATGATCGTGTTGATAATATACAAAGTATATTTATGCGGTTGGCGAAAAGAGTTGATGAACAACATAGTATGCTTAAGAAGATTTTTGATAAGTTAGGATGTCGACATGATGATGTTTCTCGTCGTTGATGGCTGTTGTATTTGTTCCCGACCGATATCCGTTTCTTTGTTTCATTGACATTTTCATTCAGTGTTGGTTTGTCCTTTGCAACTTTTGGATATTTGTGTGATTTTTGTTTTATGGTTTGTTTCTGAATTGTCATGAAGTTTGCTTATTCCAATTTTGTTTTGATCATGACAAAAAGGGGGAGTCAGAAGTTTGAAATATTATTCTTATTGTTTAGGAAAATTGTTTCCACGTTAATTAAAATTTTGGATTATAAGATTGTGCTAAATTTATTGGATTCATTGATTTATTGATTAAGGGGAGTTAAACTAACCAATTAGACAAGGCATAAAAACCTTGATCAATTTTTATTTGTTTTCAATTTCTTAAACAATTTCTAAATGTTTTGTCATTATAAAAAAGGGGGAGATTGTTGGACCAATGGTGGTTGACAAATAAAAATCTCTTTATGTTTTTGATAATTATAAAATATATAGAATTGGTTAATAAATTATTTCAGGATTTTAATTAAAGGACCAATGCAATTTCAAGTGATAATTTCCAATGATTCAAGTGATAGACAAAGTTCAAAGTTCAATCTACAAATGTCAAAGAGATAAAATATCAAGAAATCAAGTCAGTAATAATCTTTTATGATCAAGAGAAGATAGACAACGTGCAAAAGATGATCTTAGTGAAGATTATGGATAGAGATCTTGGAAGATCGAAGATTATCTTCAAATTTATTTGTTGGAGAATTTCCAGTCGACTACAAACATTTCCAGTCGACTGAAAATTAACATATCTGAAAAGTGGGGCTCATTCCAGTCGACTACAAACATTTTCAGTCGACTACAATCATTCCAGTCGACTGTTCGAAGAGCGGAGATTATTTTCGTTAGTTCCAGTTGACTACAAACATTTCCAGTCGACTATAATCAGCAAAAATGTTTGTTCCAGTCGACTGATACTGGTTCCAGTCAACTAGCACTTGTCGAACAGTCGACTATTATCTTTTCCAGTCAACTGGCAGCACAGCAGATAACATTCTGACGAATTCAATGATTCTAAAACGGGAAGAAAATCTTTTTCAACGTTCAAAAGAAATCTTCAACAGCTACAAAAGGATTTCCAACGTCTATATTGATCCAGAAGCCTGCAAATAAATAGATGAACACCAAAAGATCGATTTGTGCCTAAAATAGCAAAGCATATTGATCATAGTTCATATTTCTCAAATTATTGCTCTCAATTCTCTTAGCACATTCAAGTGTATCTAGCTATCTTGAGCTTTACTTCAGTTTTCTATCATCTTTTTTGTAAGCTCAGTGATTAGAGGAAAATCACTGGTGAGGTTGGATTTGTGCCGGAAATCAAATCGGGTTGTGAGGTGTTGCTTGAGTCGGAATTCAAGTGGTTGTAAAAGTTCATACTGAACTAAAAAGTGTACAATATAATGGTTTGCCAAATCCTAAGTGGGAGCTTAGGTAGAGGACGTAGGTCTTAGCACCGAACCTTTATAAAAACAGTGTTTGTCATTCTTCCCTACTCTCTTTGTTTAATCTATTTGATTGTTTGTGTATTAACTTGTTAATTTTTGTAGATCTTTGTGGAAAAGATTAAACGATCTATTCAACCCCTCCTTCTAGATCGCTTTCACTCGTAAGGATGCCCAATGACGAAGTTGCAAAATGTTTTCATTACTTTCCCAAACTTTCCCGTCTTTCTTACAATTTATACGTTCCATGAAGGTGGTCTATTCATCTATTGAAGTTCATAATTGTTAAGATAATTGTGGGGCGGAAATTTTAACACAAAATTTTAGATTAATTTTGTAATTAATCAACACAATTAATTAATCCTAAGATTGCAACATACTATATTTAATAATTAAATGAATAAATACCTGAAAATTGTTGTTTTCTGTAAAACGACGTAATAGAGATGCAAAGGATTAACTATTGCTATTCTAAAATCTAATCAGCAAAAGTACATGCAGTTCTCAATGAGACGACTGTATTTAAAAGTTAGCTAACAGTAGGACCTCTTGTGCGTTATAATACATGGGTCAAACCTACCCATCATAATGAGCCCATAAACACAAACCTGATGACACGTTAACAAGAGAATTATCATTGACATCTAACTAATCAAAGTTTGTACTACAAAATTTTATAATGCTAATCCACAATTATAATAAAATTCTATCATTGTGTTGCATTGCTTGTATTTTTTAGCAAAGACTGATAAAGACTTGCTAATTTTGCAAATATGTAAATTGCATAAAAATAAAGAACTCAAAAAATCTTGTTCGATAACTTCAACGCTATCTACAATCTACATCCAAAGTTTCCACTACAAAAGTATGTGCGTACTTCTAAATACTTGCAAAGAGTTTCACACTCTCTTTGGTACTCACAAGTCAGCACTCTACCAACTCTCAAGCCTTACACTTAATTCTTACACTCTCACATAATTGAATACAATGAGATGTGAATTAGGAAGTCTCTGTATTGTCACTCTCTGATGCATGTAACCTGTTCCTTTTACAGGTGTTGAAGAGAGTAAGTGGCTTTCGGATGAAGCTTGACTGATTCTGATGCTCCTCACGTGATCAACTTATGTGTCCTCCTTCCGCTGTGCGCTTTGAGTATTGTAGCTGTGTTTTGATGTGTTACGACACTGTTTTGCTTAATAATGCTTCTGACGTGTGTTTTGATGTGTGTCTCACATGAGTATGTCTTAATCTGATTCCTTTTCTCTTTCTGATTAGAGCATCCGGGAGCTCCCCTCTCTTAGACTTTCAGACACTTCTTCTTCTCCTCTTTGATTTTTAATCTTTCTTTTGTGTTTATTGTTACTGAGTGGAGATTGGTGGAGTTATACGTTATTACCATCACAACAATGTCACGTCAGTTACACAGGTCATAACAAGATCAAACAATAAATTGCTGCAGGAGACTGCAAAGCTATTATACCTGGGAAGATCTTCTGCAAATAGTATATGATTGACGCACCATCTTCGTTGTCCATCTCCAGGACAGACTTAGAGGAAACAGTCTCCTCACTGTAGTATGGCTGTCATTACACTGTCCACGGCACAACAAGATTATTATTGGCAAAGGACTGCTGCTGTTGAATGCATCATGCTTAAATTTATAAACAAAAACATTGAACTTGAATCCCTCACTAAGGAACTAGCCTATTTGGAAAGTAGAAACCACAAATGTTTCTGAAGAAAAGAAGAAGCAGCAAAATCTAACTTCATCAAAAGAAGGAATGATGTTGTCACAGGAAGTTATCCAACAGCAATCCCTGAGATAATAACAGAGTCTCTGCTGCAAATACTGAAAGAAATATCAGGACTCGGACCTGAATGACAACATTTTACGAACTCGAGGAGGGTGTGGCATATCCATGAACAATGAGTTTGCAAAGAATGCAATTCTTCTGCGTGCCTCAAGGTTTGTTGGTACATCTTCAGCAAATTCTTTTGACAGAAGGCGCTGCATATGAAGTTTTTTTTTTTACACATGTAATCAGTGTTTGCAAATGGTGAAAGGAATCAAGTTTTCTTCTAGTGAAATAATGGTTTTATATCACACAAGAGTACCTCCTCTTCCCAGTGAGCCTTAGCGGGAGGCGGGAACATTATAGCTGGTCTCGTCGTAGTACCCACAAAAAGTTGCCTTCCGGAATCTTTTCCAGAGCGTCCAAGGTCTATCAACTCAGTGCTTTGTCATTGTAAAAGATAAAGATCATAGCTGTTTCTCTCAAAACAAACATATGGGTTATGAATTAATCTATGAAAAACATGACAAGCTTCTCACCCACCGATTTTCATTCACCATCATGTCACGGGTAACAACTTCTAACATGTCCTGCAGCAACAAAACCACGGTGTCTCGCTTTGATGGATTACTCTCTTTCTGCAACATGAAAAGACGTTATATTTCTAAATCTTACAGGCAAAGGAGGAGTATGAGTTGCACAACAGTAAATTGAATATCATCTAGTTAATCTTTTAAGAATCACTCACCAAGATCTCTACAAGTTCCACGAATTTCCCGCAGAAAGCAGCTAGGCAACCCATTCTGAAATTTGCGAGCAATCTGTGTCTTGAAACGTTGCTCTCAATTTCTTTAATGATAAGGCCAATTATCCTGGTACGTTCATCAGATAATTAGACTTCCTTCACTGGAATCTAAAGCAATTTCCGGGTTTTGCAAACAATTGATAGTCTTTCAAACAGAACAAGGAAAAACTTCATATCAAGAGATAATCAAATAATGGAAAGAGAAAAATAACAAAATACCACATTTTGACATAGACACAGGGTTGGAAAAGAGAACTGGAGTAGAGACATGGAAAATGTGTTGGACACGAGAGTAGCGGTGATAATGAAAAAAGAAAAACAATTGTCCTGTAAGACCCCTTAATCTTGAATTAATGAGGATTTATGGACAGCAGAAAAAAGAAATTGAAGAAGGAAAACTATCCTCCTCTGACATTTGAAAATTTACACGGAGCTCAAAGATCTTCAAATGTTTTCGTGCTATTAGAAGTATCTGGGGATCGATAGATTTTTTGAAGTTGATTACATGACTGAAAAGTTGACATGATAGATACTTGGAAATGAATCACCGCTAATAATTAAATTACCTATTCTCAATGTCTCCAACCACCAAAATTTTTAGGACATGTTTAAAAGATTCGTAGCATTCAATTACAGCACATTTCATGTATTCATCTGCAGATATACGTTTCCAGAGGTCAGCATCTTTTGCCCGAAATTGAGCTGCCATGTCTAAAGCTATTGGTATCTGCATGGGTAGAGAAAAAAATTAACTAAAAATCAACTCATTTGTACTTAAATTCTGAAAAAACAAATATGCAGACCTTGCTGGCAAGCAAAAATGGTGGCCACGGGATTAACTTGAGACCAGGATCTGATGTGTATGGAACGAGCAACAGATCCATCTCCCTGGATCAGATGAAACCACAATTCAGTCTCAGCAGTTACAAGAGATGAAAAGTAAATTAGGCGTAAAAATGAGCAATCTAGCAGGGTTGCTTTGCCTTTCCTGTCACTAATAAGGTTCTCTTCTCGGAAACTACGTATCACTTCATTCCATAACCGAGCAAAGTTTGCAGCCTCGCTTCCGTTGTTTGCCGTGACCTTAAGAGACTCAATAATAACACTTAGCTGTGTATCATGTATGTTGCTACCGAAAACAAAGTACTCCAAAACATGGTGTAAACCTCGACAAAGTTCTTTGAAAATGAGAATCATTTCTTCTGTTTCGTATAATGAAGGTACCAAATATGTGCTAGATGAGCCGGGTAAGGATTGGAATGTCCATATCCGTTCCGTGAGAAGAACGTAATTTACATTTCATTATCTTAAAATCTAAACCAAAGATGACAGTGGAAACAAATTTCCTGTAAGTGCTTTTTCCCACTACCAATACCATGGAGAATATCGTATAATGAATAGCCAACATACTTGGCATTTAATAAAATAGAGAAGTTCCAACTCAGTGATATTTAGAAGATGAGCAGAGTAGCACTCAAAACCAACCATATGGTTCAAGACACTTTAGTTGTTATCCGTAACATCTTTTAAGATCATGATTGACTTTCTGCTTCTCACATTTAACTAAAACTCCAAAAAGATTTGGTATGTTTGGAAAGAAATAGTCTGACATGATGACTTGGAACAAAACCTTATATACATGGAGCTTTCCACAAAGTTTCAACTTCCTTTTTTAGCCGAATTGGAGATTATAATGCCCAAATTTCACGCATGCACAACAGCTCCCAATTATGAGTGCTGAGAAAGAGCGTTTGATGTTCGAAGAAAGATAAAATGATCCACATTATTAACAAATCACATAGTAACCTAAAACAAGAAACAAGAGATGCCAAGAGAGACTGTAAATTACCTTTCCTAGGCGATCAATGGCCTCCAATAGAACCACCATATATGGTTGAAAAGATAGCATACCATACTTGAGTATCCATGAAATAGACCAACATCGATGTTCCAGATATGTTATAGCTGATCTTGGAAATACTGAAAACGCTTCCTATGTGAGTAGTTTGATCAAAATGATTTGTAGTGATTGGAACATGGAAATAAAGTAGTGGGAGACACACCAGGGTGATTGGTGCCCAGAGTGAGGCACTCGCTCCATAATTGTGTTTAGCTGCATTTAGAATCCGTGTGTTAACATAAGTTGGAAACTAGTTGACAAGCGTGAAAGGAAGTAAGATCAACCAAATACCGGTTGGAAAAACCTCACACGGATTCTAAGGTCACTATAGGGCTGGTGGATGTGTGTAGATTATAAGGCCTTGAATAAGGTCACTATACCTGACAAGTACCCGATCCCATGTATTGATGAGATTTTTGATGAGTTAGGAGGCTCGGTGGTGTTCTCGAAAATTGACTTGAAGTCAGGCTATCACCAAATCAAAGTTAGGGAAGAGGATATATCGAAAACGACTTTCAGAACACATGAAGGGCATTATGAGTTTAGAGTCATGCCCTTTGGGCTGACCAATGCCCCAGCCACTTTTCAGTCTTTAATGCATAGAATTTATAAGCCATATTTGAGGAAGTTTGTTCTTGTGTTTTTTGATGATATCCTCATCTACAGCAACAACTTAGCAGATCATGTACTCCATTTAAGAATGGCATTGCAAGTGTTGGTTGATAATCAATTAGTGGCAAATCTACAGAAGTGCAGTTTTGGACAGTAGAAGCTAGAATACTTGGGGCACTACATTTCTGCTGAAGGAGTTTCAGTTGATCCTTTCAAAATAGACAGCATTAATCGATGGCTAGTTCCGAAAGATGTTAAAGCTCTGAGGGGATTTTTGGGACTGTCCGGATACTACCGGAGATTTGTAAAAGGATATGGGAGCATAGCAAAGCCATTGACTAACCTGCTTTGCAAGGATAACTTTCAGTGGACAGCAGAGGCCTGCATCGCTTTTGAAGTTTTGAAGAAAATGTTAACAAGTACACCAAGATTAATTTTACTGACTTCGCTAAACCGTTTGTTGTTGAGACCGATGCGTCAGAACCGGTATTGGGCGATGTTAATGCAAGAGGAAGGCCAAGAGCTTATTTGATCAAGGTCTCTCCTCCCAATCACTCAAACCGATCTATGATAGGAATTGATGGCAATTGTGATGGCGGTTCAAAATGGAGGCATTACCTCTTGGGAGGCATTTCATTATTCAAACAGACTCAAAGAAGTTTACATTTTCTAACCGATCGAAGCTATCGGGAGAGGAACAATGAAATGGGTCACTAAACTCATGGGATTTCGATTTGAAACCGTTATAAACTCGATGTGAAAATAAGGCAGCAGATGCCTTATCGAGGATGGATGAAGGGGAGCTTAAAGCTATCACCATGGGTTACCATGAATAGTTAGACCATTTGGAGGAATTGGTGCAACAAGACCCAAACTCGTGAAGTTGGTCCAAGATCTCTTCTCCAACCCGATGGTCATCCACCATTTAAATTATGGGTTCTCATCTATTTTATGCAAAGCAGTTAGTATTACCCGAGTCCGGTCCACATATATCTAAATTGATTAGTGAATTTCATACCACACCTTCGGTGGTCATTCGGATTTTTCGCACCTATAAGAGATTATCTGGGGTAGTGTATTGGAGAGGAATGAAATATGACATTAAGCAGTACATCCTATCTTGTGAAGTGTGTCAGAAAAATAAATACTTAGCTTTGAAGCCGGCGGGGTTATTGCAGCCTCTTCCTATACCGAATTTGGTGTGGGAAGAGTTATCTATGGACTTTATTTCAGGATTACCGAAAGCCATGGGAATGGATACCATATTGGTAGTGGTTGATAGACTCACTAAATACTGTCATTTTCTGGCTTTAAGGCATCCTTTTACTGCTAAACAAGTCACTGCTATATTCATCAGAGAGGTGGTCCGACTACATGGTTTTCCTAAGGTCATTATTTCTGATAGAGACAGGGTGTTTATGAGTGGATTCTGGCAAGAACTTTTTAGGCAATCGGGAACCACCCTCAACATGACTTTAGTCTATCATCCTCAGTCGGATGGGCAGACTGAAGTGGTTAACCGATGCTTAGAGACTTACCTACGATGTTTTGTAGGAGAACAGCCTAAGGAATGGCCAAGATGGTTGAGCTGGGCAGAATTTTGGTTTAATTCAACTTACCATAGTTCCATTGGCATGACACCTTTTAAGGCCTTGTATGGAAGGGACCCTCCTATTCTCTTTAAGTACACAGATGGGGGATCATTGGTGGAGGAGGTGAACCAGCAATTAATCGACAGAAACCAGATTTTGGATGAGATCAAGTCCAATTTAGAGAAGGCACAGCAGCACATGAAAACTTATGCTGATCGGAAAAGAAGATCTCTTACACTGGAGGTTGGTGATTTAGTTTATATCAAACTCCGACCTTATAGGTTCAAATCCCTCACTTCTAGACCTAATGAGAAGTTGGGACCTCAGTATTACGGTCCTTATCCAATTATCGCTAAAATAGGAGAGGTGGCTTACCAAGTCCAATTACCTCCTGCAGCAAGAATTCATAATGTCTTTCACATTTCACGGCTTAAAAAATCAGTGGTGCCTATCCCTAATTCCCAGCCTCTACCGAATTGTTTAGATGAGGAGATGCATCTACAGGTGGAATCGGAAGCATTAATGCAGGTGCGCAGAAAAATTAATGGAGAGTTGGAGGTGTTGATCAAGTGGAAAGAGCTTCCTGAATTTGAGAATACTTGGGAGAGCTTTGATTTTATCAACAATCAATTTCCTTTTTTCCACCTTGGGGACAAGGTGGCTGCTTTGGGGGAGGGTATTGTTGAGACCCGTTATAGTCAACAATACCGTAGGAGGAACAAGGGTAGGCGATCAAGAATTGGAGAGTGTGTAGGGTTGTAAGGAGAAAATATGATGCCGAAATGGAGAGTTAGTTAGGGGAGAGGAATAAAAGTTACAGAGTCGAAGTGGTGGGATTCATGAGAGAATCGGTTATGATAATATTGTAATACAGGAGGATGGCTAGCCCTCAAAGTCTGGCCAATTGATACACTGAATACATTGATGAATTGATATCTCCTTCATCCATACTTGTTTTACTTTCATTATCATTTCTTGCTATCATTCTGGTGTTGTGTTAGTGTGGTGGTTAGCTCTTGTTAGGATTTGGATCCTAACAGATTTTTATCTTCTTCTGTTGCCTACAGTTCCTAATTAAATTAGTTGGCTACATACTTTGGTGTTTTGCTTGTTAAGCTACACTTTTTCTTCTTAATTTTCATCAATGCTTGGCGATGCCTTAATTATTGACTCATTTTAGAAAGTTGAGCAAGAGAAGTTGGAAAACCTGCACGCATTTTGTGGGAATGAGCATCAGCTTCCCCATCACCTTATTTTGTAGATCTTATGCAGGAATTATGGAAATGGCTAGGCAGAGTCTGAATCACTAAATTTTTGTTTTGGTTAACTGTTAACAGCTTTGCTGATTTTCTTGCTTGCTGTTTATTTATTTTCCAACAATCATGTTTATAAGACATTTGTTAAGCTTTACACATCTGATATCCACTTGCATGTATCTAATTTTTTTTCTTTTGATTTTTATATTGCGGTGTTTATCTACCTCACTTTTTTTTTCTTATTCACAGAAGATCAAGATTTCCAAAGAGCTCAGAACTGAAGATAGTCCTTTTACGGCATATATTTGTCAACGTACATACAAATTGCGGGTTCAGATATGAGAACATATAGGTGACAAGAATTTATGTTTCATTATAAAAGCGTTCTTGTTTTAATATCATCAAATCCTAACAGATTGCATGTTATGCTGAGCAGTGTTCAAGAGCACTGTGCTTGATGGACTGCTCACCAAGCAGTTGTGACAAGAAAACTCTGAAGAGGTGGTTCTTCATTGATTAAAGAGTTGGTTGAGGAGATACATTAGATTTGAAAACAAAAACCAAACATTTACTCTGTATTTGTGAAGGCTCTCTGCTATTAACTTCTCATTGTTCAGACATCATTGATTGTTGAAATAAATATGGAGCCAATGGACCTTAAACAATTATGTAGTTTCGCACAGAGGATCATTCATAACCATGCAGTCTAAAATGTAGAAATATTTGAAACAATTAAATGTTCAACAGGAAGTCGTTAGCTTGCAAAAGTCCACAATCTTCCTACACAATTTCTTTCAATTATTCTTTTACTTTGTCTTTAAGTGAGACAGGACCTTAAAAAATAGTACCAACAACTGGATTTTGATTGTTCATAGTTTAATCAACGTTTTAGTTGATTAAGACGCTTTAGTTGCTACCTTTCCTAGGCGATCAGTGGCGCCAATAAAACCACCATATATGGTTGAAAACATAGCATACCATATTTGAGTATCCATGAAATAGACCAACATCGATGTTCCAGATATGTTATAGCTGATCTTGGAAATACTGAAAAGGCTTCCTATGTGAGTAGTTTGATCAAAACGATCTGCAGTGACTGGAACATGGAAATAAAGTAGTGGGAGACACACCAGGGTGATTGGTGTCCATAGTGAGACAATCGCTCCAGAACTGTGTTTAGCTGCATTTAGAATTCATCTGTTAACATAAGTTGGAAACTAGTTGACAAGCATGAAAGGAAGTAAGATAAACCAAACACCAGTTGGAAAAAACTCAGGTCACTTATAGTTTACATGCTTTATGGCCATTTTATCCTGAGTTGGTTTCATCAGAGGTTTTATCTGGAAACAGAAGAATCAGAAAGGATAAAGATGTAGTTGACGATATTTATGGACCATAAGTGAACTTAACATTTCTTAACTTTCAGATGGTTGTCAAGAATGGAAAAGCTTTGTACACATCAAAATAAGATATCGTGAGAAATATTGAAAATCCCTTCTGTAATCTAAAGATTGGAGAGAACTAGGCAGTAGTTTTAGCAAAAATTGCAGCATAGAACTTTAATCAACGAGACCAAAAAAAAAAAGATAGTTACCCATGTTGGCTCTAGGCCTTTAATGTCCTAAAATATTCTGGCATTTTTAAGGCAATGGTTCGAGTAAAGGGAGAAGAATCACGATGTAAATTGATTTAACTGAAGGTGTTAATTGATCATAGGAGACTTCTAGAAAGGAAAGCGTAGGGAGCGTAGGGAAGAAAACAGAGAACTAGAAGTCTAAGAACGAGAGTCCTATTAGAATATGAGTGCCCTCGTATACCTTTTGACCACCATAAAAGGAATGTGAGGATAAGCCAGTCTGAGTTTTCAATCCACCTCCGAAGCATTGGAAAGATAAACAAAGCAGCCGCCAATGTATTAAGAATGAGATATACCGCCACAGCTACGAGATATTTAGGAGGGTATAATATCCATGAGCAGAACAGAAGCTCTAAAGTGGGGCAACTGTGTGCATATCATAGAGAAAACATACCTTCTGAATTTCACGATAAATAGGTGTTACAACCTTCGTCAGAATGGCCTCGTCATCTCCACCATAGTAAAGAAGATTGGAAAGCTGTATATTATTCATCCAAACATGAGTATTTAAACTCAATTACAAATACAACAAATCAACGATTTGATTACCTAAGTTAATTAAGGGAGAGATTCTGGGAGCTAAATCTGGAGTTAATTACAATTGACAACTATTTACAATAATCAACGTTTGACCAAGAGTATGTCAAGAAATCACATACATGTGGGTGCACTGTTACGCCCCCGCAAGTTGTGCATATTTTCACCCAGATCAAGTTTCAAGAGATTACGTTGAAACGCAGCTCTTGGTAATGGCTTTGTGAGAATATCCGCAACTTGATCAGCAGTATTAAGATGTTCGACGCATAGAGTTCCATGTTGCACTTGTTCTCTAACAAAGTGAAAGTCTATGGCCACATGCTTCATTCGGCTATGCAAAACTGGATTGGCACAGATATATGTTGTGCTGACATTATCACAGAAAACAGACGGTGCTCGAGGTATTGATATTTGAAGTTCAGAGAGCAAGTTTTGCACCCAATTGGTTTCTGACACCGCTGCAACCACTGCTCGATATTCAGCCTCAGTGGATGAGCGAGACACAGAACGTTGCTTCTTCGAGGACCAAGAGATCGGAGTCTTGCCAAAGTAAACAATGAATCCTGTTGTGGAGGTCCGATCGATAGGATCACCTGCCCAATCAGAGTCTGAGTATGCTAGAAGTTACTGATCGTGGTCTCTGTTGATGGTGAGACCCATGTTAACCGTTTGTTTAAGATACCGAAGAACCCGTTTAGCTGCTTTCCAATGTGAATCACTCAGAGCATGCATAAATTGTGACAATTTGTTGACGGCATACGCAATGTCCGGTCTAGTAAAAGCCAAGTAGTGCAATTTTCCAATCACTTTCCGATATAGAGTGACATCAATAGAGGTATCTGTAGGCATTTGAGAGAAATCAATCGTCGAAGACATCGACGTCGGAACCCCTTTACAATCTGCCATGTTGAGGTCATCAAGCATATCTAAGATGTATCGGCTTTGTGAGAGAAACAAGCCATTCGAAATATAATTGACTTCAACACCAAGAAAGTAATGTAACCGTCCAAGATCCTTGAGTGAGAACCTGTTGGAAAGAGCGTCAATAATGCTTCGAACACCCGTGGATCGATTGCCCGTGACCAAAATGTCATCCACATAAACAAGAGCATAGACTAGAAAATCATTCTTGTGTAACAGAGACAATGAGGAGTCGGATTTGGCAGCAACAAATCCAATCTGCAACAAATACGATTTTAATTCATTGTACCATGCTCGGGGGGCTTGTTTCAAGCCATAAATTGCTTTGTGCAACCGGCAAACATGATTCGGATATTTTTCACTCACAAATCCAGGCGGCTGTTGCATATATACTTCCTCATCGAGGTGACCCTGTAAAAAGGCATTATTCATATCTAACTGATGAATCGGCCACGAATTTTGAGTGGCAATTGTTAAAACAAGTCTAATTGTGACCGGTTTCACCACCGGACTAAAGGTAGCATGATAGTCAATGCCCGGTCTCCGAGTGTATATTAGCCCCGAAATTTTTTTTATTTAATTAATTAAGCATGATTAGACTAATTAAGAAATTGAGTTAGCATGAATTAAATATGATAGCATTAAATAGCATATGGCATTAATTAGCATGTAGTAACATAAATGAGATAGGTGGTGAATAAATGAAATTTAATATGTTGGTTGGTAGTTAGGTTAAGAATTAATGGAATTAAATGTGTTAGTTGGGCTTGAATGAAGTAGGAAAGAAAAGAGAAATGAGTGGGCTTAAAAGAACAAATGGGCTTGAGTAGGTTAAAGAGAAAATGATGTAGGAAGAAAGGGATTTGGATGAAGTGAACTTAGGCTTGGGCTTAAGTTAAATGAAAGTAGTATAAGGAAGGAAGAAGGAAAGGAAGATGAAGGAGGAGTAAATGGGCCTAAAAAGGATAATGGGCTTAAGTGAAGTGAGTAAGAAAATAAAAGAAGTGAATAAGTTAGGAGAAGAAGAGTAGGAGTTACGAAAATAGAGAGGGAAGAGAGTGAGTTTCGGCAAAGTGGAGAGAAGAAGGAGAAAAGAAGAGAAACTTTGGCTAGGGTTGGATTTTCTAAGAGTTTGAGTGGGTTTTTGAAGAAAGTGCAAGAAGAAAAAGTGTGGAGGAAGGTTCAAGCTACACTTTAAGCTAAGAAACCCTTTGGTTTAGTCAAGATTCAAGGTAAGTTATGTTTTCAAGGTTAAGCTTTTGTTGGTTTTATGGTTTAGATAGCTTAGAAATGAAGTGGGTTTAGTGATTCTAGGGTTGATTTCATGATTAAGGTTCATTAGGTTTTCAATTTTAGAAACCCTAAATGATGTGAGGTTCTTTTCTTGCCATGAATGAAGGAGGACAAGAAAGAAGAGGAGAACAAGAAGATGAGCTTCCTTAGGCAAGCTTAAGCAAGGATATAAGGTGGGTTTCATTTTTATCTTTATGTTAGTAAGTGTTGAATGCTACTTTAACTAATGAATTTAATGATTTGTGACTATTTGAGATAAGCATTGATTGTGCCTTAATTATGTATGTAAATGGTGTATGATTGCCATTAAATGAGCATTTTAATAGTATATGTCATTGCCTTGTTATTGCTTGAAATTGCCATGAATTGAATGAGCATGAATGAGAATCATGAAATGTGAGCTAAGCATGAAATGTAGCATTTTCAAGAAAATCACTTTATGGATGCATGAAAATCTATTTTCAAAAATCAGTCGATGGACAAGACAAGTCCAGCTTTTATGCATGAAATTCAGTGTTATGTGGGTTAGTTAAGTCCACCAACAGAGTCACGTGCACGTAGACCAATAAAAGCCTCGCCTTACCACGCCTGATCGTGGCATAGGATGTTCCTTTTGGACTCCTCAAAGATATGACTACACTTGTGTAGCTCATCAAGAATCGTGGACTTTTCAAACCATCAGCTATATGATTATGTGTTAGCATATGTTAGCAAGAATGATGAATGCATGAATCATGAAATTTTGTTGTTAGCTTGATGAATTTGTAAAATGCAAGTTGTAAGATTTGTTAATGAGAATATTGCAAACAGTATGAGTAATGAATAGATTCAGCTTAGTAGTATAAATATAAACGTGTTACCCACGAGCAAAAGCTCACCCCCCACTTCCCGTCCCATCTCCAGGTGAAGATCTGGATCTCGAAGAATGAGCTCAAGGTATACTCCAAGATCTTAGTGTTTTGCCCATATATTTCATGTTTTTGTACTCAATGCTTTAGGTTGCATTTTGAGAAAACAGATGTATTTTGATTTGAATTGTAATAGGCTTGAAATGCCTACTAAAGCATTGTAAAAACATTGTTTTGATATAAATGAAACGCATGAATTATGATTTATCATGATCTCCCAAAGCCATTTACTATCATGTTAAGCATAGTTTCCAAAGTTGTATGAAATTGCTTTGGAATTCATGTGAGTAGATGAATGATGTAAGTTTAAGTGAGATTATAGCATGTTGAGAGTGGAGTGGATGAGTTGAGAGGTTTAGAAGTGTTTATGGTGTTTGGAATAAGTCAAGAGAGAGTGTAGAGGGTTAGGTTTTGAGTTCAGAATAGATATAAGTCGAGTTATTGGACCCATAAGTCGACTTGTGAAGCTTTTGAATAATAAGTCAACTTGTCAGTTAGATAAGTCGACTTGTTTGTTTCGATAAGTCGACTTGTAGGTTATAAGTCGAGTTGTTTGTCTCGATAAGTCGACTTGTTGGTTATAAGTCGAGTTGTTTGTCTCGATAAGTCGACTTGTTTATCGCATGTCGACTTGTTCGCAGATCCATAGATAAGAGTGTTATTTTGGGGATTGTCGAGAGCAATCAGGGTCCAGGCCTTAGTCAGTGTATGCTCACCACCAAAGTGAGTCAAATAGAGTGTGTCAAGTTAGGGTCTTAGCAAGGCAAGTGTCTCGGGAATGAGCTCCACCAGGGACCACCTCTCGGGACAGTTGGGTCTCGGATCCAACATCTATAGTAAGTTATATGCAGGTTGGGTAACGGGATCCAACAGTTGGGGTCCGGTCTTCGGGTCGGGGCTCGACATCTGTGGTATCAGAGCAGCCCTAGGTTTATGGTTTCTTAGGAACCCTAGTGGGTAGCCTCAAGGGTAGAGTCAGCATGCATCATGTTACATGAACCCTGTGCATTGTTTTAAATCCGAAGACATGTATTAGTTTTGAACGGCTTTACATGATTTGAACTTGTCTTACCAAAGATGAACTAAAGATTTTTAAATAGTTTTCATTAAAGGAGTAATATGCCTCCTCGAAGAAGAACTCGAGGAGCTCAATCTCGACCAAGCTCTCAGAGGGGAAGTACGGATGAATCCCACATTCCCCAGGATGCAGGGACCATCCCTGTTATAGATTCTGAGGTACCAAGTGTGCAGCATGAGGTGCCTCTCCAGCCTCCTCCTATGCCAAACCCAAGAGACCCATTAATTCTTTCGGGCCTTCGCCCGAGCCACAGCGTATGCTATGGGCCGTGGAAGGCAGCTCAAAGCTAACTCTAGCAGATCGGAGTGGGCGATGACAAGCTTGAAGTATGGGGCTGTTGATTTGTGGGACTACAAACTCAAGAGGCGAAGCATGGTTGAGGAGGACCGAGAGGGTCCCAAGCGGATGAAGTGCTCGGATGAAGAGAAGTCGGATTATGCAATATCGATCTGCTACAGAGGAGATGCATTGCATTGGTGGGAATCAGTGCCCCACAACAAGTTGTTCCTTGGGTGTTGACACGGAGGATTTTGTGGAAGTGTTCAGGAAAAGTATCTCTCCGTGGTTTATGTGCGGAGAAGGCTAGAGTTTCTAAACTGATGCGAGAGGATATGAGTGTGAGCGAGTATGAGTGAAGTTCACATGCCTTTCTCGTTATGCAGCCTAACATTGGCAACAGAGGAAGACAAGTACGCATGAAGTTTGAAGGAGGTCTTCACTTGGTAATCGTGGAGAAAGTCCCGATTCACAACTTCGTGATTACCAACAGCTAGTGGATGCGGCGCCCAGCCGAGAAAGTGGAGAATATTAAGGCTGAAGTGAGCAGGAAAAGGAAGAACAGAGAACAATCATCCAGGAAGGGAGTGAGTGCTCCAACACCTGAGAGGAGCACTAGAACCCATCATACTTAGAGTGGCATGGATAGTAGTGGTCCTGCCAAGAGTCAGCAGTCCAGGGCAATTTCTGAACAGGTCTCTAGTGTGGGAGGCTCAGGAAAGTCATAGAAGGACAAGCATCCCCAGTGTGATCAGTGCGGGAAGTTTCATCCAGGGAGGTGTCTTAAAGGGTTTGGTGGTTGCTTCCAGTGTGGAGAGAAGGGGCATATGATGAGAGATTGTCCCCAGAGGCTGAGACAGGAGGGTTCTCAAGTTCAAGTCCAGAGGCGACTTGAAACAGCAGAACTGCACTTCTGTAAGTAGGCGCTCAGAGCCGTGAGGAAGGCAAATCCTCCAGGGAGGCCAAGGGCACAGGGTCAGGCGCCAGCTAGAGTATTTGCCATGACCAGAGAAGAAGCCGCCGCTGCTCCAGGAGTTGTGACTGGTATGGCTCAATTATTTAATTCAGCAGTTTATGTTCTGATTGATACTGGCTCTACACATTCATTTGTGTCCTCAAGTCTGAATATGCATGTTGTGAATTATGAGATTATGGATAATTTTCTGGTTGTTAGTACTCCTTTAGGGAGTAAGGTGGTGATCAGTTTAGTCTACAAGAAGTGTGAGCTCAGTATCGATGGTGCTAGATTGGTAGTAGACTTGCTACCTCTAGACCTAAAGGGGCTAGATGTCATACTAGGTATGGATGTCATGGAGAAGTATAAGGCCAAGCTAGATCAGAGCCTCAAAGAAGTAGAATTTGATCCGGGAGATGGTCGAAGTAATCTTTATGGGGATGAAAACTGTCACGAGGATTATTTCACCTTGTTGGTGACGAAGATGATGAACCAGGTGTGAGGCCTTCTTGGCACATGTGGTAGATCCAGAGGAAAATGTGGGCGGACTAGAAAATTATCCGGTTGTTAGGGAGTTTTCGATGTGTTCCCAGACGAGTTACGGGTTGCCCGGTGAAGAATTGAGTTCAAATTGACTTGATTCCTGAACCGCGCCAATCTCGATGCCACCATACAGATGACTCCAAAGTGAGTTAAGGGAGCTTAAGAAGCGATTAGAGGAGCTGTTAGAGAAGCGCTTTATCGTGCCAAGTTCATCACCTTGGGAGCGCTTGATTCTATTTGTTAAGAAGAAGGATGGGACATGGCGATGTGTATAGATTACGTGAAGCTTAACAAGGTGACGATTAAGAATGATATCCTTTACCTAGGATAGATGATCCGCTCGATCACCGCGGGAGCAAGGGTCTTTTCAAGATCGACCTCAGATCGAGTTATCATCAACTCCGAATCGTGGAGTCGATGTTAACAAGACGACCTTCAGACCGTTCACATGCACTATGAATTGAGTCATGCCTTCGGATTGACCAATGCTCCACCGCCTTCATGGATCCGATGAATAGGGTGTTTAATGAATTCTTAGATCAGTTTGTCATTGTGTTCATTGATGACATTCTGGTCTATTCTAAGGATGAAGGAGAGCATGAACGACATCTCAGGATAGTATTGCAGAGATTGAGAGAGCAAGAGTTGTATGCCAAATTCAGCAAGTGTGAATTCTGGCTGCATGAAGTGGTTTTCCTTGGACATGTGATTTCCAGCAAAGGGATTCATGTTGATCCGAGGAAAGTAGAAGCAGTAGTGAATTAGCGAGAGCCTAAGACAGTGAAAGAAGTAAGAAGCTTCCTAGGTTTGGCAGGTTATTATAGAAGATTCGTGGAGGGATTCTCCATGATAGCTGCGCCGATGACTAAGTTGTTACGGAAGAATCAGCAATTTATTTGGAATGAGAATTGCCAGCAGAGTTTTGAGGAGCTTAAGCAGCGGTTAACTAGTGCTCCCATTTTAATTTTGCCCAATGGAGATCAGGGGTATGCAGTGTATAGTGATGCCTCGAGAAAGGGCTTGGGTTGTGTGTTAATGCAAAATGACAGGGTGATAGCTTATGCTTCACGGCAGCTGAAACCATATGAGTTGAATTATCCGACTCATGATCTGGAATTGGCAGCAGTGATTTTTGCCCTAAAGATATGGAGACACTATCTGTATGGGGTTCAGACAAGGGTTTTCACGGACCACAAAAGCCTTAAGTACATTATGAGTCAGAAAGAGTTAAATTTAAGGCAGAGACGATGGTTGGAGTTGCTCAAGGACTATGATCTGATGATAGAGTACCATCCAGGCAAGGAAAATGTAGTAGCGGATGCATTGAGTAGGAAGTCATCCTTAGCTTATGTTCAGGCAGTTTACTTGCCTCTTTTGGAGCAAATGGCCAAGTTGAAGGTCAGCTTGAAGCAGGATCAGTCAGATTGTATTCTTGCTCAATTGTGGTGAGACCTATCCTTGGGAGAAGGTCAAGGAGCCGCAGGAGCGGATCTGAGAATTAAATAAGCTGAGAGATGAAATTCAACATGGTAAGCAGTCAGAAGTGCAAGTAAGGGATGATGGGCTAATGGTAGTTGGAAACAGGTTATGTATTCCGAATGATAAGGCAGTTAAGGATGAGATCATGGATGAGGCACACAATGCGCCTTATTCCATGCACGAGCGACACCGGGATGTACTGAGAGATCGAAGGAACATTTCGGTGGAAAGGTATAAAGAGGGATGTAGTGAATACGTGAGCGGATGTCTAGTGTGTCGCAAGTCAAGGTGAACACCGTGCACCTTCAGCATGTTGCAGCCATTGTCCATTCTGAATGGAAGTGACAAAGGATTACGATGGATTTTCCGATGGGTTTACCCAGATCGTTAGGAAGCATGATGCTATATGGGTCATCAGAGACCGATTGACCAAGTCAGCCCATTTTCCGCAATTAGCGCATGTATTCATCGTAAGTCTTAGCCGTGAAGTATATTGATGAAGTAGTGAGGTTGCATGGAGTTCCAGATTCTATAGTATCCGACAGGGATCCTCGATTTACATCGAGATTCTGGAGTAGTTTGCAGGAAGCCCTAGGGACTAAGTTGAGTTTTAGCACAAAGATTTCATCCCTGCACGGATGGTCAATCTGAGAGGACCATTCGGACCTAGAGGGCATGCTCGAGCATGTGTTATGGACTTCAAAGGAGCATGGGATGAACATTTGTCGTTGGTCAAATTTTTCTATAACAATTCGTACCATTCGAGCATTCGGATGGCTCCTTATGAAGCCCTATATGATGAGGAGGTGTAGAACTCGATATGTTGGGATGAAGAAGGTGAGAGGAAGCTAGTAGGACCCGAATTGGTTCAGATGATGATGGATAAGATTGATTTGATTAAGCAATGACTTAAGGCAAAGACAGATGAATGAAAAGTTATCAGATGCTCACGTAAAAGAAATGGAGTATGCAGATGGGTGACAAAGTGTTCCTTAAGACCTCTCCATGGAAAGGGTCGTGAGGTTTGGTAAGAAAGGCAAGTTGAGTCCTCGTTATGTAGGTCCGTATGAGATTCTAGAGAGGATCGGGCCGTTAGCTTACCGGTTGGCATTGCCTCCGAATTATCTCGGATCCATGATGTATTTCATGTTTCCATGTCGAGGAGTGCAGATCGATCCTTCTCACATTATTCGCACCTCGAGGTTCAAATTGAGTGATAAATTGAGTTATGAAGAGGTACCTGTGGCAATTCTGGATAGCAAGGATAAGATCCTCAGGAACAAGACAATCAAGTTAGTCAAAGTGCTGTGGAGGAATCATGCAGTTGAAGAGGCGACGTGGGAGCCTCAGGATGCAATGCAGGAGCAGTACCTACACCTCTTCAATGAAGCAGGTAAGAATTTCGAGGACGAAATTTCTTAAGGGGGGAGAAATATTAGCCCCAAAATTTTTATTTATTTATTTAATTAATTAAGCATTATTAGACTAATTAAGAAATTGAGTTAGCATGAATTAAATATGATAGCATTAAATAGCATATGGCATTAATTAGCATGTAGTAACATAAATGAGATAGGTGGTGAATAAATAAAATTTAATATGTTGGTTGGTAGTTAGGTTAAGAATTAATGGAATTAAATGTGTTAGTTGGGCTTGAATGAAGTAGGAAAGAAAAGAGAAATGAGTGGGCTTAAAAGAACAAATGGGCTTGAGTAGGTTAAAGAGAAAATGATGTAGGAAGAAATGGATTTGGATGAAGTGAACTTAGGCTTGGGCTTAAGTTAAATGAAAGTAGTATAAGGAAGGAAGAAGGAAAGGAAGATGAAGGAGGAGTAAATGGGCCTAAAAAGGATAATGGGCTTAAGTGAAGTGAGTAAGAAAATAAAAGAAGTGAATAAGTTAGGAGAAGAAGAGTAGGAGTTACGAAAATAGAGAGGGAGGAGAGTGAGTTTCAGCAAAGTGGAGAGAAGAAGGAGAAAAGAAGAGAAACTTTGGCTAGGGTTGGATTTTCTAAGAGTTTGAGTGGATTTTTGAAGAAAGTGAAGAAGAAAAAGTGTGGAGGAAGGTTCAAACTACACTTTAAGCTAAGAAACCCTTTGGTTTAGTCAAGATTCAAGGTAAGTTATGTTTTCAAGGTTAAGCTTTTGTTGGTTTTATGGTTTAGATAGCTTAGAAATGAAGTGGGTTTAGTGATTCTAGGGTTGATTTCATGATTAAGGTTCATTAGGTTTTCAATTTTAGAAACCCTAAATGATGTGAGGTTCTTTTCTTGCCATGAATGAAGGAGGACAAGAAAGAAGAGGAGAACAAGAAGAGGAGCTTCCTTAGGCAAGCTTAAGCAAGGATATAAGGTGGGTTTCATTTTTATCTTTATGCTAGTAAGTGTTGAATGCTACTTTAACTAATGAATTTAATGATTTGTGACTATTTGAGATAAGCATTGATTGTGCCTTAATTATGTATGTAAATGGTGTATGATTGCCATTAAATGAGCATTTTAATAGTATATGTCATTGCCTTATTATTGCTTGAAATTGCCATGAATTGAATGAGCATGAATGAGAATCATGAAATGTGAGCTAAGCATGAAATGTAGCATTTTCAAGAAAATCACTTTATGGATGCATGAAAATCCATTTTCGAAAATCGATCGATGGACAAGACAAGTCCAGCTTTTATGCATGAAATTTAGTGTTATGTGGGTTAGTTAAGTCCACCACAGAGTCACGTGCACGTAGACCAAGAAAGCCTTCGCCTATTTGCCTGATCAGTAGCATAGGATGTTCCTTTTGGACTCCTCAAGATATGACTACACTTGTGTAGCTCATCAGTAACCCGTGGACTTTTCAAACCATCAGCTATGTGATTATGTGTTATCATATGTTAGCAAGAATGATGAATGCATGAATCATGAAATTTTGTTGTTAGCTTGATGAATTTGTAAAATGCAAGTTGTAAGATTTGTTAATGAGAATATTGCAAACAAAGATGAGTAATGAATAGATTCACTTAGTAATATAAATATAAACGTGTTACCCATTTGCTTAAAGCTCACCCCCACTTCCGTCCCATCTCGGTGAAGATCCGGATCTCAAGAATGAGCTCAAGGCATACTCAAGATCTTAGTGTTTTGCCCATGTATTTCATGTTTTTGTACTCAATGCTTTATGTTGCATTTTGAGAAAACAGATGTATTTTGATTTGAATTGTAATAGGCTTGAAATGCCTACTAAAGCATTGTAAAAACATTGTTTTGATATAAATGAAACGCATGAATTATGATTTATCATGATCTCCCAAAGCCATTTACTATCATGTTAAGCATAGTTTTCAAAGTTGTATGAAATTGCTTTGGAATTCATGTGAGTAGATGAATGATGTAAGTTTAAGTGAGATTATAGCATGTTGAGAGTGGAGTGGATGAGTTGAGAGGTTTAGAAGTGTTTATGGTGTTTGGAATAAGTCAAGAGAGAGTGTAGAGGGTTAGGTTTTGAGTTCAGAATAGATATAAGTCGAGTTATTGGACCCATAAGTCGACTTGTGAAGCTTTTGAATAATAAGTCGACTTGTCAGTTAGATAAGTCGACTTGTTGGTTATAAGTCGAGTTGTTTGTCTCGATAAGTCGACTTGTTTATCAGACAAGTCGACTTGTTCTGCAGATCCATAGATAAGAGTGTTATTTTGGGGATTGTCGAGAGCGATCGTGGTCCGTGCCTTAGTGGGTGTATGCTCACCACCAAAGTGAGTCAAATAGAGTGTGTCAAGTTAGGGTCTTAGCAAGGCAAGTGTCTCGGGAATGAGCTCCACTAAGGACCACCTCCCGGACAATTGGGTCTCGGATCCAACATCTATAGTAAGTATATATGCAGTTGGGTAACGGATCCCAGGTTGGGGTCCGTCTCGTGTCGAGGCCCGACAGTGTACCCTTTGGCAACCATTCGAGCTTTATACCTATCAATTGAGCCATCAGTCTGATACTTAATACGAAACAACCACTTACAACCTACAATGTTTTTGGAAGAGTCATATGGGACTAGGTTCCATGTGTGATTTCGAACAAGGGCATCATACTCGGCTTGCATCGCATCTCGCCAATGCTCTATAGTTTGAGCTTGCTTAGGTGTTCGGGGTATGTATGTGGGGGAGGGGGTTGTGGAGGCATGAAATTGCCGAGGTTTAAGGCTGTTGGTTTTGGACCTTGTGAGCATCGGATGAGTGGATAATTGATTGGTGGTATGCGGTTGTTCTTGTGAATCACTGGCTGGCAATTGAGGTGTGGTGGTGACAGGTTGCTCGGTTGATGTATTATGTTGTAATGTGGCAGGGACAATGGCATGTATGTTGTTGGGAATGGACGAGGCAAATATGGATCGTCTGTGGTAAACTCGAGTGGGTGTTGGGCGTGAGATATCGGTGTGTGGTTTAGGTGGTTCAGGGTCATGGTCATGGTCATCAGTTATCAATGAAGGAGAGGAGTGACGTGTCATACCTGATTCCGAGGACACCGGTAATGGGGCAGTAGTAGAGGTCGTCTCCGAATACAAGTAGTCGGGCAAATCAAAACATGTTGGTGTGTTCAAGATCGGATTCACATGGTTTTCATCCTGCAAAATTTCCCATGAAAGTGTCGAAGAAGGGTCCTTTAAGTTGAAAAATATTTTACTGAATGGAAACTCTTCTTCATGAAATATAACATCACGTGATACATAGATTTTGGAGGTGACAGGGTCATAGCATTGGTGGGAATGATACTTGGTCGAAAAACCAAGGTAGACACAAGGTGAGGATTTCGGTTGTAGTTTGTGTTTGGAGTATGGTTTTAACCAGGGGTAGCAAAGGCATTCAAATGTTTTGATCGACGCGATGTTCGGTTTGGTTTGAAATAGGATGTCATAGGGGCTTTTGTTGTCTAAGTTTGGTGTTGGCAATCGGTTTATTAGGTAGGCTGTGTGTTGGCAAGCAAAGCTCCAGAAGGATGTCGGCATAGATGCTTGGTGCATAAGGGTCTTAGCGGTTTCAATTACATGCCGATGTCGGCGTTCAACTAGTGCTACTCTTTGAGGGGTATAGGGTGGGCTGACTAGGTGTTCTATTCCATTGGAATTTAAGTAACTGTCAAGGCCTTGAAATTCACCTCCGCCATCAGTGTATAGTGAGATTATTTTTGTTTGAAAACGCCTTTCAAGCACGGGATGTAGCTGTTGAAAAATAGTGAAAACTTCATTTTTATTTTGTAGTGTAAATAACCACATGTATTTTGAAAATTGATCTACGAATAAAACGTAGTATCGTTTTTTGTCAATGGACAAGACCGGAGATGGTCCCCATAAGTCACTGTAAAGAATTTGTAACGGAGTTGAACTTTGCAAAGTATTTTTTGAAAAGGGTGTCCTGTGCATTTTATTTGAGTTGCAAGAGTTACAAACGAAAGTAAAACTTTTAAAAGGAATTAAAAATTGCTGCAACGTTGTATTCAAAATTCGGTCATTTGGGTGACCCAAACGCCGATGCCACAGGATACTAGATGCCGCCACATTGCATTCGGGTTTTACAGGAAGATCATTTGGTGGCCATTGATAAAGGTGTCCTCTACTTTGCCCTTGAACCAGCGGTGCCCCCGTCGTCAAGTCCTTCACAACATAAGAGAAAGGAAAAAACTCAATAGATGTTTTGTTATCACGGCAAAATTGAGCAACGGAAACAAGGTTATAGGCAATAGACGAAGAGCATAAGGCATTATTCAAGCTAAAGTGCTTGTTGGAAAGGGTGAGGGTCTTGTTACCGATGTGGGTGATTGGAATAGATTGACCGTTACTGACGCAGAACGGAAGTTACAAACGAAACAAGAACATTTAGACTCCGTTCAGGAGTTTAATCAATGTCGTTTGATTGGAAGAAAAGAGAAACAAGAACGACAAGCGATCTTGAAAGAATGGTAAAGCCAAATTCTAGAATGAAATTTTTATTCCGAAAATTGATGATCTTCTGAAAACATAAATAAGGCCTATTTATAATGGCCAAAAATCCTAATCCAACTCCTAACAAGATTAGGAAAATAAACTCCTAATAAACTAGAACAAGGATTTAGAATCCTTAATAAACTCTTATTGCTAACTAGAATTCCTAACTAAGCAAGGATTTAGAATCCAAACACACACGGCATTATAGAATTTAAGTCTATTTTCGCTTCCTGTCGCAAATCTTGCCGCGGTCAAGATCGTCCATGTAATCCAAAGCTAACTGGTCCGCATCATTCCCTTCCACTTGTAAAGAACTCGACCTCGAGTTACCATCATCAGGGTGATAAAGGTAAAGATCCGCCACGTTAAACGTCTTGGATATCTTCATATGATCTGGAAGGTCAAGAACATAAGCATTGTCATTGATCTTCTGAGTTATATTGAAAGGACCAATCTTCTTTGGATTTAGCTTTTGCTGTCCTCCTCCACGTTCCTTCCGCAAGTAAACCATAACTTGATCACCAACCTTGAAGGACTGGAAACGTTTATGCTTGTCAGCGGCAATCTTGTGCTTTTCATTAGACTCCTTTGAGTTTCGCCTCACCGCTAAAAATATCAACATACTTGGTTGGCCAAATTGTTAGTTGCAACACTAGGAAGAGCACTATTGTAAGCAAATTCGACGAGGAAGATTAGGTAACGTAGAACCCGGAATGAAATCAATCTGATGCTGAATATCCCTTAAAGGTGGGAGTATTGATGGCTCCTCAACTAAGGTAGGGAATTCTTTCAGCAGCTCTTTGATGGGTTTTGGTAAAGATAGTGTCTCCTCCTCTGTTGGTGTCTCCTCCTCTTTAATTTTCTTTCTAAGTAGTAAGGCCACATCCTCGCACACTCTTAGAACATCCCGCCTTCCACTTTAGAAGGTTTCTTGAACCGTAAGACAAAATAATGATCCTCTTCGTGTTCCGGTGAACTGTATGAGTTCTCCTTCCTTTGTGTTCAAAGATCAACATCATACCGCCAAGACGACCTAACAAAACTCCACAAGCATCCATGTCCACAACATCACAAATAATGATTCAAGATAATGTTTACCGATTGATATAGAACACCGCAGATCCTGCTTACTTGATCGTTGGTCCCTCCTTGATCCACCCAACCTTGTACGGTGAAGGGTGAGGTTGAGTGGTCAACTGCAGTTTCTCCACTAACTGTTTTGCGATTAGATTTTCACAACTGCAACTATATATGATCAATCTGCAAATCGCTTCTCCCACTCGACATTTTGCTTGAAATATCTTTCTCCTTTGTGTCTCTCCTTCCTGTTTTGGAGAACATAAATTTTTTTTCACCACAAAAGTCACTTGCTCGATGGGACCTCCATAAACTGGTTGCAGATCTGCAACCCTAGGAATTGCCGCTGCAGGAGGATGGTTAATCCTTCCTAGGTTTAACTGCTCTCCCAGCATCTGTCTGATTTCTGCTATTTGGTCGGATAAGTTTGCTACGGATGTTTCTAAGATAGTAAGTCGTTCTTCATAATTGGCGGCCATGGAGGATAGGCTTTAATACCAACTGACGCAGAACGGAAGTTACGAACGAAACAAGAACGTTTAGACTCTGTTCAGGAGTTTAATCAATGTCGTTTGATTGGACGAAAAGAGAAACAAGAACGACAAGCGATCTTGAAAGAATGGCAAAGCCAAATTCTAGAATGAAATTTTTATTCCGAAAATTTATGATCTTCTGAAAACATAAATAAGGCCTATTTATAATGGCCAAAAATTCTAATCCAACTCCTAACAAGATTAGGAAAATAAACTCCTAATAAACTAGAACAAGGATTTAGAATCCTTAATAAACTCTTACTGCAAACTAGAATTCCTAACTAAGCAAGGATTTAGAATCCAAACACACACGACATTATAGAATTTAAGTCTATTTTCGCTTCCTGCCGCAAACCTTGCCGCGGTCAAGATCGTCCATGTAATCCAAAGCTAACTGGTCCGCATCAGTTACCCATAGTGATTTCTTCCGGGCCATTGTAGTCGTGAATGGTCGTTAGGTGTTAAGCATCGGACACCATGTGATGAGTTGCACTACTATCAATGATCCACGGATCATGTTGATATGCCATGTAACCTGCAAAGTTTGCTCGAGCACGCTGATGGTCATGGGACGCGGAGCGGCAAACCCGAGCTGTATGACCAATCTTGTGGCACAATTGACACTTTACCTCAGCATCATATTCGGATTGTTGGGGCTGGTAGTTCCTCCTAGGACGGTTGTTTTGCTGCTTCCAATTCAGGTTGGTGGACATGGCATTTGGTTGAGTTTGCTGACGATAATTGGAGGAGTTGGTACCTGACGGTTCGATTGATGAGGCTGCTTTTGAGCAACAGCAGCGGTGATGGGGGTGGACAACGGTTTGCGACCTGTTTCATGTTTGAGAAATAGTTCGTGATCAATTAATTTTTCATATAGTTCCTCATATGTGATTTGTGAATCACGGGACCAAATGGCGGCTGATATTTCCCGAAATTCTGATCCAAGACTGCTGAGAATTTTGACGATTAACTCGTCATTGGAGATAGGAGCACCGGCAGTGGCTAGTTCATCAGCTATAGATCAAATCTCTCGAAGGTAGGTGGCCACGGTTTGGGTGTCTTTGGATTGTCGGGCAAGCTAGTCACGTAGGCTAAAGATACGGGTTTAGGACTTGTTGGCAAATGTCGTGTGTAGGGTGGTCCATGCTACGTGGGCAGAGGAAGCATTAACTATGGTGGAGGCCAAGGTTGGGTCAACGGAGCACATCATAGCATTTTGGATCAATTGATCCTGTCGGAACCAAGTGGTAAAGGCTGGGTTGGGGACATTGGTATTGTTGTGGGTGATTGTGTTGGCTGGGGCTGGGGTGGTGCCGTCTAGGTGACCATAGAGGTCATGGCCATTCATAAGCATCAAGATCTGAGCCTTCCATGTTGCAAAGTTTTGGGATCCGATTAGTTTGATGGACAATTGGGTGGCCGGATTGAACTGTACTATGACAGTGGATAAGGAGCTGTCGGCGTTGACAACGGAGGTGGGAGCCATTGGTTAAGGCTGGAGATAGGGAAAGGATCAAAGGAAGAAAAATCTCGCTGGAGATTAGGCTCTGATACCATAAAGAAGATTGGAAAGCTGTATATTATTCATCCAAACATGAGTATTTAAACTCAATTACAAATACAACAAATCAACGATTTGATTACCCAAGCTAATTAAGGGAGAGATTCTGGGAGCTAAATCTGGAGGTAATTACAATTGACAACTATTTACAATAATCAACGTTTGACCAAGAGTATGTCAAGAAATCACATACATGTAGGTGCACTGTTACATAGGAGGGGCTAATATTTTCTCCAGTAACAAGGCTGACATTTCCAGCCAACAGGCCATGGAGTTCGTATGCCATCTGAATGGACAAAGACGTCACTATTAGCAATTAAATCAGTGGAAGGCAAATGAGGTAGATTTATGATGAAATTATTTGTACATATACTGAAAAGTTTACATAGACATTCTGGCATAAAGCGAACATTAGCAGCCTCACCCCGATAAGAAGGTATAGACCCATATAAAGTATCTTTCTCTGCTGAATTTCTTGCTGAGATTGAGGAAGACAACATGGAGCAAAATATGTGGATTTCGGCATGACGAACTATATGCATGTGAACAGTTTCAACAAAAAAAGGCAATATCTTCAGCTGAACTTGAGACATGAAAACCCGGACTCTGCTTACAGTTATTCTACCAAAGAATTCATCCATAAGAAATCAAGGAATAAGCCATAAACTTAAAAAAGATTATCATTTTGATATGGGGAACAATTACTTATCAAACTGGGCCAAAGTAGCATTCATTCGTTCATTCATCCATTCATCACTTCTTGAATTTCTAAAAGCCCCATTTATGATGCTAACACAACATCACAAACTTATTAATAGCAATTCATAGCTACCGCTACTGTCCAACTTTTGAGAAAAGGGTAAATGGCAAGTACTGAGCGGACAAAAGAAAATGCAATAAAGAACTTACAATGGTGGCAGTGCGTCTGTTGGAAGCTAGGAGAGAACTCTTCCCAGTTTGTTCGAAGGCAAATTTTGTCGATGCTTGAATTCCAACTCTGCTCACTGCCATTCTCATCTTCCGCCACATCGTCATCAACGCTAGGCATAAGCTCAACAATCTCAACATCCCTCAAATTGTCAAAAGTCTCAAGTCGTTTCTTTTTCTAGCTCTGCTCTGTTAGAAGCAGATCCCACGTTCTTGATGTTACTGTGTTTATGATGATGTGGCCTGCTATGGACTATTGATACAAAGTAAAGATAATAAATAGTTTTACTAAAATTAATAATTAAAATTTATAAGAAAAAATATATCAAATATAATAATTCTATTTTAATCGCAATATATTTTGATAATTTTTAATTAAAAATAATTTTATTTTAATTTAAAATTAATCTTGCCATAAATATTTTGATATATTGAAAAAAAAGAAAATAAGATTTGTATTAATATGTTTGATTATATAATTATTAAAATAACATAATTTATAAATATAAAGAAATAGTTAATATATTAAAAATACAATTAATTAAGACGGAGTAAACAAAGAATTAGAAAATACCTCGTCTAATCTTGAGATGAGGTATGTGAGAAAGTTTGTCCTCGTGGACTTCTTGTTCAAGAACATCACAGTCAACTATATACAATTTTTGGAGTCTGGTGATGGGCAGTGACAGTAAATGATACGGCAATGTCTTCAACCTTTTGCACCTGTAGATAGAGAGTTCTTGAAGACATGGCATAATTGTAACTTTTTTATTATTAATTCTCTCCATCAACCAATCATCAATATCATCCCATTCTTCCCATTCCCAAGACAATTCAAATGAAAGTTTCTTCAATTTTGGGAAGGATGTTAATGCATCCTTTTCTTTTTCCATTCCCATAAATTCAACACCCACTCTTTTCACTATCATATCTCTTAGTTTTAGCTCTTCAAGGTGCAGCAACCTACCTAATGGAGGCAATTCTTCACAATTTTTAGAGTATTTAATCGTCAACTTCTTGAGTAGATTTAGCCTCATCATCCAACTTGGGAATACCGTCTTGCCTTTAAACTCATCTATGCTTAATATTTCCAAATCTGAAGGTGGCTCTAAAGCTTCAAGTAACTCTTCCTCATCTTCTCGCACATGATCTCCCTCAAAACTCAAACTCAATTCGATGACCTTTTTTTTATCCTTAAGTTGTGCTTTTCTAACCTCTTCTACTTTTCTCACATTTCCCAACCCTCTTATCTCTAATCTTCCTCTAAGATTATACAACTTTTCCATTTCAACAATTGAACATGATTCACTCTCATTCTCACTTGCGATGACCATAGTCAACTCTTTGAGATGCCATAGATTTCCTATTCCTTTGGGAAGATATTTTATCTCATAACATTCCTCAATATCCAAATACATCAAATTGATTAATTTTCCAATCCTTTTAGGCAATTTTACCATACTCTCACACCAGTTAAGAATTAATGCCTGCAAATTGTAACACTCACACAAAGTCTCTGGTAACTCCTCTATAATTCTATTTTTAGACAAGTCAAGCCACCTGAGATGAACTAATCTATTTATTGAAGATGGAATTTTTTCAATGTCACACCTATTAAGATCTAAAGTCCTTAGACAAATCAAATGATCAAATATATTCTTAAGTTCATCAACAGCCAGTGATCTCCACATAAATGAATAAATGATCAAACTACGTAATTTGTTGAGATCATAGACTAATTCAGGGAATGAAGCATTATTTTCGATTGTCAAAGTCAAGTGACGAATATTTGCATTTGCATATAAAGAGTTTCTATTCAACTCTGTATCTTTTAGGACTTCTAACATCATGCACTCATTTTTTGTAAATGTTTGGGCTAGATCACTCACCCTGTCATGCAACACATAACAATCTTCATCATAGGATGAAATTTGGAGCAAAGAACGAGCAATTAAATCTTCAAAATAAGTCTCACCAAGTCTCTCCAAATTTTCATCTTCTTTTTCTTTCCTTAAATAACCTTGAGCCATCCACATCCCAATCAATCTTCTTTTTTTAATCTTAAAACCTTTGGGAAAGATAGCACAATATGAAAAACATTGCTTTAATGGTAATGACAAATCATAATAACTTAGGTTCAGAGAATCCAAGCCATCTTCACCTTTCCATTCATTTTTTCCCAAGACTCTCAACCATTCTATTTCAGATTTCTTAATCCATAAGAGACCTCCTACATTGTTAGCAGTAAGAGGCAAACCCTCGCACTTATCAGCAATTCTCCTACCAATGCTCTCCAACTTTTGACAATCCCCTTGAACCTGAGCAAATTGATTAATTATTGACCAACATTCCTCCGGAGTCAACAGTTTTACCTTGTGTATACTTTCAGGATTACACCCAATGGCTCTAGCAACTTTTTCATTACGGCTTGTTATTAGAATTGTACTTCCCAGTGAACCATACTTGAAAACTTTTTCCAATTCTTCCCATTTTCTAGGATTTTCGTTTCAGACATCATCTAGAACAAGCAAAAATCTTTTAGAATGGAGACAAAAACTTATTTTTTCTAATACATGCGCTAACTCTTCGGAATCATCGGAAGAATCATAAAGAGATTCAAGAATTGCTTTTGAAATGCGCAGTACATCAAAAGGTTGCGAAACACACACCCATATTTTCAGCATAAAATGACTGCTGATCTCGTAATCATTATAAATCAATTTAGCTAAAGTTGTCTTGCCGATTCCCCCCATCCCCACGAGGGAGATGATATGGGGTTTAGATTTGGCGTTAAGTATCTGACTTTTGACTTCATCTTTTTCTTCATCTCTACCTTTTACGTTTTCTATATTGACGAAAGATGTAGTCACATGTCTCTCAATATGTTTTTCAGTTTTCTGGGACGAAGAAAGTTGGTAACTAACTTTATCAGTTGCAATGTCGACTAGTCTTTGTTGAATTTCTCTTATTTTTCGAGCAACTACACCAACATCACGCTTCATAAAGCCGCTGCAACGAAAAATAGAGAGTACCTTGTGCTTGAGATGATTTTGGTCGGAAGCGGAAGAGTGGTGTTGATGTTGGAGCTGTGATGTCTGAATCAAAGTCTTCCACTCACCTAACACATCGTCCATGTCATAGGAAACAGCTTTGAGATCAAACAGCCATTTCTCGACAGAAGCCTCTTTCGTTTGTTGCTCCTCTGCATCGTCTAGGAACGCCTGAATGGACTTGAAATTGCTCACAATTTTCTTAACTTCATCCTTAACTCCAGTCACCAACTTCACCTCTTCTTCTATGGAACTAAGGAGCATGGAGGTTAGGTCCTCCACCACAGCAGAAATAATAGCATGAACCATTTTCAGGGATCAAAGGGTAAGCAAAAGGATTATAGAATTTGAAGAAGACAATGGTTGTAGAGATCGAGCCAGAAATGAAATTCTCTATTTATATACTATTTGAAAACAGAAGTTTCATTACCGTGCGTGGGGAAGGAAGGAAGGAAGGAAGGGGCACGGTACCAGACAGCTTTATTGAAGAAGTCGACATTGAAAAGACAGGCGGCGTGCCAATCGAGCGGTGGAAATCTCAAAATTACAAAAAGTTGCCCAAGTCCAACTTACACCACTACAATTATAATATGAATTTCTTGAAAACCGAAAGCTTATGATGGTGTAGTGTCAAGTTGTTCCATTTTGAGTAACTCAAAACTTGATCAAATTTGGCCAAAAGTTGTCCTTACCATAGCAACTAGGTCCCCAAATCAATGGAAGGGACTACAGAGGAAGCAAGCAAGCACGTGTGATTTAATTCGTGTATTATTTAATTAAAATAATGACTCAAATTTTAATTTATGTATTAATTTAATTAAATGAAAATTTTAATTGGAATATATCTGTCCAACGCTGAGATGTGTGATATATTAGGTTGTTAAATATGTTTAAAATATATATAAATTATAACTAATATTACAATAATAGGTTAATGTAGTTTTAAAAATCCTTTTCTGTGATATTTAAAACAATGTAATATGATGTCAACTTTTAACATATAATAGTTTGACACGATATTAAACTAAATATGTTGAACATTAGCTTATTGAACAAATAATATCATTACAAGGTTCAATAATATTGTCACTAACAAATGTATCAATCCTTGCATATATTTTCTGACGCTTGATAATCTGTAAGTTTGATCGGTTGGTTTCGTTTGAATGGTAGACGATCAGCTTCACACTTTTTTTCTTTTCTGGACCTTTAAACATGTTTACTTTTCTCAGGTGCAATTTGTGACATGAAATGGTATGATGAAGCTTAGCGTTTGAAAAGTTTAATTTGTTGGCCTAACTAATTAGGTAGGACACGACATGATTGATGCGAATAAGCTTCTTAGTAATTAGCTTATTAACAAGGTAAATTGGTTCAAAATTTTAGGATCGAATTTGTGCAACAGGTGTGAGGGCTGCCTTGAAAAATTGGTTGAGATCAAACCGTAATTTACCCTTCACTATTTTATCAAGTAAGAATGTGAGGGCATATGAAGTGAGTGATTTCACCTTTATCATTTTGAGATGGGGCATAATTACTTATCAATTCTTGAATCTCTAAAAGCCCTACTTATGATGTTAATGTACAGGATACAGATAATCATTGAATAAAGTTGTGATAATCATTAATTAAAGTTGTTGTACCAATGTCTTCAAGAATAGCTCTAGATAGTTTCTGATATGTGGTGGTTGTACTACTTGCCCCCTTAAGAATAGCTTTAAGTTTAACTCTCTCTAAGCTTTATTATAAATAGTGTCATCAAAGTTGTTGTTTCTGTCATACAGCTGTAGTTGGAATAAATTTAATAATCAAAGTTGTTGTAGGTAATAGAGGAAGTTGCATTACTGAGTGCAGATCCTGCTTGGAAAGGAGTGAAGATCATCTGCTCCTGTTTCATCACTACCTAACCACAAATTTTGTTGCACTACTTATTCCCTTAAGAATAGCTTTAAGTTTAGCCCTCTCTAAGCTGTATTATAAATAGCGTAATCAAAGTTGTTGTTTCTGTCATACAGCTGTAGTTGGAAGACATTTAATAATCAAAGTTGTTGTAGGTAATAGAGGAAGTGTAGATCCTGCTTGGAAAGGAGTGAAGATTTGTCTGTTCCTGTTTAACCTTAGCAAAATTTGTGGATAAAAGAAACGGAAGAATTGGTCAAAGAAAACAAGTGGGACTCATTCACCGTCAACATTGAATAGACACATTTTATATAAAGGAGGCATGTGAATCCACCTCACCTACAGCTTGCATACACTCTGGTCTTAGTCAACATTGAATAGACACATTAACTTTATATAAAGGAGGCATGTGAATCAATACAGCTTGCATACATTCTGGTCCAACTTTTGAGAAGATGGTAAATGCAAGAAACAACTTTTAGTGGTCGCAGTGCTCACTGTTGGAAGCCACGAGAACTTTTCCAGTTTATTCACAGGCATAATTTGATGATGAAAAAGCACCCACATCACGTGTAATAAAGCAGATGGATTAAAAGATAGAAGGTACCTTGTCTAACAAAGGAATGGGATCGGAATTGTGTTGATGTTATAAAATCAACTAAAAATGTTACGAAATATTATAAAATTACAAATTATTTACACAAAGCATTATACTCACTAATTTAACATATTGTCTTTATATATTAAATTAGTAAGAAATTTAATATATAGTTGTTGTACTACTTATTCTCTTAAGAATAGCTTTAACTTTCTCTAAGCTTTATTGTAAGGCTTCCTATGTGAGTAGTTTGATCAAAACGATTTGCAGTGATTGGAACATGGAAATAAAGTAGTGGCAGACACACCGGAGTGATTGGTGCCCAGAATGAGACAATCGCTCCGTAATTGTGTTTAGCTGCATTTAGAATTCATCTGTTAACATAAGTTGGAAACTAGTTGACAGGCATGAAATGAAGTAAGATCAACCAAATACCGGTTGGGAAAAACTCACGCCACTTATAGTTTCCATGCTTTATGGCCATTATATCCTTAGTTGGTTTCACTAGAGGTTTTATCTGGAAACAGAAGAATCAGAAAGGATGAAGATGTAGTTGACAATATTTATGGACCATAAGTAAACTTAACATTTCTTAACCTTCAGATGGTAATCAAGAATGGAAAAGCTTTTGTACGCATCAAAATAAGATATCGTGAGAAATATTGAAAATCACTTCTGTAATCTAAGGATTGGAGAGAACTAAAGATTAGCAAAAATTGCAGCATAGAACTTAAATCAACAAGACAAATAAAAAAAAAGATAGTTACTCATGTTGGCTTTAGGCCTTTAATGTCCTAAAATATTCTGGCATTTTTAAGGCAATGGTACGTGTTGGATCCCGTTTCCGAAATCCAACTACTTAAACTTAACACTTTCACTCTATGCTCTGATACCATAAATGTTGGGACCTGATCCGGGAACCGGATCCCAACCGAAAAGCAGAACGGAAAATGAAATGCGGAAGACATAATGCAAAGCGAAGCCCAAACGAAAGGGACTATAAAGCGACCAAAAGGGAAAATACAAACCGAAACGAATCGAGACCCAACTACATACACTGCACACTATCCTTATCTAAATGTTGGATCCCGTTATCGGAACCCAACTGGAAACAGAACGGAAAACGGAACAAAGTACAAAGCGGAGACAAAATCTTCTTGCTTACCGAAGAACGGAAAGATACCATAAATGTTGGGACCCGATCCGAGAACCGGATCCCAACCGAAAGACGGAACGAAAAAAAATGGAAAATCGAAAAGCGAGAAACCGCTAATCGGAATATACAAAGCGAACCATAAGGCAAAACCGAAAGCAAATCGGATTACCAAGCAAATCGAAGTCGCATCGGAGCGAAACAAATACTCGGAAAGTTTTGAATCGGACCGAATCAGATCAAACTGAAGGTAGCGAAGCGGATCGAATCGGAAAATACAAAGCGAAAGCGGAGACAAACACTTAGCAAAGCGGATCCGACATCCGAGAACCAAAACCAGAGAAAAACGATCGGATGAACATAATCGCGTTGGAATCCTTACGACATTTCAAATCCGGTATTTTTTTTCTTTCTTTATTCCTTGTCTTTCACATTCTTAATCCCAGACTTGAAACTCAATGTCTTCATAACAATTATAGCCTTATGTCTCTAGTTTAATTCAAAACAAGAATCGTCTCATTTCGATTCCCAGATCAAAAGTTATACTCAAAATACTCTCAGGTGTTCTCAATCCAAAAATTAAACCCTAATCCGAACTTAAATTCAAAAATTAAAAGTCCTAAGGGCAAAATTGACATTTCATGTCTTCATATGATTTGTAGCCCCTTGTCTTATCTTTATTTCGCCTCAAGAATCGCTTCAATCGGATCTCTACAGATCCCGAATTTCACAAAACACTGAATCATGCTCGGAAAATTTCCCGACTCACTTTGATTAAATTAATCACCATTAATTTAATCTCAAAAGTTCACAAATTTCTTATAAAATGAAATTCATTGTCTTAGGAATCCAACGCAAAAAGAATCAACTCAATCGGATGTCGGACGGAAAAGATATAAGCAAAATAGTGAACAAAGGTCGGATTGGAGGAAATAAAGTCAAGAAAACCAAAGAATCAAAACGGCGTCGTACGGGCAAAATCGCCCTAGCGACGCGTCGCCCTGGTGACGCGGGCGAACCGCCAGCCGTCGCAAGGGCGATGCGTCGCCTAGCGATCGAAATAAACGCCACCATCACTAGGCGACACGTCGCCCTAGCGACGGGATGAATCAATTTCATTTCATTTTTTTTTGACATAAAAATCCAAAACTTCCAAAATTCATAACTCTTACTCCCAAACTCTAATTTTGACAAACTTAGTCTCTATAGAAAGCTTGCGGGAAGCTCTAAATCTTTCACGAAGGACGTAAACATCAATTCGACTCCTACGGAAGTCCATTTTCCGGTCAAAGATACCAATTTCGCAATACTCGTAACCAATAATTCCTGAATTCATAATTCAAATTTATTTCATATCATTTGTCAATCAATCTCGGACCCGGAATCACATTAATCAGTCCCTAGGCCAAATTTTCCGATCCGGATCCAAAACTCTAAAAATTCCGGAAAAATTCTCATAAATTCACAAAATTAGGAAATGCTCATTCCTATACTCAATTTCTAATTTCCCTTTCTCTATAATCCATTTCATTCCAAGTTCATATTCAAAACCCAATTATACACTTACTAAATATCCAAATTTCACAAACCAAATTCTCATATGTACAATTTTGATAAATTCCCAATTGCACAATTAAGCCAATTCTCATCGGACCAATTATAACCAATTTCCAATTTCACAATCAAGTCGGAATTGTCATACATGTATGTACATATATATATATACTTATGCAATAATAATCATTTATCAATGACTATCAAAGCTGTAATGCATGTGCAATGCAACACTTTACTGTACCAAATCCTAACCCGATCCAAATTACCAATCTACCCACTCCGATAACGGATGTTACAATTCTCCTCCTAATAAAAATTTCGTCCTCGAAATTTCATATACGATTATCACCAAGTTAGGGAGTCTTTTCGATCATTGATTCTCGATTTCCACTTATTTCTCTATCTGAATAATTTCATCAAATCTTTCTTAACCTATATTGCCCTTTTACACACAATTTATCACTTCCAAAATCGATAACACATATATCGGATCTTAACAATATTTTCTAATTCAGTCTTTGTAATATTTTGGGATCCGAATCATCTTTTAGGATTTTAGACGGACTTGCTATTTTAATCGCACTACAACTGCTTACTTACTTCTTTTTCCTTTCTCAAACTCTATACGATTTTAATGATTTCTGCAAAAATCCTAGCAATTCTTTATATCCAATACCAATGACATACACATCCGATCATATTGATATTTCCTATTCCTGTCCATATAACACTTTCTAAATTCAATTCATCTTTTAAATTGCTACTGACTTGACGATCTATATATATCGATTCACAACACGGTCGCATCGTGGTCACTAACAAATTTCATTTCCCATTTACCTGTTATCTTAATCAATACATAGTTGGCCGAAGTGACACATTTAGAAACATCCCATGTATCGCTTGTCATATTGCATCTCTCCAATGCCAATTACTAATCTCATAAGGTTTCAACAATATCGATAATCATCAGTTTGACTTATTCTCGTCAATTTGGATTTCTTAACCCCTATTACCGATTCAAAACACCTATCAATCTCAACTCAAATCATTTAGGACCTTTGACTATATTAGGTCCTGTTCACTTTACTGTCCGGACGAACAATTCCTCTTTAGCTATAAAACCTTTTATACTCTTTTCAAGTGATATTTCCAATTTAACACAATCAATTTAACTTATACATCAATCTCATAAACCTATAGACTCCAAACCTATATTAGTTTCACACTGATAACACACAGTCAACCATATAGGTCAAACATACTCATAATCTTTCAATGTCACATTTTACTTTCTATTTCGCTTTTAATACACTTTCTTTTATAACTTCGATTATTCCTTAAGTTTCCACTAACAATTCCTTTCATGAGTTTTACTCATATTTCCTAATCCAGTCACATTACTCATTTTCTTTACAGCTAAAACTATTCACAAATTTCTCGATACTGTCCACTATTCAAATTTCTAGATTCGGATTTTGCCATGCTTTCAATACATATCTCGCACACTTGATTTAGAATTCCAATTGCTAATCGTTCCTTTTTACACTTTACCAACTCGACGGTTTATATATAATCTTTCATCCGGTTTCATAATCTTATCATCTAATTATTTGCTTCCTTATCAAAATTCAAACATTCAACACCTAATCCTCTTTCCCAATTCACTCATATAACTTATTCATTATTACTTTACAAACGATATTCATCCAAAACATTTTATGTACAAATAGAATCTCCAAACTTTTCACAACACTTTCCAATACACTATCCCATACAATAAATTTTCAAGTCATCAAATACCAATGCAGCCCATAAGCTTATCTTGATCTCCATACACATAAAATCTTTTACATTTTTCCAATAGATCACATTATCATCTTTACAATTCATTTAATATTATAACACCAATTCAATTGATCGATCAATACTCGAATTGAACATTTCTCCAAGTATCTCTTCTTACAATCATTTGTCATACACTTCACATATTTTCCTTCTAACACTTTCCTTATCATTTACTATCGAAGACCTTTACCAATTTCGGACGTATCCAGTATACAATCAATCCTATAATAACTCCAAATTCCTTATATACTTATCTTTTACAATTTCACATTTATCACTGCCTTTATTTGCATTTAATCTCCCAATACCATGTTCGAATAATAATTCATCCACTAATTATTCAATCACAATCCAATTCACTCTTATAAAACTTACATGCCAAACAATTTCCTCAACTGTGCCAATTTTTTTTTTTATTTTTTTATTCACTTTTCAAATATATTCAATCGATCATCATCCACTTTGAACACAATTTAAACATTTCACTCTAAACACAAATAAGACATGTTGCTCTTCAGTAGTATAATGACTCTTCATATCAATAATCAATTTATATCATTTCCTAATTATCGGTTGTCTCCAATGAGGAACAAATTTTCTCACGATCTTTCTCCATTTCATCAAATATATTTTGGCACACATTCTTTTACACTGGATTCTCCACATATTTCAATTTATTCATTATCATTTCAAACAAAAATTTCAAAACCACTTTATACTTTCCGATATTCACACAAAATATATCTGACCCAATATTCTCCTCAAATCACAACTGATATCCTTTTACTGTTCAATACCCTATTACACAATCAAACTCTTTACATTTTCATAACTCATACCTTTTATTCTATCTTTTACATGAGTATCCGCTAAGATCGGGACTCCTAATAACAACTTTTCATTCATTTCACATTATCTCCAATTTGTCCTTTCATTTCTAAACTTTTCAATTTTAATCATCTAATCAACTTAATTCCATTCAGGGAAATTCTTCTTTCAATTCCTAATCATCAACCGTCGTCACATTTCTTATCGATTTCAATTATTCACAATGTCCTGTGACGATCAATCTATACCATAATCCACATAACCAAAGCATCTCTTTTTGATACCGTTCATTGAGGTACATACCATTTACAGCATTACATTAATTTACCACTTAGTCACTTACGCTAAAGACACTTCAATCTCATTTGATCTTGGACCACCTTTTTCCTTTTCGCACCTATCCTCGATCATGAGGCTTTTACCAAACCAATATCCTAATTACAATCTCAATTCATTTCCAAATATCACTATAAACACTTTTGGTTCTTACTCTATCTCACATGAACTTTTAACTATTTGACTTGGCGGTTATCCACTAATGCACCAATTGATTTCGATATCATTTCCATTTATCGGTGTGCATTCGCATAGGCAAATCCACGACCTTAACAACTTTTACTTTTCTTCTCTCAATACTATTTTCTCTCATTTCGATCCTTTCATCATTTTGTTTTACGCAACCACACTCAAATCCGTATCACAAATATACATTCATTGTTGCTTTCTCACTTAACATATTCAAATTCTAGGTCATAGACCTCCAATCATAACTCCCATCACGCTTCCGCTGCGCAACTCTGATCATAAAACATTTTATTTCCATTACTTATACACTTTCAATTTTGCCATCTTTCACATATCTCTATGATTTCCTCTATACACATTCACAACTACACATATACAAGTCACATCTATTTCACATTCATAGACTGTTCCAATATAACTCTAATGTCATATTTCATAATACGCCCATCAGTACCAATGCACTAAATCTCCAATTATCACATCGTACCATATACTTGTTCTTTTTCTTTGATTTCTACAATTTTCATTTATCACATTTTTCCCATATCGTCTTTTCCTCACTATTTCTAACCACTTAAATCACTAGTACAGGCTCATGTATGAGACTCATATGCTAGACTGGGGATCAGTGGTCACTGTCTGCCGAGACGTGACTTATATGCATGTACTTTGACACATTTTTCTCAGAATGCCCATGTAAGATTCAAAAATCACAACTCTTGATCCCGAACTCGGAATTTGACAAATTTGGTGTCAATAAAAAGATCAAAGGAAGCTCCACAACTTCCTGAAAATAAAAAATCCAATTGGCTTCCAAGGAATTGATTTCCACTCAAAGATTCGCCTTAATCGGCATTTCCTAAACAACTTCCAATTTTTATCACTCATAACTCCTTGCCCGATCTCAAAAATTACATACTTTATGGCGTTGGAAAGATCGAAATACAGGCTACAACTTTCAAGTAAAACCATTTTTTCCAATTCGACTAAATCCATTCATGAGTAGCCTCAAAACATAGACTACACAAATCGATACTTAATAACATTTTCAAAACAAAGCATATCTTCGAAAATCATATCTCCCAATCCCGACATCGAAAAATAGCAAACTTTATGTCCACGAAAAGCTCTCGATGAGGCTACAAGTTTCATGTTGATCATTTTCTCAAATTTTGGCTCAAACAAAGTCAACTCTCAAAGGCCAAAAAGTCAAACATGTAACAAATTTTTCAACTTAATTTTAAATCATACCAATCTACTCAAAACTCAAGGTATCAAAATCAAATCATTTTTTCTTATGAATTTCCTCAAAGCATAATTACTTTTATTTCACAATACATATGTGAAACCACTCGCTTTATTTCACTTAATATTTCTCAATGTCACTCAAAGATCGGGTCCAACATTTCTCCCTCTTAAAAAATTTCGTCCTCGAAATTCATACTTAGAAATCTCCAAGTACTTAACTGCGTAATGACCATAATCACTCGCTTTCTTATCAAATTTCTTATCACACATATTCTTATTCTTAACTTATAACCATATTTCACTTCTCATATTTTATACCTCCAATATCATATTAAAACACTATATCCTCAAAATTCCTTAACATATTTACACAAATTCATGGTCCAAGTCTTAATGACCCTTAATATGGACCAATCATTTGAATTGCTATACATATGTCTTTATCATGTATCTTATCTTTCAGATAATCCTTATTTCATCTCGCAAATGTATAGTCAAAATCAAATCAACAAAGTGATCAAAGAAATCTAAACGTCATAACATTCTAACCTCAATATCATACACTTTCTTATGATCGTTCATATGTCTCATCACCTTAATCAAACAAATCAATTTAGGTTCTCCAAATAATTCATAACAAAGACATTCACATCATTTCCCAATTCTCACTAATTCAATCATATCAATTTATCCCTTTTCACAATCTCATGCATGTCACTTAATCTTACCAAACCTATAGCTCAAGTAAGATCATAATACTGGGTTCTGATACCATAATTGTTGGATCTCGTATTCGGAACCCAACTACTTATACATATTCCCTCAATACGTACGCATGATTCCTTAAGAACTCTTATAACCCGATACCGAATATCCAATCTCTAATCCGAAAATCCCGATATAATTTTTTTATTCCTCTTAAAACCCATTATCATACTTATACATGGTTCGGGTCTTAACCGGAGAACGAAACGAAGAACAAAAACAAAAGTAAATCGAACCGGAACGGAAGAAAAGCATACGAGACGAAGAAACATACTGAAAAACAAATTACGAAGCACATGAGAATCAAAGACTAAAGAATTGAATCCGAAGCAAATTACAAAGCAAATCGAAGGCTCAAATCGAAAGCAAAAGCAGATGAAACGAATCGAATCGGATAACAAAGTGTGAAACAAACGAAAAAGTTACAAGAAAAGAGTAAGAGGAGGACATTCAAAGATTAGGCGTGGGCATGTTTAAGAAATTTAGAGACTAGGCGTGGCCACGCCTAAGGATGAAGTCTGAATCTGTAGGAAAATTTCAGACTTTACAAAATCATAACTTTTCTCCCATACTCCTTAGCCATAAAAGAGTCATTATTTGCTTCAAAATTTCAGCCCAAAACTAAGTTTTCCTACACAATGTCAAAAGTTTGAAAATTCACATCCTTTAGCACACTAGTGAAACATGATACATTATACCTCGTTGGAAAGATAAAAGGAAGATCTACAAGTTTCATGAAGAGAACAAAAATCAATTCAACCATTAAAGAGGGTAAAAACCCACTTGAAGTTTCAGCCTAAAACTAGCCAATGGAACAGTAATTCTGCAGTATGAACAGTAACAGCTAACACTCCCAACCCCATAACTTTTTATTCCTAAATCCAATAACTGCGAATCATACCTCATTTTAAAGCTAGAAAGATAATCTACATTTTTTATGAAGAAAAAAAAAACCAGATCAGCCTCTAAGAGTGTGAAAAACGCCTCCAAAGATTCTGCAAAAATGCAGAATGAATAGTATCCGAGTAGGAAATCTGAAAACTTTCAAATTCTATAACTTTTTCATTTTAAGTCCAAATATGACAAACTTTATGTCATTGGAAAGATCTAATCATCTTCTACATTCTTCAAGAAGACCACCCAAGCTAAATCAAGCTCTAAAATACTCTAAACCCTAGGTGAAGTTGCTGCCCAATTTTAACAAAAATTGGACAGCACCTCCCCTATACTTCACCTAACCCAAATTTTCAATTCAATACTATAACCTGCATAAAACAAAGCATCTTCCAACTTCCATATCACAATTCAAACCAAAATAGCCCAAACTCCAATGGCAGTAACACACTCTTAAGCATCTATCCATTTCAAGCTATATAGAAACACAATCTTGCTTTCAAAACATGCTTAAAACATACAACAATACTTTACACAAAAGATACATTAAAACCCAATTCTTTTACATTTACAAAGAGGGTAGAAAGTACACAAAGCTTTAGAGGGCATTTTAGCCCATTTACAACGGAAGTATCAAAAAGTAATTACAATCCAAAATGCGACCTAAAGCTTTGTTTTCTTAAATACAATTTCAAACACAACTTCAAAAGCAAATAGCATCGGAGTTGCCTCAATCCCGATGCGGTGACTCGGTTTCTCTCTCAAAACATGTGGAGGGGAAAAATGGGGGTGAGCACGACGGCTCCGTGGGTAACAATTTAATAGTCAAGTATAAGCATACAGAAATTGTCTTAAACAAGTATTTTCAAAACTATATTTGTCGAAATCATTTTCCAATAGCGCAAAAAGTATACAAAGTCAACGAATATAACACAACAGCACATATTCACATTACAAATATTTTTACAAAGTCAACAAAGACTTCAACAAAGAGAATACCAAAACACATACTCACATATCAAATGGTTTGAGTGATCCTAACAGAACGTACTACACATGTCCGACAAGCGACCATGTGTAGCCGTGAACAGAGGGGAGTCCGATTTTCGGAACTCCTAGGCCACTAAGCAGGCAAAGTGAAGCCTATATAGACAAGTGCACTTGCTAAACGGAGGGGATCACTACAAACCCACATAAGCATGTATTTTCACATCATTCACACATAATTACCCAACATGGCATTTTTTTTTCAAACTCATACAATCATTTGTCAAACAATTTTGCAAACATTTCCATATGTATTTCCATACAAAAAGACATCTCATCCAAGTTCAAATCATCTTACATGATAATTCATTTAAAAGTCACAAATCATCCAAAGCATTGAATGACATTTATTTCAAAACAATTCTTGAACTTATAACTCAAATATTAAAGAGTCACCCACCTCGAATCCTTAAGCTTTGCAATAGGTTCACATGTCCTTCCTTAATCCCAAACGCCTTAATTGCCCTTAATCAAAGCATAAAAGCCTTAATTAACACTTAACATCAAAACTGGAAATTTCTAAAGAATGAAAAACATGACTAAAAACCTAACTCACTTTGCCTATGCCATTCCTAAACCATAACCATCAAAGCCTATCTCAATTTTATCAATTATTTTCAAGAATCTCATGCCTTAAAGAAACCCATAAACTCTGATTTTCTTAAACCTCCATTACCTTTCTCATTTCTCTTATCCTTTAATGCCTTCATTAAGCATAAAATCCCAATTACCAAATGAACTCAATGCTGGAAAATTTTAAAGAATGGAAAACTTGCATTTAAACTCACCTAATCATCCCTACACCTTTCCTAAACTATACCAACCATAGCCTCTTTCAAACCTAGTCAAACTTGTCACAAAATCCACCTTATACACACTCACAACTATATGATTTTTCTCTCATTTCATTTCTTTTCTTATTTGTTCTTGAAAAACTCCTCAAACCATCCTTGTTAAGCAAAAAGGTAAAACTCTCACAAAAGCCATGAATTAACAATGCTGGAATTTTGTTTTAAAGAACGCAAAATCTTGGTTTAAAACCCATCTCACTTTACCTATACCTTTTCTAAACAGTTAACATCATAACCTCTCTCCAAACTAAGCAAAATTCCATCTTAAAAATAACAAAAATCACACTTCAACAAAAGATCAAGTGCTGGAATTTTTTAGCAAAAGGGAAAACATGAAATTAATCCCACCTAATCTTACCCATACTTTCACTAAGCCCTTAGCATCAAAACTCATCCATAAACCAACAAAAAGTCGACAATCTTCTCACCCATATAAAACCCATGAAATCAGAATTTGGCTTCAATGAAAGATGGAACCATTTCCTTTCCTTATTCCTTCATGAATCTCTCTTCAAATCATCATTAAAAGCAACAAATCCTAACTAGAAAACCATCAATTTTCGAAATTATTCTCACCTTAAGAGGACCCACGAAATTCTGATTTGCCTCCTATAGTGTTGCTTCCTCTTCCTTTAACCTTCTTCTTTTGGAAATACTTGAAAACCCACTTGAAACCTCATGAAAGATGATTCTTCTTCCTCTCTTCTCTCATGGCCGAAACTCACACTCTCCCTCTCTTTGTCTTGTATTTTCGTATGTCTACAAGTAAAACTTAAGGAAAACTAACTTAGAAACCTACCTCTTCTCCTCTTCTTCTTCTTCTCCTTCTTCTTCTTCTTCTTCTTCTTCTTCCTTTCTCCTAGCCGAAACTCCATCCTCTTCTTCTTCTCTTCATCGTTTCTTCTCTCTTCTTTTCTCTTCATTTTCTTTCTTTCTTTTAAAAAATCGTTTTTCCTCTCTTATTTTAAAATTTCAGATCCTTCTTTAGGTGCCAAGTCATTAAAATGAGGGTAAATAACCCTTTTACCCTTACTCTTTAACTTAATTCCAAAATTGCCCCTAACTTCATTTGAAAAATCTGATACCTTGCGTCCAGAATTTAAACAGCTAAATGAAATAATTTGGGCAAACTTTCTTCTTGAAAATTGTTCCTCTCGATCTTACAAATCTAACGCCACTAACGGCGCTCAATTCGGATCTAAAACGAAAAGTTATGGCGAATTACTAACTGACCTGCACAAAATCCGAAACTGAACATTAACATAACTTCAATCCAGAATTTGACAATCTTAGGGATGAACTTAAATTTCGATCCCTTCATAAGATTTGTAGCCCTATATCTTAACTTTATTTTCCCTCAAGAATCAACTCATTCGGAGTTGTATAACTCCCGAAAATCGCAAAATGCTGAACCATGTTCAGGAAATTATCCAACTTATAACCTATAACCCATCTCTTACTTTGGTTCAATCAATCTCTTTCCATATAATCTCCTAAAAATCATAATTCTTCATAAAAATGAACGTAATTGTCTTAGGAATCCAACGCTTTAAGAATCAAATCAATCGGATATCGGACGAAGGATTTATAAGCAAAAGATTACAAAAGCGGATCAAAAGCTAAGCAAACCGAGCGAATTTTTCAAAATCACAACTCTTGATCCCGAACTCGAATTTGACAAATTTGGTGTCAATAAAAGATCAAAGGAAGCTCCACAACTTCCTGAAAAATAAAAATCCAATTGGCTTCCAAGGAGTCGATTTCCACTCAAAGATTACGCTTAATCGGCATTTCCTAAACAACTTCAATTTTTATCACTCATAACTCCTTGCTTCGATCTCGAAAAATTACATACTTTATGGCGTTGGAAAGATCGAAATACAGGCTACAACTTTCAGTAAAACCATTTTTTCCAATTCTGACTAAATCCATTCATGAGTAGCCTCAAAACATAGACTACACAAATCGATACTTAATAACATTTTCAAAACAAAGCATATCTTCGAAAATCATATCTCCCAATCCCGACATCGAAAAATAGCAAACTTTATGTCCACGAAAAGCTCTCGACAGAGGCTACAAGTTTCATGTTGATCATTTTCTCAAATTTTGGCTCAAACAAAGTCAACTCTCAAAGGCCAAAAGTCAAACATGTAACAAATTTTCAACAATTTTAAATCATACCAATCTACTCAAAACTCAAGGTATCAAAATCAAATCATTCTTTTCTTATGAATTTCCTCAAAACATAATTACTTTTTATTTCACAATACATATGTGAAACCACTCGCTTTATTTCACTTAATATTTCTCAATGTCACTCAAAGATCGGGGTCCAACAGTACGAGTAAAGGGAGAAGAATGACGGTGTCAACTGATTTAACTGAAAGGTGTTAATTGATCATAGAAGACTTCTAGAAAGGAAAGCAGAGGACAGCAGAAGGGAAGAAAAACAGAGAACTAGAATAAGTCTAAGAACAGAGAGTCCTATTAGAATCTGATCTGCCCTCCTATACCTATGACCACCATAAAAGGAATTTGAGGATAAGTTAGTCTGAGTTTTCAGTCCACCTCCGACGCATTGGAAAGATAAACGAAGCAGCCGCCAATGTATTAAGAATGAGATGCACCTCCACAGCTACGAGGTATTTAGGAGGGTATAATATCCATGAGCAGAACAGAAGTTCTGAAGTGCGACACTTGTGTGCATATCATAGAGAAAACATACCTTCTGAATTACACGATAAATAGGGGTTACAACCTTCCTCAGAAAAGCCTCATCATCTCCACCATAAGAGGGCTTAATATTTTCTCCGGTTGTAATTCGTATGCCATCTGAATGGACAAAGACGTCATTATTAGCAATTAAATCAGTGGAAGGAAAATGAGGTAGCTTTATGATGAAATTATTTGTACATACATTGTGGAAGATTTAACATAGACATTCTGGCAAGAAGTGAACATTAGCAGCCTCACCCCCGATAAGAAGATATAGACCCATATAAAGTATCTTTCTCTCCTGAATTTCTTGCTGAGATTGAGGAAGACTACATGGAGCAAAATTTGTGGATTTCGGCATGCCAGAACTATATGCATGTGAACAGATCCAATGATTCAACAAGCAGTATAAATGTAGAAACTATCACTCACTGCAAACTGTGTTTTCGTCCAAGAAATCTGCACCAATTTTATAATTCTTGAAAAGCTTGTTTATGACAGCATCAACAGCACAATCATCAAGCTGCGCAAGAGAGGATGGGTTAAACCAAAAGATTGTCGATATGCTTATCAGTTTTTTGAGATGAAGTAAGTCAGCACTTAAAACTTTTATCAGTTGCAATGTCATCTAGTCTTTGTTGAATTTCTCTTATTTTTCGACCAACTACATGACGAAGAACATCACACGTAGCAAAGCAGATGGAGCAAAAGATAGAAAGTACATTGTCCAACAGAAGAATGGGATTGGAAGAATGTTGAGGTTATAAATCAATTAAAAATATTATGAAATATTATAAAATTGAAAATTATTTACAAAAAACATTATACTGACTATTTTAATATATTTTCTTTATATAAGATTGGTTCCCTAATCTCACAACTTACTTCTGATAACTCTCACATAGATTAAGCAAAATCTTCACACAATCTGTTTCAACAAAAAGTGACAATATCTTCAGCTGACCTTGAGACCTGAAAACCCAGACTCTGCTAGTCTGCTTACAGTTACTCTATCAAGGAATTCAACCATAAGAAATCAAGGAATAAGCCATAAACTTAAAAAGATTATCATTTTGAGATGGGGCACAATGCTTATCAAATCGGGCAAAGTAGCATTCATTTATTCATTCATCTATTCATCACTTCTTGAATTTCTAAAAGCCCCACTTATAATGTTAACACAACGTCACATACTTACTAACAGCAATTCATAGCTACTACTACCGCTACTACCCGACCATTGAACAAAGGGTAAATGGCAAGTATTGAGGAGACAAAAGAAAATGCAATAAAGAACTTACAATGGTGGCAGTGCGTCTGTTGGAAGCCATGAAAGAACTCTTCCTAGTTTGTTCATAGGCAAATTTCGTTGATGCTTGAATTCCAACTCTGCTCGCCACCATTCTCATCTTCCGCCACATCGTCATAAACGCTAAGCATAGGCTCAACAATCTCAACATGCCTCAAATTGTCCAAAGTCTCACTCTTTTCTTTTTCTAGCTCTGCTCTGTTAGAAGCAGATCCCACACTTTTGATGTTACCGTTTCTGATGACACGGCCTGCCATGGTCTATTGATATAGAAGTAAAAATAATAAATAATTAATATTTTATGTAACTATTACCAAAATTAATAATTAAAATTTTATAAGATAAAAATATATCAAATAAAATAACTCTACGTTAATCACAATATATTTTGATAATTTTAATTAAAATAATTTTATTTTAATTTAAAAAGTAATCTTGCCATAAATATATTGATAATATAGATTAGTTAACATAATATTGAAAAATAGAAAATGCAAAATTTATATTAATGTGTTTAAGTTTATAATTATTAAAAGAACATAATTTATTGATTAAAATAAATAGTTAATATATTAAAAAATACAATTAAATGAGATAGAGTAAATAAAAAATTAGAAAGTACCTCGTCTAACCTTGAAATGAGGTATGTGAGAAAGTTTGTCCTTTACAACTTCTTGTTCAAGAACATCACAGTCAATTATATCCAATTCTTGAAGTCTGGTGGTGATCGGTGACGACAGTAAATGGTAAGGCAATGTCTTTAACATTTTGCACCTATAGATAGAGAGTTCTTGAAGGCATGGCATAATTGCAATTGTTTTATTATTAATTCTCTCCATCAACCACTCATCAATATCATCCCACTCTTCCCATTCCCAAGACAATTCAAATGCAAGTTTCTTCAATTTTGGAAATGATATTGATGCATCTTTTTCTTTTTCTATTCCCATAAATTCAACACCAATTCTTTTCACTCCCATATTTATTAGGAATAGTTCTTCAAGGCACATCAACTTCCCCAATGGAGGCAGTTCTTCACAATTTCCAAAGTTTTTAATAGTAAGCTTCCTGAGTAGTTTTAGCTTCATCATCCAACTTGGGAAAAACGTCTGACCTCTATACTTTTCTATGCTTAATATTTCCAAATTCGAATGTGGCTCTAAAGCTTCAAGTAACTTTTCTTCATCTTCTTGCACGTGATCTCCATCAAAACTCAAACTCAATTCAGTGACGCTTTTTCTCTTCTTAAGTTGTGTTTTTTTGGCCTCTTCTAGCTTTGTCATATTTCCCAACCCTCTTATCTCCAACCTTCCTCTAAGATTATCCAACTTCTCCATTTCAACAATTGAAAATGATTCACTCTCATTCACACTTGCGATGACCATAGTCAACTGTCTGAGACGCCATAAATTTCCTATTCCTTTGGGAAGATATTTTATCTGATAAGAACCCTCAATATCCAAATACATCAAATTGACTAATTTTCCAATCCCTTAAGGCAATTCTACAAGTTTCTGACACCAATTAAGAATTAATATCTGCAAATTGTAACATTCACACAAAGTCTCTGGTAACTTCTCTAGATTTTTATTCTCAGACAAGTCAAGCCACCTGAGATGAACTAATCCATTTATTGAAGATGGAACTTTTTTAATGTCACAATCCCGAAGGCTTAAAGTCCTTAGACATGTCAAACGATCAAATACACCCTCAAGTTCAACAACAGTCAGTGATGATTCATACCTAACAAATTGAATGATCAAAGTGCGTAATTTGTTGAGATCATAGATAAATTTAGGGAATGAAGCATCACTTTCAATCGTCAAAGTCAAATGATGAACATTTGAACATGTATGTAAAGAGTTTCCATTCAACAATGTATCTTTTAGGACTTTTATCATCAAGCACTCATTTTTGGTAATTGTTTGGGCTAGTTCACTCACCATGTCATGCAACACATAACAACCTTTATTATTGGATGAAATTTGGAGCAAAGAACACGCAACTAAATTATCAAAATAGATCTCACCAACCCTTTCTAAATCTTCACCTTTTTCTTTACCCTTTAAATAACCTTGAGCCATCCACATCCCAATCAATCTTCTTTTCTCAATTATAGAATCTTTGGGAAAGATAGCACAATATGAAAAGCATTGCTTTAATGGTAATGGCAAATCATAGTAACTAGGTTTCAAAACGCCCAAGATATCTTCACCTTCCCATTCTTTTGTTTCCGAGACTCTCAACCATTCATTTTCATATTGCCTAAAACGTAGGAGACCTCCTACAATGGTAGCAGTAAGAGGCAAACCCTTGCACTTATCAGCAATTCTCCTACCAACGCTCTCTAACTTTTGTCAATCCCCTTGACCAAGAGCAATTTGACTAATTATTGACCAGCATTCCTCCAAAGTCAAAAGTCTTACATTGTATATACTCTCAGGATTACAGCCCATGACTCTAGCAGCTCTTTCATTACGTGTTGTTATTAGAATTGTACTTCCCGGCACACCACACTTGAAATTTTTTTCCAATTCTTAAGATTTTCGTCCCAGATATCATCTAGAATAAGCAAAAATCTTTTCTGATTGAGAGAGACCCTTATTTCATTTAATACATTCCCTAATTCTTTGAAATCACGTGCGGAAGAATCATAAAGAGATTCAAGAATTGCTTTTGAAATGCGCATTTCATCAAAAGGTTTCGGAACACACACCTATATTTTCTCATCAAAATGATCGTTGATCTCGCCATCATTATAAATCAATTGAGCTAAAGTTGTCTTGCCGATTCCCCCCATCCCCACGAGGGAGATGACATGGAGCTTTGATGTGGGCTTAAGTATCATGCTTTTGACTTCATTTTTTTCTTTATCTCTACCTTTTACCTTTTGTGTATCAACAAAATATGTAGTCACGTTTCTCTCGATAAGCTTATCAGATATGTTGGTTGAATTAAGTTGATAGCAAACTTTATCGGTTGCAATGACATCTAGTATTTGATGGATTTCTTTTATTCTGCCACCGACAACTGGACGAAGACCAACATCGCGCTTAGTAAAGCAGATGCAGCAAAAAATAGAGAGTACCTTGTGCTTGAGATGATTTTGGTCGGAACCGGAAGAGTGGTGTCGATGTTGGAGCTGTGATGTCTGAATCCAAGTCTTCCACTCATCTAACACATCGTCCATGTCATAGGAAACGGCTTTGACATCAAACAGCCATTTCTGGACAGAAGCGTCCGTCTGTCGTTGCATCTCTGCATTGTCTAGGAGCGCCTGAATGAACTTCAAATTCGTCACGAGTTTATTAACTTCATCGTTAACTCCAGTCACCAACTTCACCTCTTCTTGTATGGAACTAAGGAGCATGGAGGTTAGGTCCTCCACCACAGCAGAAATAATAGCATCAACCATTTTCAGGGATCTATGGGCAAGCAAAAGGTTTATGAGAATTTGAAGAAGACGACGGTTGCAGAGAGCCAGATATGAAATTCTCTATTTATGGACTATTTGAAAACAGCTTGAGAGGAAGTTTCATTACCGTCAGTGGGGAAGGAGGGAAGGAACAAAGGGACTCGCTACCAGTCAGCTTTATTGAAAAGTCAATGAAAACAGCTATAGATGAAGCACGTGTGTGGTACTTACATTGTTTGACCAAGTCTTGTATAGTTGTTACGATAGATCCTCAAATCAACGCGAGGGACTACAGAGAGCAAGCACGGGGGAAGTGGGAGTGGCCGACTCACCACTCGACTCTATCTAGTGATAGCCGACTCATTATTTAATTAAAATAATAGCTCAAATTTAAATTCGTGTATTAATTTAATTAAATGAAAAATGTAATTAGAATGTATCTGTTGAATAATGTGATATATTAAGTTCTTAAATGTGTTTAGAAAATATATAAATTACAATTAATATTTCAATAATAGGTTAATGTAGTTAAAAAACCTTTATTAAAAAAAATTTTCTTTGATATTTAAAAACAATGTAATATGATGTCAACTTTTAATATATAATAGTTTGACATGATATTAAATTAAATATGTTAAACATTAGCTTATTGAACAAAATAATATCATTACAAAGGTCAATAATATTGTCACTAACAAATGTACCTGGTTGGGTCGGCAATATTGGGCCTGAGTCCAATATTACGGGCCGATCGATCGATCATGCACCCATGGCTTAATTTGGGTCTAATCCACAAAACCAGCCCGTCAGCATAAGAAAACCTCCCATGCACGTACGTGAGAAACGTAAGGACCTAAAACCTAGCAGGAAATCATATATAAGGTATGATTCTCTCATTATCAAGGTACGTAACTCATAACCTAGTGATTTCTCTGATTCGATCAATCCCACCTTCACCAAAAACCTTACTTGAGCGTCGGAGGGGCTACTCGGGACATCACCCCCGACGTGCCTTCCATTGTTTTGCAGGTACGTTCGCGTAGCTTGAATCACAGGAAGTTGCCAACCGATGGAACCAAACGGCAACGCATCGTTCGGCCAGAATCCGGCTGAACCAATTGGCGCCCACCGTGGGGCCCGACTTCCGGGAACCACGTCTAGAACCACGCAGATAAGTCAGGCGGCGGCAATGAATCAAGACATAGCCGCCGTTGCGGCTCTGGCGTCTGCGTGTCGGTTTGCGCATTACGCGCATTCTGCGCACCGCACCACACATCTCCCGCACGAGTCTTCCAATCAAACGATCAACTACTGACCTCAAGCTTTGGGCAAGAAGAAGCGAGCATGGCGTGGAGGACAACGTTGCGCACCACGCAACCCGAATCTCCAAAGCACCGGTGGCGCGGATCCTCCTCCGCCCACGCAGCGCCTGGCCGGAAGCAGATAGAAGAAGCGGTGAGTTGGTGATTCGCCGAATCTGCGATCGCGACAACCAAAGACAATAGCGCCGTCCGTGCGGCCAACCGCACGACAATTCAGCTAACAACCGATCACCGCCCGTATGAAGCCCTAGAAAAATCGCGGATGGTCGAACTCACGTGGCTTCTGAGCTTGTTCGGATCGCCTGACGGCGCAATTTAACTCTCCCTTCACTCCGGACATTTTGGATAGCCTCCCAAAGGCCAAGCACAAAGATACCGACCCTCGAGAAATACAGGAAGACCGACCCTTTGGACTACATGCAACACTTCCATCCATGATGAGCCTACTTGTGTCCGGATGCTATCCGATGTAAGGCCTTAGCACGGCTTTCAAGAGGGAGCTCGGCGATGGTTCAACGGCCTACCCGGGTTGTATCACATGTTTCGAGGACTTGGTCGCTCTTCTGAATCAATTCGCCACTAGTAAGCGACCATGAAAACGGCTTTGGAGGTGATGCAACTCACCCAAGGAAGGAATGAGAGTTCATGGAGTTCATCACTCGGTTTAACAATGAAGCGGTCGAGGTACCGACCTCACCGCTTTCGTCTATCTTTGGTCGCCCTTATGAGTATCTGAGGACGAAGAGTTCAAGAAGTCACTAGCCTCGATCAGCCCGATCTATTCGGAGATCGGATGTCAGGCGAACAAATACATTCGACGAGGAGGTGTTAAAGAATACAAAACGCCGAGTAGATGATCGTGGACCGAGTGGTAGGATGGATGAGTCTCACAAAAGACTGAGAGACCAGTCGACTGGAGAAAGCCGAGCGGCCGACATTGGAATCAACAAGACTTCACTCCGCTTAATAAACGATACGCGGAAGTCTTGACGGCTATCATAGCAAACGGGGAAACTATCCGAGAGCCTGAAAAAATGAAAACCCCATACAAGGACGAAACACTAGTGTGTATGCCGTTTCCATAAAGAGGTCGGCCATGACCATCAAGATTGCTGGCAATTGAAGAAAAGATTGAATTCCTCATACAAAAGGGAAGATTAGGCCGATTTGTGAAGCAGGGGCAAAATGCCGACCGGGACCATCAGCGCAGAACAGGTCGGCCAAACAATAGACGACCGCCTTGGAGGCGAAATGACGGGAATGACGGGGGGAGACAGAACACTAATACCGATAATCAACGAGAAGAAAGGGGCAATCAAGGAAAGAAATGATGGTAACACCGGCAATCAGACGAACGATAATTGGGGTCATCAATATGATATTCGGTGGAAATGCGGCGGGGCTCCACCGCAAGGGAGAAAAGGTATGCCAAACAGGTGACCGGGACCCATCCACCAAAAAGCCGAGGAGAGTGGCGAAATGATATCATTCGATGAGTCGACCTCGAGGAATAAGTTGTCCTCATGACGATACCCTCGTGGTGAACCTGAATATGGACGGATACGAGGTGAAGCGGGTAATGATTGACACGGGGAGCTCGGTCGATTTGCTGTACTATGAAGCCTTCAAGCAAATGAAGGTACCCGAAGAGCGCCTATTACCTACAGACGGCCCCATCAAGGGAGTGACCGGGGCGTCAGCCTACCCGTTCGCTCGGGTAAATTTGAAAGTGAAGTTCGGGCAGAAGCCTTGTCAAATAGAAAGGGATGTTGAGTTCCTAGTTGTTAAATTCCATGGGGCGTACAACGCGATAATCGGCCGGGCTACACAAAATGCCCTCAGATCCGTCGTCTCCACTTACTACCAGGTTATTAAGTTTAGACACCCCACGGAGTTGGAGTTGTCGAGGTCAACGAGAAAATTGCTAGGGAATGCTACTTGGCGAGAGCGAAGACATTAGATGGGGCGGTAATCTTGACGAGCTCTCTGGATGTGAGAGCTGACGAAGAGGTGGAAAGAATAAACCCGGTGGAAGAAACGCAAAAGTCGTCTTTGGACAAAGCCGATCTCTCTAAATTTACAAACCTAGGCTCCGAGCTGCAGGGGACTGGTTAAAGAAATCCAAAGTATGCGGTGGAAAACAAATCGGTCTTCACTTGGGTACCAAGCGACATGCCCGGAATCTCTCGATCGGTCACATCTCATTCCCTCGGCATTCGGCACGACTATAAGCCGATCAGACAAAAGAAGCGATGCCACAGCAAAGAACGATAGGGGGTGATCGAGAAGGAAGTGGCGAAGCTGCTGGAGGCCGGCTTCATTCGAGAAGTCAAGTACCCTGAGTGGCTCGCCAACGTGGTGTTAGTAAAAAAGAAGAACGGGAAATGAAGGATGTGTATAGACTTCACCGACCTAAACAAAGCGTGTCCAAAGGACAGCTTTCCGCTGCCTAAGATCGATCAATTAGTGGACTCCACTTGAGGCCATGAGTTGCTCGACTTCTGGATGCCTTCTCGGGTTATCATCGATCCAAATGAGCACGGAAGGCGAAGAAAGACCGCCTTCATAACCCACCAAGGCACTTTTGCTACCAAGTAATGCCCTTCGGCCTGAAAAACGCCGAGGCGACCTATCAACGGCTCGTCACAGAAGTCTTTAAACAATAGATAGGCCGGACGGTGGAAGCTTATGTGGACGATATGGTGGTAAAAAGTAAGACGGCCGAGGAGCATGTGCAAGATCTCAAAGAAGTCTTCGGACCTTGAATAAATTCGAGATGAAGCTAAACCCGGAAAAATGCGTGTTTAGGGTGGCATCTGGAAAATTCCTGGGGTTTATGATCACTCAGCGGGGAATCGAAGCTAATCCCGAGAAGATTGAGGCCATCATACAGATGCCTTCGCCACAATGCTTGAAAGGCGTTCAGATCTTGACCGGCGGATAGTTTATTGGCGATTCATTTCTAGATTGGGAGACAAGTGCCTTCCATTTTTAAGGTCTGAGGAAGCGAATGTAACCCGGTTTCAATGGCGGATGAGTGCGAAAAAGCTTTCCAACACTTGAAACGATATTTGTCTAGACCACATTGCTCGCAAAGCCCGGCAGAGGGGAAACCCCGATCTTATATTTGGCGGTCACGGAAGGGTCGATCGGTCGCGGTACTCACCCGTTCGAAGAAGCGTGCAACACCCGCCTACTACGTCAAGAAAGTGTTGGCCGCCGTAAACGCGATCTGGCGCCCATAGAAGCTAGCACTCTCTTTGATAATGGCAGCCGTAAAATCGAGACCTTACTTCCAAAGTCACACCGTTGAGGTATGGGTGACCAACCCTTGACGGTCGCTAAAAGCCGAAACCTCGGGTTAATTTGGTAAAGTGGGTGGTAGAACCGGGAGAGTTCGATATTCAATACAAGCCCTTACGACCATTAAAGCACAAGTGTTGACGGATTTCATTGCAGAGATGAGCCAACCGAGCTCGAGGGGCGAGCAGCCTCACCGAACTTGTTCGTTGTGGGTCATCCATCTTAGAAGGATGCGAGCCGGTAGTGCTAATCAGCCCGATATGGAAGAAAAAGTGGAATCGCCCTTGGCTAGAATTCAAGGCCTCAATAATGAGGCAGAGTACGAGGCTTTGATAGGCGGCCTCCAACTAGCCCGGAGATGGAGGTGAAACATCGAAGATATATAGCGACAGCCAGTGGTGGTCGGCCAAGTCACCGGGAGTATGAGGCCAAGGAAATAACATGATCAAGTATCCGAGTCGGTAAGCGTGAATTGAGCAATTTGGACAATATTCAATCGCAGAATAGAGCGAGCTCGAATGCTAAGGCCGACGCTCTCCAAAATGGCTTCGATCGTGATCGTAAACAATATTCTCGTCGACGACTAAACCGCCTAGCATTTAGAAGGCGGGAAGTTCTCAATGTAAATACCGATCGACCGAAATGGATGTAACCGATCATGCAATACCTTTTAGAAGGAAAGCAACGGAAGACCCATCGAGGCCAAGAAGCTAAGGAGGAAGGCGGCGAATACACGGTCGTCAACGAGGTTTCTATATAAGCGATCCCACGGTGGCATTGCTTCGATGCTGAATGAAGAAGAAGCCGAAGCGAGCAATGGCGAAGTCCATGAAGGATGTGCGGAAATCACATAGGGGGCAGAATGTTGGCTCACGGTTGATCGACGAGGGTACTCTTGGCCGAGCGATGAGAAGAGATTGCGAAAAAGGTCGGCCGGTGCGAGGCTTGCCAGAAAGCAATGACTGCCTCACCGGCCGACCGAAATAATGCAGATCGTAAGCCATCCCGTCCTTTCGCTCAATGGGGAATGGATATCTGGGGCCTTTCCCCTCGGTCCGGACAAAAGAAATTCTGATAGTGGCGATAGAGTATTTCACTAAGTGGGTAGAAGCGAGTCTGCCGCTACAATAACCGAGGGAAAATGGAAAGCTTCATAAAGAAAAACATACTATGCCGTTTCGGGATGCCTATGGTGTTGATCACAGATAAAGACCGGCAGTTCGACAACGACAAATTTAGAGATTTCTGCGGTCACTAAAAATCGAGCTACGGTTAACCGGTCGCCCATCCCCAAAGTAACGGTCTCAGAAAATACCAACAAAAGATAATGAACGCCTCGAAAGCGCTGGGACGGAGAAAGACACAGGTAGAGAAGTAGATGAAGTATTGTGGGCATATAGAACCACACCGAATGGGGCCACAGGTGAAACGCCGTTTGGATGACCTTGAAGCGTAAGCCACAGTTCCAGCTGAGGCGGCATTGCCTAATCGAGAGGTGTCGGGTTACGAGGAAGAGCAAAATGATGAAGCCCGCAGAAGCGAGCTCGTTCTCCTTAGTGAGAGGAGAGAAAGGGCGCCGCCGCTCGGAAGCCATCAGGCAAAAGGCAACCAAGTTCTACAACAGAAGGGTTAAGTCGAGCAATGTAAAGGTCGGAGGATACGTCTTACGAAAAGCCGAGGCGGCTGGAAAGCATCCCGAAAAGCTCGGACAAACATGGGAAGGACCTTACCGAGTAATCAAGCAAGTCGGGCATGGTTCTTACGTCCTCAGTGATGAAAAGGGGAAGATTCTACCAAGGCCTTGGAACTCGCAGAATTTGAAGGCGTTCTACCAGTAGCTAAGTTTTATTTATAGCCAATCTTTCCTTATTATTACTTTTGTATACGTGTGGGTACCTTTTTTCTATCCCTGCCAGACAGGTTTTTTAACGGCCCACGCCCTCGTTTATCATTAATAAAGGGGTGTTCAAGTTTCTCGGCAATGAAAAGCTCCATTGTGGCAAAGATTAAAAATCAAATTAACCATCGTTCGGCATTTTCTACAGATCGACTTTGGTCGGTCGGGTCGCCAGGACAAGATCCCTGGGGCCTTGCTCGGTATCTCCTTAGATCGACTTCGGTCGGTCGGGTCGTCAGGACAAGATCCCTGGGGCTTTGCTCGGTATCTCCTTAGATCGACTTCGGTCGGTCGGGCCGCCAGGACAAGATCCCTGGGGCCTTGCTCGGTATCTCCTCGGATCGACTTTGGTCGGTCGGGTCGCCAGGACAAGATCCCTGGGGCCTTGCTCGGTATCTCCTCGGATCGACTTTGGTCGGTCGGGTCGCCAGGACAAGATCCCTGGGGCCTTGCTCGGTATCTCCTCGGATCGACTTTGGTGGTCGGTCGCCAGACAAGATCACAGGGCCTTGCTCGGTATCTCCTTAGATCGACTTGATCGGTCGGGTCGCCAGGACAAGATCACAGGGCCTCGCTCGGCATTTCCTATAGATCGACTTCGGTCGGTCGGGTCGTCAGGACAAGATCCCTGGGGCCTCGCTCGGCATTTCCTACAGATCGACTTCGGTCGGTCGGGTCGCCAGGACAAGATCCCTGGGGCCTTGCTCGACACCTCCGTAGATCGACTTCGGTCGGTCGGGTCGCCAGGACAAGATCCCTGGGGCCTTGCTCGGTAAGCATTCTCAATAGGCCGACCTCGGTCGATCGGTCGCCAAGACAAGATCTTTTGGACCTCGTTTTCAACCCAACCGCGACTCGGCCTCAATACCGATCGACCGTGCGTAACACTCGAGCCTACTACGCATCCGAAGCAAAGAACAAACACAGCAATCGACTTTGAAAAAATAGCTTCGAGAAGATGAAATACAAAAACCTGGGTTCAATCGATCAATTCGCCCCGCCACAAGCTTGACCAGGTGAGCTCCTCGGTGCAAAGCGATTTTATCAAGCTAGAAACCAGACCACTACGAACGAAAACGAAGAGCCAAAAACATGGGTAGTAAGTTCAAAGAAAAGAATTTTATTTCTGCAATTTGGTCCTGGTCACAAGCCCGACCAGGTGAGCTTCAAGTGTTTGCCGGGGGAGAAGGTGTGTATCCGGGAGAATACTCGGAAGCGGATGGACGCTCAGGAGAAGTCTCCAAAGGGAGAGGAGCAGTAGCCGAGGGAGCAACTGAAGGAACATCCTCATAAGGGGATCCCTCCTCTTCGGAACTGAGGTCTAGCTCCTCATCCGGAACGTCTCTCGGCTCCCCCTCGACCTGCTTCGCCATCTCCTCCAAGGAAAGTCCGAAAACTTCAGGAATAAGCGGCCCGGCATAATCTTCGAACGAGGGGCACGCCGACCCCTCAGGAGTATAAAGCTCGTGACCCCTCCTCAGCACCCTAAGGACCATGTCGCAGGCAAGCTCCAAACTCTCCTCGTACAAGAACCTCGTCTTCCATCGTTTGATGGCGTCGATCCGTTGCTTCCGCACAGACTGCCGCACCTCTGCCAAGGTTTTCTCGGCCCTGTCCCTTTCCACCATTGCGGAGCGACAATCTATGCGGAGCTGCTTATTAAGCTCCCGCTCCATTCTAACAGTCTCCCTCCACTCGACGACCTCTCTCCTCTCCATCCTCTCGATCTCCCTCTCTTTCTCTGCCTCGGCCAATCGAGCCAACAAAGACCTCTTCTCCTCCTCCAAGGATGCATTTTGAGCTTGGAGAAGTCTTTCCCTCCTCTACCTCCAACAGCCTGTCCTTCGAGGTCTTCGTTTGCTCATGCAGATCCGGACTTCTTGGTCCAGCGTCTCCAAATCTTGCAAAGACGGCGAGGGACATTATCGCTGTTCGACACCAAGACGAACAAGTCGAGATCCCAAATTCAGGCGCTCTTCTTTCCATCATCTCCTCGTCCACGGGAGGATAATCCCCTCGGTAAGATACGGGATACTTCGAGGTCACCGACCGTGGCATCCTTAGCAAGCAGGGCGGACTCCCATTGCCCATGGTTCGTGATCCGCACCTTCCCTTGCCCTTCTCGCTCCTCTCGAGATCGCCCACCGGACCAACTTCTTCCTCTTAAGAGGAGGCGCCTCCTCCTCTTCCTCCCTAAAGCAGCCCGACCCGCGTCAAGCTGGGACGAGGTAATGGCCGAGGCGTAGGGAAGGTCCCGGCACATGAAACATCCATCGGTCATGTCGAGTGGGGCAGCCCTCGATAAAGCGGCGTCTCCACCGGTCTCTCCACCTTTCCTTTTCTTCTGCGCAGATCGCTTTTCAACTTGGCGGCTCGGCACGATCTTCATCCACTCTCACCATGGCTGCACGATGACAAATCGAGTTAGAAAAAACTAACACATCAAATTCAACAATCAATACAATCACGAGGAGTCAACCGGACGGGCGGTTTCCCCTCTAGCCCGCTTAATCCGAGGCGGGACCGACGAGGAAGGAGTACCGAGGCTCCCGTGGATATCCCTGAATGAACCGATCGAAGTTGTATCTACCGAGCTCCTGGATCGACCAATCAACTCCCCTCCTCCCTACCGAGGGACAAGGTCGACGCGTCATTCCATTGCTCGGCCAGGGGATACCTCCACTGGTCGGCACTCGAAGGAAGACCGGGGCTTCACGAAAAGTACTTGACTCGCCAGATGAAACCTTGAGGGCGGCGAGGCGATACCGAGCATCCTTATACTGCAAGAAGGGAATCCCAGCCCCGGAGCTCGGACTGTGACTCATTCTCAGGAAATGGCGCAGAACGCCGACGGAAGGTGGATAGCCGAACTGATGGCACAGCAAGGACAGCCCGTTTATAAACCTCCAACTGTTTGGAGGAATCTGGCTCGGCAGCATCCCGTAGGTGGAGCACACCTCGTCAATGATTGGGGCATAGGGGAGTCTCATCCCACCAACCGAAAAGAAGTCGCCGGAAGCAATGAAGTACCCCGAAGTTCTTTGTGGATCCGCTCGTTCTGCAAAGCCAACCGAGGCGCCTAAGACGAAGGGATATTAAACTTAATCGCCAACCTATTCAACTCCCTACGGGTCATTGACGACGCCGTCTTCGGCGGTGTCCCCACAACCGCTCCGTCTCTTCTCTCTCTCATCAACGCCTCCTCCGCAACTCCGGCCACACTCCCAGAACTACCGTTCGACATGATAAACAAGAAAAAGACTTTTGGAAACGAAGAGGGAATGAAGAAAAAGGACGTACCTAATCGGAGTTTGGAAACAGGGAAATCGGACGGCGAAATGAAAGGAAATTTCTGAGAATCACGAGCGATGATAAGCAAACGAAGGCAAAGTACAAGCAAACGGGATAATGAAAGGAAACGTGAAAGCAGCCTCAACTCGTCGACCATGAGTATTTATAGGGGGTCGAAAGGAGGGACACTTGAAAGTGACCCAGTCGGGCTACGACACGTGGAGACGATCCGAGCTATGTTTCGGACATGCGGCACGATCCGAGCCACGTGAATTAGGGTTACTCGACAATAGAAGAGGCACGTGCGGTTGAAAGGAAGAGGCGCGGCGATTGAAAAGACGACTGGGGCGGTATGCGGCGCTTGCAAGGACGATCGTTTGATTACGAGCGGTTGTCGAAAGCACGCAGACCAAACAATAAATGTACCAAGTCCAAGGCGTCTGCCAATGATGGCGGGTCGACCTACTATAACGCGATCTGTCATGCAACAAGCGACAAGACCGATCAGTCGAGGGACCCTCAACCAATCAATCCTAATACTGACGATTAGGCACAACTGTGGTCGGCCATTACAAGCGACAGACCGATGTGTCAAGACCACCAACTAAAATCACCCGAGCTGCCTCAAACCGAGCTATAAGGCCAACGCTTGACCGATCGGCCACATTGCGACCCGTCCTGCTTTACTCATTATGAAGCGGCCGACGAATCACAACATACTCCTTCGACCCTTCTCTTCGCTCGGACTCGAGGAGTAGGGGGGCTTATGGTTGGGTCGGCAATATTGGGCCTGAGTCCAATATTACGGGCCGATCGATCGATCATGCACCCATGGCTTAATTTGGGTCTAATCCACAAAACCAGCCCGTCAGCATGAGAAAACCTCCCATGCACGTACGTGAGAAACGTAAGGACCTAAAACCTAGCAGGAAATCATATATAAGGTATGATTCTCTCATTATCAAGGTACGTAACTCATAACCTAGTGATTTCTCTGATTCGATCAATCCCACCTTCACCAAAAACCTTACTTGAGCGTCGGAGGGGCTACTCGGGACATCACCCCCGACGTGCCTTCCATTGTTTTGCAGGTACGTTCGCGTAGCTTGAATCACAGGAAGTTGCCAACCGATGGAACCAAACGGCAACGCATCGTTCGGCCAGAATCCGGCTGAACCAGTACCAATCCTTGCATATATTTTCTGACGCTTGATAATCTGTAAGTTTGATTGGTTGGTTTCGTTTGAATGGTAGATGATCAGCCTCACACTTTTTTTCTTTTCTGGACCTTCAAACATGTTTACTTTTCTTTGGTGCAATATGTGACATGAAATGGTACGATGAAGCTTAGCTTTAGAAAATAATTTAATCTTATGTTATAAAATGTACAACATAAGAGTAATGCTATAAAATTAAGTTTGAAGAAAAGAAATTAAGTTTCATTTAATTAATGCTATAAAATTAATCCCATATTTAAACCGGCACTATAAGTTTCTTTATCTATATTTTCAAAATTTATCTCTTTCTAATCTTTCTAATTATAAAGAAAACATTTAAACAATTAAACTTTAGAAGTTCGTGTTTATAACACATGTTCCATATTAGGCCCTGCGCTTTAAGCTCCCGACGAATTAGGTAGGACACGACATGATTGATGTGGAATAAGCTTCTTAGTAATTAATCTCTGAAGTAAGATACTGCTAAAATTTAACTCATTGTACTGAAAAAAAATTCAAGCTTGGGAAGTTGTTAATGTAAGTAAAACGACGTCTCCTTTTCATGTTAAGTAAAATTAATTTAATTAATTATATGAGTGATTTTAATTATTAAAAAATTATCACTTAATTTTTTAGATATGTTTTAAGAAATCAAACATAATCAAACATGTCTTTTAGATATGTTTTATTTCTTAAATGGCAACAAGCGGTTGTAATAGGAGTTGGGGGCTGTTGTCTTGCGAAGATTGGCAAACAATACTTGCAGAGGGACGTGAAGTGTCAGGAATCCACATTATTGAGCAATTTTAGAATAATTCATAAATATATGGTAATTTTTTCTTTACAAAATATCTTTTAAGATGGAGATAAATATAGGCTCAAATTTATAATGATATTAAAGTTTAAACTTGTCTCAATAATTTAGGTAGCGCTCGGCTTATTATAACCTCTTAATGTTGGACCAATGGTGGTTGACAAATAAAATTCCTTTATGTTTTGATAATTATAAAATATATAGAATTGATTAAGAAATTATTTCAGAATTTTAATTAAAGGACCAATGCAATTTCAAGTGATAATTTCCAAGGATGCAAGTGATAGACAATATTCAAAATTCAATCTACAAATGTCAAAGAGATAAAATATCAAGAAATCAAGTCAGTAATAATCTTCTATGATCAAGAGAAGATAGACAACGTCCAAAAGATGATCTTAGTAAAGATTATGGATAGAGGTATTGAAAGATCGAAGATTATCTGCAAATTTATTTGTTGGAGAATTTCCAGTCGACTACAAACATTTACAGTCGACTGAAAATTAACATATCTGATAAGTGGGGCTCATTCCAGTCGACTACAAACATTTTCAGTCGACTACAATCTTTCCAGTCGACTGTTCGAAGACCAGAGATTATTTTCGTTAGTTCCAGTCGACTACAAACATTTCCAGTTGACTATAATCAGCAAAAATGTTTGTTCCAATGATCGATATTGGTTCGAATGACTATCATCTTTCCAATGACTAAAAGATAAATGATAACATTATGATTTAATTCAATGATTCTAAAACGAGAAGAAAATCTTTTTCAACGTTCATAAGAGATCTTCAACGGCTACAAGAGGGTTTCCAACATCTATATTGATCCAGAAGCCTGCAAATAAATAGATGAACACCAAAAGATCGATGAGTGCCGAAAATAGCAAAGCATACTGATCATAGTTTATATTTCTCAAATTATTACTCTCAATTCTTTTAGCACATTCAAGTGTATCTAGCTATCTTGAGCTTTACTTCAGTTTTTTATCATCTTTATTATAAGCTTAGTGATTAGAGGAAAATCACTGGTGAGGTTGGATTTGTGCCGGAAATCAAATCGGGTTGTGAGGTGCTGCTTGAGCCGAAATTCAAGTGGTTGTAAAAGTTCACACTGAACTAAAAAGTATAAAATATAGTGGTTTGCCAAATCCTAAGTGGGAGCTTAGGTAGAGGACGTAGGTTTTAGCACCAAACCTCTATGAAAACAGTGTTTGTCATTCTTCCCTACTCTCTTTGTTTAATCTATTTGATTGCTTGTGTATTAACTTGTTAATTTTTGTAGATCTTTGCGGAAAAGATTAAACAATTTATTTAACCTCCCCTTCTAGATCGCTTTCAATTAGTATCAGAGCATAAATTCCAGGGATGACGCTAAGTCTGTCACATAAAAATCTGGAGGAAGAAGGTAACACTAATAATTGTCCTCCTTTGTTTAATGATTCTAACTACTCTTCTTGGAAAAATTCTATGAAGTATCATATCATAAACGAGGGAGTGGAGTATTAGAAGATCATCATCTTCGGCCCACATGTTCCATTGAACGAAAACGGTCAGGTAAAGATGAAGCTGGAGTATGACGACAATGATTGGAAGCAAGCTTACATCAATGCCAAAGCCATGAAGTTGATCTACTGTGCTCTTACTGTTGAGGAGAGAAATCAAGTGAATTCTTGCACAAGTGCTCAAGAAATATAGGAGAGACTTCGGATCACTCACGAAGGAACCAACCAAGTTCGAGAAACCAAAATCAACATGCTACTTCATGATTACGAAATGTTTTTCATAAAGGAAGGTGAGTCTATTTTTACTATGCTTGATCGTTTTGCAGAAATTATTAATGGTTTAGGGAATCTCGGTAAGCACATGACGGATAGCGAGAAGGTGAAAAAGATCCTTCGGTCATTGCCAAAAGAATGGGATTCACAAGTTACAGCAATTATGGAGTCTAAAGATCTCAATCGATTGGAGTTCAATGCCTTGGTGGGATCACTTATAAACTATGAGATCATCCTTAAATCAAGAGGCGGTAGAGGTAAGTCACAAAAATCAATTGCTTTTAAAGCTAATACTTCTTCTGTTGATGAAAGTGATGAAGAATTAGATGAGGAGGAAGAAGATAAAGAGTTAGCAATGTATGCTAGGAACTTGAGAAAATTCAAGGGACTACTCAAAAATAGGAAGAGAGAATTACATGGTGGAAGAAATGACGAAAAGAAGAAGTACACCATGGAAAGAAGGACCAAAAGTTATGAGGAAAAGAAGAGCAATGAAGAATGTTGGAAATGTGAAAAAAGAGGACATCATGCTAGAGAATGTAAAAGTTCTTCCGTTTTCCATAAAAATGATAAGTATGACAAAGGTAAAAAAGAAAGCTAGTCTTGTATCCACTTGGAGCGATGATGAGGAAGCTTATCAAAGCAATGATGAAAACAACTTAGCTCTTATAGCAAGTAGCTCCATGACAAGTGATGACGAGGATGAGGTAATGATTATTGATCAAGATCTTAAAGATTCTTTTACTGCCTTGCAAATTGACTTTGAAGAAGCTATTGATATTAACAACAAATTGCGAAAAAGAATAAGAGAACTTGTTGCTGAAAATAATGTTTTGCATGAAACTATTGATGATTTAGATTGCTCTAAGGAAGACCACTCTACATGTCTTGCTGAAAAAGAAAACTTATCTTGTGAACTTGATAAACTTAGAAAAGAGTTTTCTTATGTTGTTGGAAAATTTGTTGATGAAAATGAGAAGTTTGAAAAGATGTTGCCTTTACAAAGATATTCAATTTCTAAACATGGTTTAGGATATGATCCTTTTGATAGAGATTGCTCACTGATTTCTAAATTCACTAAAAATGGAAAAGTTGCTAAATGTGCTAGATGTTTGAGAGATGGTCATAATGAAATTGCTTGTAAAAGTATTAGGAGATGTATTACTGTGAAGAAAATCTGGGTGGTAAAGGAACAAAACCTTCAAATGTAGTTTATTTGACTAACCATAATGGACCCAAAATGGCTTGGGTACCAATGAGAAGAAAAAATATTTCTGATGCAGGTATAAGCAAGGAATGAAAATCCACCAAGCACATGGTACATTGACAGTGGATGTTCAAGGCGTATGAGTGGAGATAAGAATCTATTTGCAGAAATCAGACCAAAGAGCCAAGGATATGTCACATTTGGAGATAACAATAAAGGTAAAGTCATTGGTATTGGTAAAGTGGGTAAGGAACCTTTGCCTACCATTGACAATGTGTTACTTGTTGATGGATTGAAACATAATCTGTTGAGTGTTTCTCAATTATGTGATATGAACTTTAATGTGTCATTTGAATCATCTCATTGTGTAGTTAAGAAAGATGAAAATATTGCATTCATTGGTTTAAGGCATGGAAATACATATGTTGTTGATCTACATGATGATAGTTCTTTTAATGAAAAGTCTTTAGTGACATTAGAAGAAAATGCATTTTTATGGCATAGAAAATTAGGACATGCTCCATTGCCTTTGATTTCTAAACTTTCTAAAAATGATATAGTGAGAGGCTTGCCTAAAATAAAATTTGTTAAGGATCATTTGTGTGAATCATGTTTGAAAGGTAAACATGTTAGAGAATCATTCAAACTAAAGAAAGAAATTTGTACATCTAGAATTTTAGAACTTATTCATATGGATTTGATTGGACCATCTAGGCATGTTAGTCTTAGTGGTAAATTATATGTACTTGTAATTGTAGATGATTTTTTCAGATTTACTTGGGTGAGATTTCTTGCAAATAAAAGTGATGCTTTTAACGAGTTTACTAAGTGGTGTAGGTTGGTACAAAATGAAAAGAACTTGACAATTGTTGCAATAAGAACCGACCACGACGGAGAGTTTGATTGTGAACCATTCAAAAAATTATGCGATAAATATGGAATGGAGCACAATTTTTCAACACCGAGGACTCCGCAACAAAATGGTGTAGTAGAAAGGAAAAATCGCTCACTTGAAGAGATGAGTAGAACGATGCTGAATGAATACAATCTTCCTAAAACATTTTGGGCGGAAGCAATCAATACCGCATGCTATGTTATCAACAGAGTGCATCTTAGACGGGACAAAAACAAAACACCATATGAGTTATGGAAAGGTAAGAAACCCAACATTTCGTATTTTCATCCTTTTGATTGTAAAGTATTTATTCATAATAATGGAAAGAACAATTTAGGTAAATTTGATTCAAAATTTGATATTGGTATATTTCTTGGTTATTCACTAACTAGTAAAGTATTTAGAGTCTATAATAATAGAACTAGGTGTGTTGAAGAAAGTATTCATGTTAAATTCGATGATATAATTTTACCCCCGAGAAAGGTTTGTTTTGATGATGATGCAGGAAATTTAGAAAATGACGTTGAAGAAAAAGAAACCAATGTTGAAGAAGAAAAATTAGATCATATTCCAAGCACGAAAACATGGGCAAAGGCAAAGAATCATCCTATGGAGCAAGTCATTGGTGGCTTAAATGATGGTTTAAGGACTAGGAGAAATACATACGAATACATGAGCAACTCAGCTTTTATTTCACTGGTAGAACCCAAGAACATTAAAGAAGCTCTTGAAGATGAAAATTGGCTGATGGCTATGCAAGAAGAACTAAATCAATTCAAGAGGAATAATGTATGGGATTTGGTAGCTCCACTAAAGGATAAAACCATCATTGGAGTCAAATGGGTAAATAGGATAAAATATGATGAGAACGGTGAAGCAGTCAAAAATAAGTCAAGGTTAGTAGCTCAATGATTTTATCAAGAAGAGGGACTTGACTATAATGAGACATTTGCACCAGTAGCTCGATTGGAGGCAATCAGATTATTATGTGCCTTTGCTTCACATAAAAGAATCAAATTAAATCAAATGGACATCAAAAGTGCATTTCTCAATGGCTACATTCAAGAGGAAGTGTATGTTAAACAACCACCGGGTTTTGAAGACCATGAGCATCTGGATTATGTATACAAGCTCAAGAAGGCACTTTATGGATTAAAGCAAGCACCAAGGGCATGGTATGAAAGGTTAAGTAATTTTCTTACTTAAAATAGTTATATTAGAGGTAAAGTTGATAACACTTTATTTATAAAGCATGTTAATCAAGATATGTTAATTTGCCAAATATATGTTGATGATATTGTTTTTGGTGCTACTAATGAGTATTTGTATAAAGAATTTAGTGATTTAATGCAAAGTGAGTTCGAAATGAGCATGTTGGGAGAGCTTAAATTCTTTCTAGGACTGCAAATCAAGCAATATAGAGATGTCATATTCATTCATCAATCCAAATACACCAAAGGGCTTTTAAAGAAGTTCAACATGGATGGATGCAAAGTAGCAGCTACTCCAATGGCATCAAATTTGGTCTTGGAAAAATCTGAACATAAAGAGGATGTTGATCAAAAACTCTAGAGAGGTATGATTGGCTCTCTTTTATATTTAACTGCTTCTAGACCAGATATAATGTTTGCTACGTGTTTATGTGCTAGATTTCAATCCTGTCCTAAAATTTCTCATTTGACTGCTTGCAAAAGAATTTTTAGATATTCGAGTAAAACTGTTAATTATGGTTTATGGTATCCTTGTTGTGATTCTTTTGACTTGTATGCATATAGTGATGCTGATTATGGTGGTTGTAGAATTGATAGAAAAAGTACTAGTGGTATATGTCATTTCTTAGGATCATCTTTGATATCTTGGGCTAGTAAGAAACAAGTAAGTGTAGCTATTTCTGCTGCTGAATCTGAATATGTAGCAGCTAGAAGTGCATGTGCCCAAGTTCTTTGGCTTAAACATCAATTGCTTGATTATGATATTCTGATTAAAAATATTCCAATTTATTGTGATAATACCAGTGCAATTTGTTTAAGTAAGAATCCAATTTTGCATAGTAGAACAAAACACATTGAAATTAGACATCATTTTATTCGTGGTCATTGTTTGAGAGGTGACATTGTTTTGAAACATGTTTCGTCTAGTGATCAATTGGCTGATATTTTTACTAAACCTCTTAAAGAAGATGTTTTCATAAATATTAAATTGAAACTTGGTATGTGTGATTTAAATTCCTTTGGTTGAATTTAGTTTTTTGCATATACTATCATATCAAAATGATCTGGCAAAATAAGTAATTTCATCGGAGATACATCATCATGATTTACATTTAGTGAATTTGTTAAGGTTTAGAAAATTCCAGTCAAGTCGACTGATTTTGAGGTGAATAGACGTACCGGTCGACTAGAGGGACATGACAAGTTGACTAGTGATGAAGATAAGAACGTACCAGTCGACTAGTGGGACACGATAAGTCGACTAGTGTATCAAAAGAGGACGTACCAGTCGACTAGTGAGACAACAAGTCGACTAGCACTTACACGGGTCTTCTAAATTAAACCCATTATTCTATTTTTATTTCAAATTTCATCATCTTCTACCTACAACAAACCTCTCACTCGACTAAACCTCTCAAACTCTAAAGAATCAACTCTTTCATCTTCAATCTACTTCTAAAAACCTCAAACTCTTTCCTCTCTAAACATCACATCTATTTCTTTCTCTAAAAACCCATTACTTCTTGTTTTTCCGAAAACCCATTCTCTTCTCCCTTTGCCATTTTTGTCCTCCAAGTCGGCTAATCCGTCAAAATTTATTCAAATTCAACACTAACATCATCAACCCACTTCCAAATAGTCGAAACCCCTATCTTATTTCCTCTCTTCATCTCAAAAATCTCATTTTTGTACCATCAAACCCTAACCTACGACATTCTCTATTTTTTTTTTAATTTGTCTACAATCTTCAAGCTTTTCACCATGGCTCCACGAAAGGGTAATGGAAAAGGAAAGCAAGTGGATGCAGCATCTCAAAGCCCACGAGTTCGTGGGTCTTCTTCACGGGGTGGTGTAGAACGTGAAAATGATGAGGTTGAGTCCTGATTTGTGTCGAAGGAGGCTCAAAGTCTCTATTACAAGGTACTGAAAAATGAAGTTCTTATCCCTTCTATGAAGTTTGAATGGCTGAGTTAGATCACAGTGAGTATATGATGTTGTTTACGGACCTTAATAGCTTAGGCTTGCGATTTTTTCTGGGTTTTTCGGATGAAATCTATGAAGATTTGATCAGAGAATTTTATGCTAATTTGGTTGTGGTTAGAAGTGATGTTGATCGTGGAGTAATTTTGCAATCAAGTGTTCAAAGAAAGGAGATTTTTATTTGTGAACAAAATCTGTCCACTTGGTTGAAGTTACCCACCGGTGGAGTTAGGCCTAGAGCCTCATTGTTAGACTTTAATATTTTGAGACATGAAAATGGAGATACTGACGTGGAAGCTGATGAAAATTTCGGGTATACTGAAGAGAAGGGAGATGCACTGCTGGATAGCCTTTGTTCGACTCATTCCTCACCACCCTATGAGGCAATGGATTTGCCTCTGAATTATAGGATGTTGCATTATGCTATTAATCGAGTAATATATCCTAAGAAGGCAAGTAACAACCATATTACAACTTTGGATAAGGAAATTCTATGGCATTTGGAAGAAGGAAGACAAATTAATTTTCCTAGTCTGATTATGCAAATGATGAGGAAGAAGGCGAATTTATTAAGAGGCGAGCTTAAGAGTAACACGGGAAAGCATAAAGGCATGCCATATGCTGCCTTGATTACATATATTGCCAAATTGCAAAAGGTTGATTTTAGTTCCTATAATCATTATCCATATCCCCAAAGTTGGAGATTTACACCTTACAATTTAAGAAGCATGAAGTTGGTGAAAACAATTGAAAAAGGTTGGGTGTATTCAGCTCGTGTGGCAAAACTTGGTTTGACATTGGAAGATGAACAAGTACCTAAGAGGCAACGTTTAAAGCAGGCTGCTGATCGTCCAAGTAGCTCTCAGCCAAGTAATGTGCGACAAAGTGAGGTCTCTCACAAGGACCTTCATAACATTCACGATCAACTGGAAGATTTAAATGATCGTGTAGATGATATATAGAGTATATTTATACGGTTGGCGAAAAGAGTTGACGAACAACATAGTATGCTTAAGAAGATTTTTGATAAGTTAGGATGTCGACATGATGATGTTTCTCGTCATTGATGGCTGTTGCATTTGCTCCCGACTGATATTTGTTTCTTTGTTTCATTAACATTTTCATTCCGTGTTGGTTTGTCCTTTGCAACTTTTGGATATTTGTGTGATTTTTGTTTTATGGTTTGTTTTTGAATTGTCATGAAGTTTGCAAATTCCAATTTTGTTTTGATCATGACAAAAAGGGGGAGTCAGAAGTTTGAAATTTTATTCTTACTGTCTAGAAAAATTGTTTCCACGTTGATTAAATTTCTGGATTATGAAATTGTGCTAAATTTATTGGATTCATTGATTTATTGATTAAGGGGAAGTTTAACTAACCAATTAGACAAGGCATAAAAACCTTGATCAATTTTTCTTTGTTTTCAATTTCTTAAACAATTTATAAATGTTTTGTCATTATCAAAAAGGGGGAGATTGTTGGACCAATGGTGGTTGACAAATAAAATTTCTTTATGTTTTGATAATTATAAAATATATAGAATTGGTTAAGAAATTATTTCAGGATTTTAATTAAAGGACCAATGCAATTTCAAGTGATAATTTCCAAGGTTGCAAGTGATAGATAATATTCAAAATTCAATATACAAATGTCAAAGAGATAAAATATCAAGAAATCAAGTCAGTAATAATCTTCTATGATCAAGAGAAGATAGACAACGTCCAAAAGATGATCTTAATGAAGATTATGGATAGAGAAATTGAAAGATCGAAGATTATCTGCAAATTTATCCGTTGGAGAATTTCCAGTCGACTACAAACATTTCCAGTCAACTGAAAATTAACATATCTGATAAGTGGGGCTCATTCCAGTCGACTACAAACATTTTCAGTCGACTACAATCATTCCAGTCGACTGTTCGAAGAGCGGAGATTATTTTTGTTAGTTCCAGTCGACTACAAACATTTTTAGTCGACTATAATAAGCAAAAATGTTTGTTCCAGTCGACTGATACTGGTTCCAGTCGACTAGCACTAGTCGACCAGTCGACTATCATCTTTTCCAGTCGACTAGCAGCACAACATATAACATTATGATGAATTCAATGATTCTAAAACGGGAAGAAAATCTTTTTCAATGTTCAACGGCTACAAGAGGATTTCCAACGTCTATATTGATCCAGAAGCCTGCAAATAAATAGATGAACACCAAAAGATCGATGAGTGCCAAAAATAGCAAAGCATACTGATCATATTTCATATTTCTCATATTATTGCTCTCAATTCTCTTAGCACATTCAAGTGTATCTAGCTATCTTGAGCTTTACTTCAGTTTTCTATCATCTTTATTGTAAGCTTAGTGATTAGAGGAAAATCACTGGTGAGGTTGGATTTGTGCCGGAAATCAAATCGGATTGTGAAGTGTTGCTTGAGCCGGAATTCAAGTGGTTGTAAAAGTTCACACTGAATTAAAAAGTGTACAGTATAGTGGTTTGCCAAATCCTAAGTGGGAGCTTAGATAGAGGACGTAGGTCTTAGCACCGAACTTCTATAAAAACAATGTTTGCCATTCTTCCCTACTCTCTTTGTTTAATCTATTTGATTGTTTGTGTATTAACTTGTTAATTTTTGTAGATCTTTGCGGAAAAGATTAAACGATCTATTCAACCCTCCCTTCTAGATCGCTTTCACTTAATATATCCATCACATGGTTACTCCTATTCATGTTAAAATAATTTATAAATATATAACAAAATTTCAGTAATAAGTACTTTTTACGTGTAAATAAGCCCAAATTTATGATGAAGAGATGATTCTCTATCATGTGTCACGTTTATGATAATACAATATGTTAGTATATCTATTTTGATATTATTTATTAATTGGACATATAAAATATTAATTGAATAATGACTTGGATTCAAAAGATATATGAATAGTCTTTTAGCTGAAAAAGAATTCTACACTACATTATAGTCTATCATTATGAAAACATTGGAATTAAAATACTGCTGATTTTGTAGATTTTGGATATTGAAAAAAAAAAACAAAGAAATGTGGTTGTTGTGTATTTGAAGTACATATCTATCTACAGCTGAAGTATATCTCATGGTAGTGTGCTTAAAACATTGGAGTATGCATTAAAAAATAAAAGAAGTAGGCGTTGAAAAAAAGAGGGCTTCGGTGGTTTTTGGGATCTTGCAATTAAATGGGGGGGTGGGCATTAATTATATATATATGTATAAGCTTACGTGATCTTTGGTAATATAAGACAAAGGTAAGTTGCAAGATCTTGGTGTGACCCACGGCATCTCTCTATCTTCTACTCATCTTGTAAAAATCATGCAAGCCTGGAGAAAATATGCAGCAGAAGTCCTAGATATGTGTGTGTATCATTGAAGCTGTGGATATCTCGTGTGTTTGAAGAATATTTGTTGGCTGCGCATATGAAGATTTTTAGTTGAATATAGTATCAAAAGTGACTCACGGTTAAGTCACTGTAGGCATGGGTGAGACATTTGGTTGATGGCGCAGTGATTTTCTATTGCAGTAATTAACGTGAAGGCTCAGTGAGAATTATCTGTAAAATGTTCCACATGTCTTGATGTTATGATACACCGAAGTTCATATTCAGTGAAGTGATTTTTGGGCTTTTAATTGAAGAAATACCGTGAGTTGTTTTTCTGTGAAGAAAGGGTGAGCTACGATGGAGATGAATTTATAGAGAAGTTGTCTTTAGTGTATTTAGTTTTCGTTCTTTATTATTTTAATTACTTGAGTCATTTGTTCATTATTTTTTGTTAAAAGATTGATTGAGAAAATCCTCTGTTGAGATTAGTACGAGACGGTCGTACTATTGGGTGTGAAATTCTTTCACGGGAAGTTAGATTGAGAGATAATGCTAAGAGTTGAGTAGTGTCGACTCAATAAAGCCTTGGATAAAACTATTGTACTTCAATGAAAGTGATTAAGTTGAGTGAGAGCTCCGCATATTAAGAAGAAAAAGGTTGTAAAACATAATTGATCAGAAGTTGTATCTTTTTTTTCATTGATACATAGCCTAATTTATAGAATGATTATACGCAGTAGGGCTACAATTTAGGAACATGATGTGCACTACTAGTAGTTGGTTAGGCTTGATCCTACTATTAAGGGATATGACCATGATCTCCTATTTGGTTACAACTTCTAATCTAACACTCCCCCTCAAGTTCGACGATGGGATCTCTCACACCTGACTTACGTAGTGCTTCATGAAAGGTCCGCCCCACAACGGCCTTTGTCAAAATATCAGCCAACTGGTCTTCTGATTGAACATATGGTTAGTTAACAATGCCACCCTCCAACTTTTCCTTGATGAAATGTCGGTCAACTTCTACATGTTTGGTTCTGTCATGTTGCACTAGATTCTCTGAAATGCTAATAGCTGCCTTGTTATCACACAACAGTTCACAAGCCCTTCTTGGTGGAAAACCAAGTTCAGTCATCAATTTCACCAGCCATAGTAACTCTACCAAGCCTTTAGTTATTCCTCTAAATTTTGCTTCAGCACCGGAGAGCACCACCACCTTTTGTTTCTTGCTTTTCCAGGTTACCAGATTTCTCCCTATAAGAGAAAAATATCCAGAGGTTGATCTTCTATCTACTGGATTTCTAGCCCAGTCTGCATCTGTGTAAACTTTTACTTCTAAATTCCCATTATTCTGGAATAAGACTTCGTTCCCAGATGTTCCTTTTAAGTATCGAAGGATTCTGACAATGACATCCATGTGTTGTACCTGTGGCTCGTGCATAAACTGACTCACAACTCTAACTACATATGCTATGTCTGGTCTAGTATGGGCAAGGTATATCATTCGCCCTACCAGTCTCTGATATCTACCACGATCAACAGGTTCAGCTTCCTTTTCTATCTTCAGACTATGGTTCAACATAATCGGTGTTTCAGTTGGCTTACAGTCAACAAGCCCAGTTTCTGCAAGAAGATCTAGCACATATTTTCTTTGAGAGATAAATATCCCTCGTTTTGATCTGAGCACCTCTAATCCCAAAAAATACTTAAGACCTCCCAAGTCCTTCATTTCAAACTCCTCAAACAAGTGTCTCCGGAGACGGCTCATTTCTTCCGAATCGTTTCCAGTGAGAATCATAAAATCTACATAAATGATAAGACAAGTAACCTTCTCACCCTTTCTCTTCAGAAACAATGTGTAGTCAGAGTTGCTCTGTTTATATCCTAGATGCTTCAGTGCTATGGTGAATCGTCCAAACCAGGCTCGTGGTGATTGTTTCAACCCATAAAGTGCTTTCTTTAGTTGACATACCTCATTCTGTTGGAACCTATGGGCAAAACCAGGTGGTGCTTCCATATAAACTTCTTCTTTCAATTCTCCAGGCAAGAATGCGTTTTTCACGTCGAACTGATGTAGTGGCCAGTTCAGGTTTGCTGCTAAAGAGAACAACACCTTGATAGCATCAAGTTTTGCCACGGGGCTAAAAGTTTCTGAGTAGTCTACTCCATATGTCTGTGTATACCCTTTTGCAACCAACCGAGCTTTATATCTTTCCACTGTCCCATCTGCTTTGTATTTTATGGTAAACACTCATCTGCACCCAACCGTCTTCTTCCTCGGAGGCAATACACATTTTTCCCACGTGCCATTTTTTTCTAAAGCATTCATTTCTACTCCCATTGCTTGTCGCCACTCCTGTTTCTCCTTAGCTTCTTCAACTGTCCGAGGAATAGCTTCAGTATACAACACTGTGGTAAAGACCTTGGCTTCTACTAACAGGCTCCCCCTTACTACATTAGCCACAGGATATCTGGATGCTCTGAAAGTGTGTTATGGTGAATACCTCTATGGTGGTACTCCCCGTGTGGTCCGTGAGGGAAGAACATACCCCCTGGTGGGCTCTATGGTTTCATTTTTTGGTGTTGAGGATGCAGGAGATTGATTAGAGTGATCGGAAACAAAGTTATCAAGGATAGGAGTTGTTACCTCTTGAGGAGTATCCGACCGAGGAGATCCTTGGGGTGATTCTGATTCGATGGGCATTGCTACGTTATCAGAGGTCGCTGGTCTGGTGGGCCCAAGTATTGGTAGATTTGGGTGTATGAGCCAACTTAGTGTGTCGATTTCTGATTTCTCCCCCTGACCACTGAGCTGGGTAGTATAGAAGTATTCGGTTTCTAAGAAGTCGCAGTCCATAGTGGTGAACATGCTACAGGAAGAGGGATGGTAACATCTATAACCTTTCTGATTAACCCCATACCCAACAAAGACGCACTTAAGGGCAAAAGGATCAAATTTAGAATGCTCCATTTTCGGGATATGGACAAAGACAGAGCACCCGAATATTCGGGGTGTGAGGGCTAAAGGGGCAGGAGCCAGGAATAGTGGTGTGAGTGGAAAGTGTGCGGAGAAGTGTTTGTAGGTTTAGTATTTTGGTAGGCAAGCGGTTTAGGATATATACAGCGGTGGCAATAGCTTCCGACCAGAAAAATTGAGGGACACTAAATTCAAGTAGTAAGGCTCTGGTAATTTCAAGGATGATTCGGTTTTTTCTTTTGACCACTCCATTTTGTTGTGGTGTATTAGGACAAGTGGTTTGGTGGATTAACCCTTGTTCTTGGAAGAATGTTTTCATAGAATGATTGACATATTCTCCGTCATTATCAGTCCCAAGGATTTTAATGGATTTCTGGAACTGAGTATGGACCATATTATAAAAGTGCATGAATTTTTGGGGAAATTCAGATTTATTTTTCAGGAAATATACCCAAGTCATATGAGTACAATCATCCACAAAAATCAAGAAAAAACGAAACATATGATTTCCAGAATTAGGAGCTGGGCCCCACACATCAAAATGTACCAAATCAAATATATGTTCGACTCGAGTATTACTAGGAAAAAAAGCTTTTCGATGACTCTTGGCTAGTACAAATGTATCATGTAACATCCCATCACTGATGGGAAGGGTAAAATAGTAATTTGGGACGGGTTATGATTGTGTAAACTTGTCTCGGTATGTTCATGCATAACATGGCCTACACCTACATATGAATAGTAATTTTTGTATATGCACATGACTGTACATGCATTCATGGCATTTCCCGGTATAAGTAATTTTTTGAAAAATGTGATTGTTGAGTTTGAAAATTTAAATAGAGTGGATTTTTGTGTGTTTTATATTTTTTGAGAAATTTTCAAAATTTTTCTGAAAAATTTTGGGGTAATTTTTGGACTAGAAAAATGCCAAGGGGCAGAATAATTATTTACCAATAGTAGAAATTACCGTCCAATGGCTATGAATTTTAAATTTATGATTTTAGGATTTTTTTATTAGAGCCATTGGAAATTCGGGGATTAATTAGAATACAAATTAGGTTTAAATGGATTAGTTTATAAGTGATATAAAGGTGAATGCTTAGAATTTGGACATGTGGCAAGTGACAAGTGTCACTTGCCAAGCCATGTCTTTAAATTACCAATTGTTTAAGTTTTGAAGCCCATTTTGCTCCCTCTCACGATGTTTATTTTTTCAAAAGCCATTGGAGAGTTGTTTTGGGTGTCCTCCTCTCATTTTCGTAGCTTTTCTTCTTCCTCTTCTTCATGAGATTTGATCTTCCCAACCTCCATTGTTGTGAACCTCCCATACACCTTCCACCTTGCTCTCTCTCTTTTCTATTAAATTGCTAACCTTCCAACCCTAAAAATGGTGTTGATCGTGGGTGGTGTTTGAGGTTAGGTATTGGTGTTTTTCTTGAAGAACTTTAAGAAATGGAAGCTTAACCAAGTAAGTTTTGCTTCTAATGTCATAGGCATAGTTAATTAAAGCCAAAATGACGATTAACTTGAGTTATGATGTTTTGATATTGCAAGGTTTATGTTTGTGTCATGGATGATGATAAATTATGTTCATACCTTGTTTTTTTATGTGTTGGATGAGTGATAATGCATGTAAGGGTATAGAGAGGTTTGGAGATTGAATGGATTTCAAAGGGGTGATTGGATGAGTGTAAAGAAGAGGTACATGCAAAGTCTTGAAAGTGTAAAAATCTGGAAATGCCCTTTGAGTATGCTTCAATGTATTGGCCATAACTCTTTCTATAGTTGAGCAATTGAGATGAGGTTTGGATTAAATTAAACTTGATAAGTTTGGCTAAAATGCTTATGAAGGAAGTGATGCTTAATTATGGCTTGAAGGGGTCTGAATTTGGCCTTGAAAGAGGACAATATGTGCAGGATGAACAGTAACCGAGAATGTGTGACCTGAAACTTTGGGAAAATTTTCTAGGATGATTGAGACAGATTTTGCTAAATGGGCTTTCATGAAAATTGAATATTTTCTTACTAGTTTTCTGTCACCGCTAAGTATGTCATTTTTCGATTTTTAGGTTAAAAGTTATGACTTGTTAACCTTCAGATGATTTTTCTAAAGTTTATATGTTTTGTGTGTGAAATGTCTCTTAAGTATAGGTTTTGTGGTTACTATACTTTGAGGCTAATTATGGACTGTTATGGTTGAAATTGGTTCAAGTGATCTTATAGAAAGTTGTAGAGAAATGTTTCAGCTTTGTAATGATGTATAATATGCTATTTGTGGATGTAAGAATTGTGAGTGATGAATTTGTAAAGGATGAATATGGTGTAGGTGATATCCTTATTGAGCAGTCTTTAACAGGGCAGCCACAATCATGTGAGAATTTGATATAGTTAGATGTGCAATTTGCTTCTAAGTCCATGAGAATTGTAGCATGTTTTCTGATCTTTTCATTGATATAAAGAATAAAATTTTTGAAAAATGGGATAGGAAGTTATGATGTTGAGAAGATTATGGTACTGTTAGGATGACATGTGCAGGACAGAAACTTTGCTTGAGATTTTGACCCATTTAGAGATAGAATTTGTTTCCAAGTTGTCATGAAAGTTGTAGCATATGTTCCAATCTTTCTTTTGACATAAAGTTTGGAAGTTTTGGGTAAAGGGAATGAGAAGTTATGAATTTTCGAAGTTTCTGTTACTATTTGACATGATCATTAGTGGACAGAAATTTCAAAGTGGTTTTTGACTCCCTTAGAGGTCAAATTAATTTTTCTGTTCTTCATGAAAGTTATAGGTTGCATTTTGCTCTTTCCATGAATATAAAGTATGGAATTTTTGGCTAAGGGGACAAGAAGTTATGATTTTCGAAAATGTTGCACTGTTTTGGAACATTTGTGATTAGGCAGAAACTTGGATTTGCATTTTTGACACTCTTAGGGGTGAAATAGGTTTGTGAGGCCTTGAAGGAACTTATAGGGTTTTCTGTGCTCTTTCTAATGATACCAAATTTGTCAACTTTGGACACTTGTGTGAAAAGTTAGGTTTTGTAAAAAAAAGGGGGAAATAAGTGCAAAGGTTCTTAGTTTGTTTTGTTCCATTTTGATCCTTTTACCATTCTTTCGTGTATAATTTTGTCATCCGACCTCCGATTGACTCGATTTTTGAGGTGTCGGATTCATAAGTCATTTAATTACTCTTCATGAGAAATTGTAAATTTTTAGAGATGAAATTGACGTGATTTGACTAGGTTAAAGTTAGAGGACCAAGCAATTATTTTTTTGGTCCGTGTTTTAGCAGCAATTAGACCATAGGGATCCGAATTGAGTGATTTTAGTGTCTATGGATTCCTAATGTATAGAGGAATTTTTCTATCAAGGAGAGGTTGCCTAGGTTACCCTATGTGTACTAGTTTATCGATCGGGAGTAGTAGACCCGAAAGTATGGTTTTCGAAAAAATTGCAATAAACGTAAATTGCGAGTTTAAGAATTTTAGTGCGGCTAAACCCTAGGCATACCTGAGTTGTGATAACGAAATAGTGTTTGAGAAAAAATTTATAGATTGATATCAGGATAATCATGAACATGCATTGTACATATATATGCATTAATGTTTATAAGGGTGCAAAATTATTAATGTGTGTGCAACGGATTGAATAAATGAGTTGTGCAGACTCAGAGTTCGCAGCCAGGCGTTTTCAGAATTTGGAAGCAAATGCTAATCTGGAGCGTACTGTGAGTAGACCGAGATGGTCTACTTTCACCCTTTATTCTATTTGGTGTCATTTTTAGTATAAATTGATTGCTGAATGTGGTGATTAATGGTGGGTTTGAGATTGATTGTGCTTGTGGATTCCGGATAGAAGATCCGATGTACTGGGGAGCTATGACATAGAAGTGCTACTTGTATGTGAATTTGAGATCTACGTGTTTTAAGGTGATTAATTGTGATATATGTATACATGCATAATAATGTGATTGATTGTGACATCTGCATGCATTTCATACATGAATGCATGATCAGATAATGACAGTTGTGACCGGAGTAGCCACCGAGAGCTAAAAGCTCAACGATTATACTCGGGTCTCGAGCCCCATAGTGATTCAGAGCCTCAGGCTCAACGCTTAATGCGCCCATATTGAGACAATTCAGGCGCTCGGTTACAACACCTTAATAAACCGGAAAAGTGTCACATGAGCATTTCATATGCATTGGTTTAAATATGCCTGATTGTGTGAAAGGCAAAATGCCTTATGCTTATGTGAACAAATGTGTTCTGATGCATTATATGGCATGAGTGTATGAACTATAATGGTTGTTGTGACTAGAGTCGCCACAGATTAGAGCTTTAAGCTCAACGAGTGAAAATGAGCTTTGAGCTCATAAGTGATTCAGAGCCTCCAGCTCAACGTTTAATGAGCCCTGTATCCTCTAATAGGATAAGGGACAGTTGTTAATGAGCCCTACATGGGACAGTTTAGGCACTAGGTCACAGCAAAATAATAAATGAAAAGTGAATCGCATGTGCATTGCATAGGCATAATAGGAATGATTGGGCATATCGGATATGAATAATGTGAATGTGCATTACTATAAACATGTGAATGTGCAATACTGTAAACGTATGAGTGTGTAATACTGTCCAAGTGAGCTGTGGAATAAAATGTGACGTGTAACTATTGTGTTGTGTGTCTGGGTGAACCATCGATGATGGTCACTCACTGAGTTCGCAAAACTCACCCAAAATTTGTAATTATTTTTCAAGACTCGGAAGAATACCCCGTTAGGCAATGAGCGTATAGCGAGAAAAGAGGTCGGGATTAGTTCACGTTTGCATTAGTGTCTGATTCGCGTCTTCCTTACCCCGTGAGTGTACGAGAAGTTCGTTCTTTTCTTAGACATGCAGGTTTCTATCGACGCTTTATCAAAGATTTTTCGAAGACCACTCAACCTTTATGCAAGTTACTTCAAAAAGATGTGGAGTTCAAGTTTTACGAAGCATGTAGGAAAGCATTTGATGAATTAAAAGAGAAGCTAATTTCTGCTCCAATAATCCGGCCCCCAAATTGGAGTCTTCCATTTGAGATAATGTGTGATGCAAGCGACTATGCGTTAGGTGTTGTTCTGGGGCAAAGGATGGATAGAGCACTGCATGTGATTTACTATGCTTCGATGATGCTAAACGATGCCCAGAAAAACTATTCAACAACAAAAAAAGAATTATTGGCAGTTGTTTTTGGGCTAGAGAAGTTTCGTTCATATCTGTTGGGCACACATGTTATAGTTTATTCAGATCATGCTGCGTTGAAGTACTTGTTATCTAAAAAGGAAGCAAAGCCACGTCTTATTCGTTGGATCCTACTGCTACAAGAATTTGATATGGAGATACGGGACAAAAAGGGAATCGAAAATCTGGTTGCAGATCACCTTAGTCGTATCCGTCTAGACACAACTTCAGACAGCCTGAAAGATGAATTTCCAGATGAACATCTTTTCGCCACACAACAGGTAACACCTTGGTATGCTGACATTGTCAATTTTCTTATTACCAAGTCTTTACCTAGTACTTTATCATGAGCTGAAAAAGCAAAAATCAAAAGAGATGATAAATATTATGCATGGGATGAGCCACATCTGTGGAAATATTGTGCTGATCAAATTATTAGGTGATGTGTATCTGATGATGAGATCCCTTTTAAATTGAATTTTTGCCATTATTTTGCATGTGGTGGACACTTTGGTCCTAAAAGGACAGCCCGTAAGGTGCTTAAACGTGGTTTGTTTTGGCCTAAGCTGTTTTATGATGCTTACATATTTTGCAAGTCTTGTGATCGATGTCAAAGAACAGGTGGTTTAGGACCTAGAGACCAAATGCCACTCACGAATATTCTGGTATGTGAAATTTTTGATGTGTGGGGAATTGATTTTATGGGCCCTTTTTCTTCATCTTTTGGTAAGACATATATTCTCGTTGCTATGGATTATGTTTCAAAATAGATTGAAGCTAAGGCTACTCATACTGATAATGCTAAAGTGATTGTTGATTTTGTTAAATCTCATATTTTTGTCAGGTTTGGAGTGCCTAAAGCAATAATCAGTGATCGCGGGACTCATTTTTGTAATCAAATTTTTGAGGCCTTACTGAAGAAATACGGTGTTACACATCGAACTTCAACAGCATACCACCCCCAAACAAGTGGACAAGCCGAAGTTTCTAATAGGGAAATCAAATCAATTTTGGAGAAGGTGGTAAATCCTAATAGGAAGGATTAGAGTTTGCGCTTAGACGACGCGCTATGGGCATACAGAACAGCATATAAAACTCCTATTGATAAGTCACCATACAGGTTAGTATTCAGAAAACCTTGTCATTTACCTGTAGAATTGGAACATAAGGCTTACTGGGCTATCAAACAATGCAATTTGAATTTAATTAAGGTTAGGATTAATCGGAAATTACAATTGCAAGAGTTGGAAGAGATACGTAATGAAGCTTATGAGAGTGCAAAAATCTATAAAGAAAAGACTAAGGCCTTTCATGACAAAACCTTAATCAGAAAAGAATTTTCTATAGGTCAAAAGATCCTTCTTTATCACTCTAAATTAAAGCTCTTTCCTGGTAAATTACGATCTCATTGGATAGGTCCATTTATTGTTACTAATGTTTTCTCACATGATGCAGTTGAAATTCAGAGTTTGGAAACTTTTAAAGTGTTTAAAGTTAATGGACATCGATTGAAACAATATTACGAGAATTTACAGGTTGAAGCTGCGGAAGAAATTGAACTGCCTGAGCTAGTTTACTTTGAGTGAGTTAATGGTTTTTGTCAATTAATACGACGTTAAAGAAGTCATTTCTTGAGAGTGCACTCTCAAGATTTATTTTCATTTAAGTATTTATTTTCATTTTATTTTTCATTTCATTTATCTTAGTTTTCTAAAGAAAAAAAAAGTTACGTTGTTTTTAGTCCCATTTTGTGAAGATTCATTAAACAGTTTTTCATTTGGGCGTTGTTTTCGTTTTTTTTAATGGTGAGAACGCAACTTTCATAACCACTTACTAGCATTAATTTGGTTGGGACCATTAAATTGGTGGCATGTCACTTGTGCGTTGTAGATTGCAGGGATAATTAGAATTATATGGGTCATAGCTGTTTGCTAGAAGACGACGCCGCACAAGCAGAAAACGTTGGAGAAGGGACTAAGGCGTTTTACTCAAAACGCAGACCAACAGTTCGGCGTTGTTTGCGTCAACGCATGCGTTTTGATAAAAACGCACAAGGGCAGAAGACACTACGGAGACAGGAGGTTTTAAGAGAGTTGCACCTTTATTTGTCCCATCACACTATAGCATCACAGAGGAGCAGCGTGGAGTCAACTATAGGTTAGAGGGTCACGCAAAAAAAAGGAGAAAATAAATCACCAGAAGACAAGAGAGTAGCGTCATTTTGATAAGGAAAAATGTAAGTGACGGTAAGAATCATTTGGCGAGGGTCACACAAGGAGCACGCACGCGGATGAGGCAGCAGTAGGCAAGTGTGGAGAGTGGCGTGAACCAATCTTACAGAGATGCGTTTCATTTTCGTGGAGAGCATTTGGGGTTTCTGAAATTCTAGTGTATATACGTTGTTTGCACAAGAGAAGCACGATATAAATTCCAGAAATATTGTGGCATTCTCTTTTCTAGTTCCACGCCCACCAAGTGTTTGATAAATTGTCACAGCACAAACCTCACATTTTTTTCTCTTGCTGCAGCACTCCACACCCTCTAAAGCCTGTCCCTTACTCACCAACAACAGTCCAGACTCATGCCACCTAGAAGATCAAGTTGGCTCAATACCCTAAGGCTCTCCAAACATTTGCAGCAACATTGTTCTTCAGCGAATCCCATCAATGTTGATGATAGTCTAACATCACCAAATTCAGATTCTCCACCTTTATCAACAGATATTCAGCCACCTGGAATTCCAGAAGACTCCGACAATGATACAAATGCAGAACAACAACAAGCGGAAATAGCGGAGCAAGAATAGAATGTCGACGCAGATTTTGGCGAAATTCTTCCTACAACACGCAGCCACAGTAGAAAAGGTAAAAATGTTGTCTTCCAAAGTAGGCTGAAATTAACACTTGATACTTTTAATTCATTTCATCGACAAAGTGACAAGGATCGATTTGAAATTGTTTGCGATAGGCCTATAAATCCTTGTAAGTTTGTACATGATGAAACTCTGGAAACTCTGCATATTTGTTCGGAAATTAAAAATTATGTGAACAGAATGGGTTGGATGCATTACATTAATGTTCAGTATCCTGCATATGTGGAATTGATTAGGGAGTTTTATCCCACATTTCATTTCAAATTAGATGATCAAATTTCAATTTGTTTGCACCTGGTATGATCGAGTGTAGGCTTATGAATCAGTGACATTCATTTTTAGTTGCTTCATTTTGTGCAACAATGAAATTTGTGTCAAAATCTGTGGCTCAAAGTGATGCATTTTTAAGGGGTTGTTGTGATTATGTGCCGGAATTTGATCCATATACACTGTGGTCAGAATGGTCTGTTGATTATGATAAGTATAACCCTTGCAGTTCAAAAAGTTCTTTTCTTCGAAAACCAGCTTTGAAATACATGCATCGTTTTCTGGTTTACAATTTTTCTGGTCGTCGACAAACTGCTGGTATCTTATCAAAAGCTGAATTTTTCTTTCTTTGGTGCATGGAAAATGATGTCCCAATTAATTTGGGTTTTTGGATACTCACTCAAATGCATTCCATTTTGAAAAAGCAAAACCCAGGTTTAATCTTAGGTTCATATATCACTCAACTTGCTATTAATCTTGGAGTTTTAGATGTTGAAAACAATAACCTCACAGTTGCTTGTGAGATGGAACCATTGGATTGTGAGTGTTTGTATAGGATGGGACTTGTAGTTGCTAATGAAGCTGATGGATACACATTCGCCCCGGGCCCTACTGTACAACTCGCTTCCTCGTCGTCAGAGGGCGAAGAAGAAGAAATGCATCTACCAACATTTCCACGGGCACAACATCACAACAATCAGATCCTACCACAACCCATTCTTCTGACAGTGACCCGACTATTTTAGCACTCCTACAGCGCATGGATCGTAGATTAGACAGATTGGAGCACAATCAACTTGCTTTCTTTGAACAACAGAACTTTCAACCGTCTTTTCCACCAACACCTTGATGCATTAACAGAGAAGCTTCTTAAACCTTTATTTTCTTGTGTTTTTCTTTTTGCGAGTACATTGAGGACAATGTAGATTAAGTGTGAGGGGGGGGCGACATTGAATGTTTGTGTGATTCTGTGTTTTGAATTTATTGTTACTGTTTCTTTGTTCATTTTGATTTATTTTCTTTTCTTTTTGTCTTTTAATTTGCATGTGATGTGTGTTAAACCATGAAATTCTATCTTAATAGTTGGAATGAGACTGAATTGTGTGCTTGAGTTCAAATTAGGCCAATTGAATAGATGGTGGATCATGTTGATTCATTAAAGTAGTTGGGTACATAAGCTTGCTCAAAAAAATTGAAGCTTGAGTGATTAGGTAATGAATAAACGCATGATGGATTTTCAATTGAGCCTATGTGAAGATTTGAGCCTATATGATTCCATTCAAAAGTCATTTCATTTCTTTGTGTGTGTGACACTTCCTTAGGTGATTACCTTCAGAATTTTCTCTGAACCGGTTTGAATCTATTAGATGCATGCTAAATAGAAATGATTAAGGTCGTTTTTCTTTTAGCCCTTGACTTAAATGACCCACCTTTCTTATTTACCTTTGCAAGCCTCTTTGAGCCTTTACCCATTTTGTTTCTCAATAAAAAAAAAACATTCCGACACAACAAACCCCGTTAGCCTTATCTATTCACAAGTTTAATAAAGTACTAAGTTAGCTAGTTTTGGGACTTTTGGCTTTATTTTATTTTCTGAGAAAAGTTTACTAATACTTCTACTCATAGAACACATTGTATTTAGCTGCTATTTTGATTATTGTTTCTTTAGTATTCAAAAAAAAAGAAAAAAGAAAAGAAAAGAAAAAAGATAAAAAAAGAAAAAAAAGAGAAGAAAAGGATCTGGTATAGTAACAATAACAAAATCTGAGTAGATGGTTTGTTTTCATACAATTCTCAGAAATACATTTTGTTGTCCCTTGGTATATTTAGTACTTTATAACTGCTTGTGAAGAACCCTTCCAAATCCTTTTGACTCACCCTAACTTTAGCCCCATTACAACCTCAAATAAAGTCCTTTTGATATATTTTAGCATGTAATCACTGTAGAAGAGAATTGGTGTATTTGCAAGCCTATGGTAGTGTGATTTTCTATAGGGAGTTTTTGAGCGAAACACAACCTATAAACACTTGAGTGAAATGAGTGAATTCCGTGAGGAAAATCCATTGTGAGTTTATGCTTATCTTTGAATGATAGTTCCATAAGTTGAGTTTGTTTATGTGCACCGATGAAAACTAATCATGATGTGTGTGGTAGCTTGAAATTTGTTTGGCCAAAGTTTGATCGATTGCATGCGTTTAGTTTCTTTGAAAACCAATTGATAGAATTTGATGGTCGTGTTTAATTTGCTCGAGGGCGAGCAAAAGATTAAGTGTGGGGGAGTTTGTTAGTGTCTTTATTTTCTATTTTTGTGTGTGTTAATTTTCTTTATTCTTGAGGTTTGAAGTTATACTTAATGGGAATTAATCTTGTTTTATGTCAAGGTGTATTTTGGAGCCAAATAGAAAGAACCGCAACAATTTTGAGATAAAAAGAGCTGAGCTAGACGTTGACCCTAATTAGAAGTGGCCTCGTTTAACAACCAGAAACTTAAAATGCAGAAGCAAGACAGCCCAAGACCAAAATGACAACTCTTTATGCGTAACTCAGGAAATTAACGAGTTACAATGAGATGGGCTTTTAAACGCAGCACATAGAAGAATTTAAAACAATCAAAACGCAACAAGCGTGGCTGCAGGAGGGTTTCAAGAGTAGGAAATTTTTAATTGTCAAATCATAAACAATAGAGGGACATTAGAGAAACAGTGGAGCATGCAACACACAATCAATAGGAGAAGCCAAAATGTTGACGTTAAAGATGAAAGTGAGGGCTGACGTGGAATAAAAGGAGGAGGTTTTTAATTGAAGAAAATCAAGCAACATTGGGGGAGAGCAACGTGACCAGTGACATGTCGTTTTGAAAGAAGAATCAGTATTAAATTAAAAGAAACATGTGTAGGGCTAGCGCAGAGTAGTAGGCGAGGCTTTTATTTTGGAAATAACGCAACAGTGGGACAACGAAATTAAGGGACGACGGCGTTGTAAGAGAGAACAGTGAGCTGGGATAATTAAAAAGAGAAAGAAAGTTGCGTTAGAGAAAAACAAAGAAGACTGCGGCAGATAGCAAACAAGGAAGGGTGGTAGCGACAGTCTCAACACCGGTGATAGTCGGAATAGATAGGAAAATTATGTTGTTTGGTAACTAAATTTTTATTTCTTGGTTTCTGTAATCCTAATTATTGAACTTTACATGTTGTGATACTTTTGTTCTTTGTTTCAATCGATTTATTAGTCAAGTTTTAATTATTTTTCTGGGTCATTATTTGATTGTTTAGTTTGACAGCTAGGTGCGTAACTAGTTTATATTTTTATTCAATCAATCGCTAGATTAAAAAGGTTGACGTTAATTCTTTTAATCAAAGGTAGCAACTATGATTTTTTGTCTACTATATTAGGGACATGGTTCTAGGAAAAATAATTATCTAGGCTAAATGTACATCGTATGTATGTTGTCTAGTTCGTCGATTTTCTTGATTCGTAAAGCTATTAATTAATTAAATCTGAGATCGTATCCAGGTTATTAATTAATAAGGATTAATTCAAATACATGTTTTGGTTAACTAAGCATAAGAGAAAATAGGTAGAGAAATTTACCACGACGAATGTTGAACTAATAAATTGGTTATTTTTAGTGTCGATGATCAACGCAAGTTCAATAACGAAGGAGACCGGAGACCAAGATTTATTTCTATTGATTGTTAAATTCTCATTATTTCGTTTTCAGTTATTCTTCAATTTCAATTTTCAATTAAATTCTGTTCGATTCACAATCACAAACCCCCCTTGTTTTCTTTTTTTTATTGCGTAACTACTAACGTCTGAATTCTTCATGGGAACGATCCCTACTTTCCGCTTCTACATTAATTTGTGTTGCAAGAAGTTGGTTTCTTTTTATATTTGGTTGCAGGCGACAGCATTCACCATAATGTTAGGACCACCGAGGTTAAGTAAAAGGTGTCGAAAAAATCGGGTAATTTTTTCCTCTAAAATAAACAACTAGTGAAGTGAATCGATTCAGTAATATCTAGGAAAGACCGACAAACGGACTCCTAAGACAATATTACCATTCCACGTAAAATCCCAGAAAAGGGCGGAGGAATCACAAACGGTCCCGCTTAAAATTCGGCCTCCTAGACAGAAATTTCGTGCATGGTGTATTTATCACTACTTAATCCGTATACATACACAAATAGTAAATACACCCAAATAAATTAAACACAACACTATAAATATACCCGATAAATAATATTGAATACTATAAATGCGGAATAAATAAAAGAGATAAGGAAAGAACACACCCAAAAATTAATAACGGAGTTCGACCAATTTTGTCTACTTTCCGAGCACCACTTAAGACAGCCTGCTCTTATTAAGAAGAGAATACTAGATTTGATATGTATACAAAATTTTGAGTATTTATCAAAATTTTGGGATGGATTTGATATGGGAGGGGGAGAAGTTATTTTATAACTTAAAAAACTCCTCTCATCCTCATCTCTTCCCATTATGGGATAGACATTGGGCCATCGAAGTAAAAAAAAAAAAACAAATCTCCATCTTGGCACAATTTTTGGTCCCACCAAATGCAAGCATCATTTATCCTCCCAATCAAACAAAACAGCCTTTGTAGTGCTTCCAATTTGCGCCCTCAGGAGCAAACTCAAATGTGCAGGGTATTGACCAAGTTTAAACAATATTCAAACTTGACTCTTGTAACCACCTTGGTCAGCATATTTGCAGGATTCTCTGTAGTCCGAATCTTCTGAATAAGTATCTCCTCTTCTTCCAGAATTTCCCGCACAAAGTAATAGCGAACATCAATGTGCTTCATCCTTGCATGAAAGACTTGATTCTTTACTAAATGAATAGCACTCTGATTGTGAGAATATACCTCAAGTTGTTTCTGACCAACTCCTAACTTTTTAAGCAACTTATGAAGCCAAATTGCCTCTTTCATAGCTTTTATAATAGCCATATACTCTGCCTCTATTGTAGACAAAGCCACCGTTGACTGCACAGTAGACTTTTAACTAACTGGCACCATTATTAAAGTGAACAAATAGTCAGTTGTAAATTGTCGCTTATCTAAGTCACCTGCATAGTCAGAATCGCAATATCCAACTATGCGTTGACAAAGTAATTCATCTTGCTCAAATGCTAAACCAACATCTACGGTATCTAGTATATACCGTAGAATTTATTTCATAACTTGCCAATGAACCTTACCCGAATCATGCATGTACCTGCTTACAACACTAATAGCCTGTGAAATATTTGGTCTTGTACACACCATTGCATACATCAAGCTTCCAATTGTATTAGCATATGGAACTTTTGCCATGTATTCCCGTTCTTCATTCGTCTTTGGAGATAACTGGTTGCTAAGCTTCAAATGAGGAGAAAACGGAATACTTACAAGTTTTATAGCTTTATTCATACCAAAACGTTGTAGTACTTTCTTCAAATACTGCTTCTGAGTCAGCCAAAGCTTGCCTCCCTGTCTATCCCTGCTTATCTCCATACTAAAAATCTTCTTGACTTCTCCCAAATCCTTCATCTCAAACTCTTCATTCAACTGAGCCTTCATTTTTTAAATTTCATCTTGGCTCTTGGATGATATTAACATATCATCAACATATAAGAGTAAGTAGATGTAGGACCTATCTTGAAGTCTACGCAAATACACACAGTGATCGTATTTACTTCTTGTGTACTTCTGGCCAATGATAAACTTGTCAAATCGTTTGTACCATTGCCTCGGTGATTGCTTCAATCCGTATAATGACTTATTCAATTTACAAACCCAATTTTCTTTACCAGTAACTTTGAATCCATCTAGCTGAGACATATTGATTTCCTCCTCCAAATCACCATGTAGGAATGCGATTTTCACATCAGGTTGAACTAGCTCCAAATTCAATTGCGCTACCAAAGCCAACAAAATTCTAATGGAGTAATGTTTAACAACCGGAGAAAATATCTCATTACAATCAATTCCTTCCTTCTGAGCGTAGCCTTTAGCCACAAACCTTGCCTTGTAATGAATATCATCTTTGTCAGGAAATCCTTCTTTCTTTGCAAATATCCATTTGCATCCAATTGCCTTCTTTCCTTTCTGTAGTTGTGTCAACTTCCATGTCTTGTCTCAAGAGATTGCATTTTTTCTTCCATTGCACCTGCCCATTTGCCACTTTCTGAACTTCGAATTGCTTCTGGAAAGGTAGATGGAACATCATCAACAACTGGACGTGCATAAGCTACTATGTCAGTAAAACGAGCAGGTTTTTGAATTTCTCGTTGTTGCGATCTAAACAAAACAATTAAATTTTATTTAAACAAATTAGAGGCAAGCGCACCCCGTCGACAAGTAATATAAATCGGTGAGAACCGGATATCGTACCCAAGGAAAAAAAATCCAACACTTAAGACAATTAAATTAAACGATTAAAAATTACTCAGACGATCTAAAATTGATTGATTTAAAATAAAATAAAATAAAACGATGAAAAATTAATTAGACTATCACGAGTTGATTGATTTAAAAATAAAATAAAACGATCAAGAAAATATGAAAATTGCAAGGTATGAATTAAAACGACTAGATTTAATCAAATAACAAAAATCGGTTAAGGTATTAGACTTCAATTGGATTAGGCACTAAAAATTATAACAGTGGATTAATTTAGGAAATACTTCACTTAAGCAAGTCGAACCCAATGTTCATGGTGTTCCCTCTCTTTAAACCGAGTCACTACTTGGTTCATAGAAAATTCTAATAAAAGGCGTTAAATACAAGAAGCCTAAAATTAAGTTCGTTAATTCTAGGTATCCTCACACAAGATCCAAAGGTTGGTATACACTTTAGTCTCAAGTATGTCGCTCGATTAATTTTCCAACAAATTAACTCCCATTAGTTGTGGCATTTAATCATCTAAGGTCTTTAATCTAGTGATCAAGCTAAATTTAGACTAAATATGCATTCAATCAAGCAAAATTAATACCACAAAATTGTCCTAATCCAATATTAATCTTAACCTTAACAGAAAAGTAAAACTTACTCTCACATATTTATTAATGAAACATAAATCATGGTCATAATATATGTTTGCATTAATTAAATCCACACAATTAAAATCAATATGAAATAAAACAAAGAAAATAAAATTAAAACACTCCCCTTTTTTAATTACTGTAGCTGATGTGACAAATAAGGTTGTGTCTCAACTCATGAAGTCCTCCTCCACCAGCTGCGTTAATCCCCTTGCCTCCAACGTGCTCCAGCTGCCTTGCATCTTGGCCTTCAACGTGGCTGCTTGTCTCCACCAGATGTCTCTTTTGTTTATCTTTAAACCACCAGCTGTCCTCTATTGCTTCAACTCACCACCAGCTAACGTAATCTCCTTTAACAACCAGCTCTATGTGATTTTTTTATATGCTACCACCAGTTCTTTCTCCACGTAGCTACTTGGTTTTTATCTCCTTGTCCCCAGCTGTCACTATCAAACGCTACGGGTTTGATTTGTTTTTTGATTTTTTTGATTTGTTTTTTGATTTGTTTTTTCTTTTTTTCTTTTTCTCTCCTTTTTTTCTTTTTTTTGTAACAATAAATATAAAAGAAGATAGCATAACAAAAATCAACAACAATTGAGTAGATGTGACTCTAAAACATCTCGGTTCAACGTATAAAACAAAAGTCCCTAAATCAAGGAATCAAATACTTAGTACTTTATTCAACTTGTGAAAGGATAAGGCTAAAAGTTTTCAAGTTTAATGCAATGTGATTAATACAAAAACAACAAGGATAAAGGCTCAAAGGGGATAACAAAGGAAAACTGATTTGGTGGGTCATTTAAGCTAAAGGGAAAAAACAAAGAAGGCCTTTATCATGTCTATAAAGCATGTAACTAGCAGTATCAAACAGATTCAGAGAAAGTTCTGAAGATAATCCGCATAGGGAAGCATCACACATGACAACGAAAATAGATGACTATGAGATGCAATCATATGGCTCAAGATCTCACAAATGGTGAAATGAAAATCCATCAAAATTTCATACATTGCCTCATCACTCAGCATCAGTTATTGACTAAGCTTATGCAATTGACTACTTTAATTAATCTACATGGTTCACTATCCTCTCAAGCAGCCTAATCCAAGTTCATACAAACAACTCAATTTTCCATCCGGCTATTTTGATGTAATCATATGTTCAAATTCAACACAAATAGACCCAAGTTAGCTACGGAAGAGTCGCAACCATTCAAGTGTGTATCTCTCAATATCAACATCAATATCATCAACATCAAGATATACATAATCTCAATCCCAAGTAGTCAACAATCAAACACAGGCGGGAAAGAGAAAGAAGAAACCTCCTAAAAAGAATCAGCCAAAACCTTTTGCCACCAATCACGCAAACCTAAAGAAAACTCAAAACAACTTAAAGAAATGCATTAAAAAAGCATAAAGGAAACAACGAGAAAACAAGAAAGAAAACTACAGCCCCTAGGAAAAACATGCACCGCGATCAAGGAGGCGAAGTGTCATGAAGAGACAATCGCTCCTCGAGTTACCCACAAACTGGGCATATACAATTTAGCCCGTTGTCCATTTACCTTGAATGAATTTTCATTTTCGCGTTTTACCTCAAGGACCCCAAAAGGAAGGAATTGGATCACAGTGAATGGACCATACCACCTCGACTTAAGCTTCCCCGAAAAGACGAAGATGAGAGTCAGGATCAATACCGTCGCCTACCTTAAAGTCTCGGTGGAGAATCTTCTTGTCATGCCACTTCTTCACATCGTTCCTTATACAGACTTCAATTGTTATAAGCATCCAAACGAAATTCTTCAAGCTCATGAAGTTACATAAGTCTCTTAGCACCTGCAGCAGACAAATCAAAGTTAAGAAATTTAGTAGCCCAGTATGCACGATGCTCTAACTCAACTGGAAGATGACAAGATTTCCCATATACTATCTTGAATGGTGACATGCCTATGGGTGTTTTAAATGCGGTCCTATATGCCCAAAGTGCATCATCAAGCTTTAAAGACCAGTCCCGCCTAGAAGCATTAACAGTTTTTTCTAGTATTTTCTTTAATTCCTTGTTTGAGACTTCAACTTGTCCACTAATTTGGGGGTGGTACGGAGTAGCAACCTTATGGGTTACCCCATACTTAGCTAACAACGAATCAAAAAGTTTATTGCAAAAATGCGACCCCCCATCACTAATGATAGCCCTAGGTGTGCCAAACGTAAAAATATTCTTCTTCAAAATTTAACAACACGCCTAGACTCATTTGTAGGCAATGCCTCTGCTTCCACCCATTTGCTAACATAATCAAAAAGAACCAATATATATTGATTAGAGAAAGACTTAGGAACGGTCCCATGAAGTCTATTCCCAAACATCAAAAACCTCACAAACAAGAATGTTAGACAATGGCATGTCATGTCTCCGACTAATGTTTCCGACCCTTTGACACCTATCACAAGATTTGAAAAATGTAAATGCATCCTTAAATAAAGTGGGCCAATAGAAACCACACTCCAAAACCTTATGAGCTGTCCTAGATGCACCATAATGTCCCCCAGCCTCTCTAGAATGACAATGATGTAACACAGAGGACATTTCCTCTTCAGGAATGCAACGCCTAACAATACCATCCACACAAATCTTGTAAAACAAAGGATCATCCCAAAGATAGTACCTTACCTCAGACAAATTTTTTTTCTTTTGAGCATAAGAAAGATCAGGGGGATAGATATTACCAACAAGGTAGTTCACATAATCTGCAAACCATGGAATGACCGTCATAACCATCAGATGCTCATCAGGAAAAGTCTCCTGAATGTCCTTCTTTGTTGCACTTTCCATGGCAGCTTCATCTAACCTTGATAGGTGATCAGCTACAAAATTTTCGGTTCCCTTCTTATCCCTCAGCTTAATGTCAAATTCCTGCAAAAGTAACACCCAACGAATTAGTCTTGGTTTAGCGTCGGGTTTTGTCATCAAGTATTTCAAAGTCGATGATCAAGATATACAATCACTTTAGACAAAACCAAATATGAACGAATTTGTCAAAAGCAAACACAACCGCCAACATCTCTTTTTCCGTGGTGGTATAATGGCGCCAGCACAGTTTAGTGTCCTACTTGCATAAAAATAGGATGAAAGATCTTACCTCGTCTTTGGCCTAAAACAAAGACCCATGCGATAATCACTTGCATCACACATTAATTCAAAAGGAAGAGACCGGTCAGAGATATAAGAATAGGTGCGAACACAAGCATATCCTTTAACAATTGAAAAGATGTCAAACATTTATCGTCAAAATTAAACACAACATCTTTTTCAAGCAATCTAGTTAAAGGTTTAGCAATTTTGGAAAAATCCTTAATGAACCTACGGTAAAAACCAAAGATGGCCTAAAAACTTCTAATGGATCTAACATTGTTTGGTGGTGGAAGTTTCTTAATGACATCAACTTTCTTTGGGTCTACCTCTATACCCTTGCTAGAAATCTTGTGACCTAAAACAATGCACTCTGCACTATAAAATGACATTTTTCCCAATTTAGCACTAAATGGGTCTCTTCACACCTAATCAGACTTTCTCAAGGTTATCCAAGCATGCATCAAATGAAGTTCCAAACACGAGAAGTCATCCATGAAAATTTCAATGCAAGATTCAAGCATATCATAAAAATAGCCATCATGCATCTTTGAAATGTAGTCGAGCATTGCATAACCCAAAGTGGCATGCGTCTATAGGCAAATGTACCATAGGGACATGTAAAAGTTGTTTTCTCCTGATCTTCCAGGGCTACAGGAATCTGCAAATATCCACTATATCCATCTAAGGCACAATAAAAGTCATGTCCAGCTAATTTCTCAATCATTTGATCAATGAAAGGCAAAGGAAAATGATCTTTCCTAGTGGCATCATTCAACTTCCTATAATCAATGCACATTCTCCAGCCAGTTACCTTCCTAGTGGCTATTAATTCATTTTTTTCATTTTCAACCACAGTGGTGCCTCCTTTCTTTGGCACCACATGCATGTAACTAACCCAACCGTAATCGAAATGGGATAGATAATACCGCATCTGAAGCTTTACTACCTCATCTTTCACCACCTCCTTCATGTGTGGGTTAAGTCTCCTCGAGGGTCGTGACTATCGCCTTGCTTCCATCCTCCATGAAAATGTGGTGTGTGCAAAAAGAAGGGCTTATACCCTTGATGTCTGTTATGGACCACCCAATTGCCTTTTTGTGGTCCCACAGTACCCTCAATAACTACTCCTCCATAGCACCTGACAAAGAAGAAGAAATGATAACTGGTAAGTGCTCAGGTGGGTTAAGATAAACATATTTCAAATGACTTGGAAGAGGTTTAAGTTCAAGAGAAGGAGGCTCTTCAATTGAAGGCTTCGGAAATAGCTTGGCTTGACGTTGGAGAGGCTCGTATGCTCTATAATGTGTCCAATATGCCTGCTCCAACTCATCTGCAATTTCCTCCAACTCTTCTTGCAATTCTTCCTCTAACTCGTCAATTGTTCCTTACGCTTCCTCTTCCAACAAATCTGCACAAACAATAGAAGAATCATCAGTATCAGAAGAATAAATATCAATAAAGTGGCAAGAGTCAAGAGTAGCAGGATGCTTCATAGCATTGAACACATCAAACACTAGTTCTTCATCTTGAAGTCTCAAGATGAGCTTTCCACGTTAGTACATCGATGATGGTCCGCAAAATGGCCATGAAAGGTCTCCCAAGAATGATAGGATGTCTATATCTTCCTCCATATCAAGGACTAAAAATCCACCGGAAGATGAACTTCGACCTTGACCAATACATCCTCAATGATTCCCCTCTGATAGGTGGTTGACCTATCCGCCGGTGAAGCTTAAATAGTTGTGGGTTTGGGCTCCGCCAATCCTAATTTCTGAAAAGCGAAAGAGGCATTAAATTAATACTGCACCCAAATCCATTAAAGCTTTATCTATATTTAAATCACCAATAACACAAAGAATAGTAAAACTCCCCGATCCTTAAGCTTTGGTGGCAACTTTCTTGACAATATGGCGAACACTCCTCATTCGGCTTCACCGTGGCATACCTCAAGCCTCCTCTTGTTAGACAAAATTTCTTTTAAAACTTCGATAAGAAGGCATCTGCGCTTATGGCCTCAACAAAAGGAATGTTTATATGCAATTTTTAAATATCTCAAGAAAACGTCCAAATTGCTTATCTAATTGCGTACCTTTCAATCTTTGAGGATAAGGAATCCGAGGTCTTACCGGATTTATGATGGGATCAGCAAATAACCTTGGATGGTTCTCCTTTTCAGCTGGTGCTTCTGTGGCCTCCTTTCCACTTTTTCGACTCTCATCTTCTTCACTCTTTTCTACTTCTTTACCCTTCTGCTTCTTCTGAACTTCTTCAAGTTGTCTACCACTTCTCAATAAAATTGCCTTTGCATGTTCTCTCGGGTTGGCCTCAGTAGTGCTAGGCAATGACCCCGAAGGTCTTTCATTCAACAAACTTGCAATCTGGCTCATCTGATTCTCCAAATGTCTGATAGAAGATTCTTGGTTCTGCATCCTGACCTCGGTAGTGGAAATGTACTTGACGATGGGTCTTCGAGATTAGATTTCTCGGTGGTGCAGGATTAGAGCCTTGAAACACAGGGGTAGAGGTGGTTGTCTCGAACATTGGATGATTGTGGTTGTGCCACCGATCATTGCGCCAAGAGAAATTTGGATGATTCCTCCATCCTGGGTTGTAGGTATTAGAATATGGGTCCAATCGTTGTCTGTTATAATTGCCCACATAATGGGCCTCTTCAGTCTCTTGAGCAAAAGGATTCCCAACTTGACACTCAGAAGATACATGGGAATCTCCACCACAATGCTCGCAAACAACACAACTCTTTAAAGACGAACTAACTCCTCCTCTCACACTGTGCATCAAATTATCCAATTTCTTCGTCAGAACATCCATCTGAGCATATAAAGCCACTGTATTGTCGACTACACGAGCTCCTGTAGGTCACTTGGGATGCCTTTCTTAATGATATTGGAAACTACTAGTGGCCATCTCATCAATCAACCTGTAGGCTTGATCCGGCGTTTTCCTCATTAAACTACCTCCTGCGGCAGCGTCTATGGTACTCCTGGTCGATGGGTTCATTCCTGTATAAAAAGTATTGACCTGCTGCCATGTAGAGAACCCATGACTAGGACACTGCGTCAACATATCCCGAAATCGCTCCCACGCTTCATATAAACTTTCATTTTCATACTGAGTGAAGGAAGTGATCTCATTCTTCATCTTTGCAACCTTGGCAGGAGGGAAAAATTTAGCCAAAAATAATATCATCATCTCATCCCATGTAGTAATCGATCCCGACTGCAAACTAGCCAACCATGCTCTAGCCTTATCCCTTAGAGAAAATGGGAATAACATTAATCTCACTGCGTCTTCCGATACTCCATTTTGCTTGAATAAATCACAAATATCCAAAAATGTCTCCAAATGGGTGTTCGGATCCTCCAAAGGCAATCCTCCAAATTGAGATGCCCTCACCATAGATGTAATGCTGTGAGGAATCTCAAAACTCGCAGCTGTGATCGTCGGCCTTATAATGGGCGACATAGGTCTATTGTTGTGCCCCATTGTCAAATCCATCATAGTCAACTCCCTTCTCTCTTCAGTATGCAACATCAACCTCTCCTCGTGTTGTTCCATCTCTGAAATCTGCTCTTCTCTAGTCCTTTCTACTGAAGTATTACTCCGAGCCAATCTGGTTTCCTTACGCAACCTCCGAGCAGTTTTTTCAATTTCAGTATCTAATAGCAAATTCTCGGGCTTTTGGCCACGAGTGAGCATAAACAAAATGGAACAAAATAATTAAATAATAATAATAACAAACCTAAGGATGAAAAATAAAACACTCGAAATAAAGCAATCAAACAAACAACTAAAATACGCAAATAAACAACAAAGCAAAAATTAAATCTGAGACAATTAACACCGTCTAATTTAATGACTCAAAATCAAAAAAAATTTTATCCCCGACAACGGCGCCAAAAACTTGTTGCAGTCTAAACAAAACAATTAAATTTTATTTAAACAAATTAGAGGCAAGCGCACCCCGTCGACAAGTAATATAAATCGGTGAGAACCGGATATCGTACTCCAAGGAAAAAAAAATCCAACACGAAGACAATTAAATTAAACGATTAAAATTACTCGAGACGATCTAAAATTGATTGATTTAAAATAAAATAAAATAAAATAAAACGATGAAAAATTAATTAGACTATCACGAGTTGATTGATTTAAAAATAAAATAAAATAAAATAAAACGATAAAGAAAATATGAAAATTGCAAGGTATGAATTAAAACGACTAGATTTAATCAAATAACAAAAATCGGTTAAGGTATTAGACTTCAATTGGATTAGGCACTAAAATTATAACGAAGGATTAATTTAGGAAATACTTCACTTAAGCAAGTCGAACTCAATGTTCATGGTGTTCCTTCTCTTTTAAACCGAAGTTACTACTTGGTTCATAAAAATTCTAATAAAAGGCGTTAAATACAAGAAGCCTAAAATTAAGTTCGTTAATTCTAGGTATCCTCACACAAGATCCAAAGGTTGGTCTACACTTTAGTCTCAAGTATGTCGCTCGATTAATTTTCCAACAAATTAACTCTCATTAGTTGTGGCATTTAATCATCTAAGGTCTTTAATCTAGTGATCAAGCTAAATTTAGACTAAATATGCATTCAATCAAGCAAAAATTAATACCACAAAATTGTCCTAATCCAATATTAATCTTAACCTTAACCAAAAGTAAAACTTACTCACATTATATTTATTAATGAAACATAAATCATGGTCATAATATATGTTTGCATTAATTAAATCCACACAATTAAAATCAATATGAAATAAAACAAAGAAAATAAAATTAAAACACTCCCCTTTTTAATTATCAGAATGATGTGACAAATAAGGTCAGTGTCTCAACTCATGAAGTCCTCCTCCACCATTGCGTTTATCCCTGCCTCCAACGTGCTCCACCGCCTTGCATCTTGGTCTTCAACGTGGTCTTGTCTCCACCAGATGTCTCTTTGTTTATCTTTAAACCACCACTGTCCTCTATTGCTTCAACTCACCACCACCTAACGTAATCTCCTTTAACAACCAACTCTATGTGATTTTTTATATGCTACCACAGTTCTTTCTCCATGCGACTACTTGGTTTTATCTCCTCGTCCCCAAATTGCCTTGCTCTCCTTATTCTCTCAATTTTTTTACACATATACTCATCTTTATTACTGTTCATTGACAAGACAAATAAGTTTTTCATCAACTTATTCATGCAAGTCCTCTCCTCCACCAGCTGCGTGATCAGCAGCTGCTCACTTCAAGTCTCCAACCCCACCAACGTCTTCATCCACCAGCTTCCAGCAACCAACGTTCCTTCTCTACTGTTTCTCCTTCAACGTGTTCTTCCTCCAGCTGCAGTTCACGCCCTCTCCAGTCAACTAGCTCACGTCCTCCCTTGATCTTGTCCAGCTAATGTATTTACCTCCAGCTTGCGTTAACTAGTGTGCTTCTTTTGTTGCCACCAAGTGCTTTGTTGTGGTGTTTCCATCAGCTGCCACGTTAATGTCCACTAATGGAGGGTTGCGTTCTTCAGCTGCTTCAACCTCAACGTGGATGCTTCATTTGTTGCTGATCACCCAGCTGCTTCGATTGTTTCTTCTCCCTCAGCTCACGCATAATCACCTCTTCACTGCACAGTTATTTCGTTACTTGCCACCAAATGCTACTTCATGTGAGAGGAAAGTGTTGAGTAGTGAAATGAGTGATCAGTGTAGCGTCTTGTAAGTGGGGAGTATTTTTTTGTCGTCTGTAACGTTAGTCTCCAGCAGCTACTTAATGTCTCCCACACCAGCTTACGCATCTCTCTTTCTCCAGCTGTTTTTTGTCTTCACCAAGTCACATGTATGCTTCTCCAGCTGTTGTGTTTTTTATCTTCACACCACCATCTACTTAACTCCTCTCCAGAAACATGGATGCTCCTTGTTTTACGCCACCTGCTACTTTGTTTTCTTCTTTCTTATTTAATTCCTCTTTGTTCTCCTTCACACACCAGCTCTTTCTTTTGGCCCTCCAGTCCATGCTCTCTTGTTTTGTTCTTTTTATTTTTTCTCCACAGCTTCTTAATCGTGGGTGCCAGCAGCTGTTCCCTTTGGTCTCCTCAAGCTTGTCTTCAACGTTTTCCCATCTCCAGCCCATGCTTCTTTTGTTTTGTTATCTCTTAAAACAACCAGCTTGCGGTTTGGTCCCTCTTCTGCCAATGTTGAGAGTATCTGCAATTTCACTCATGCTAATCCTCCCGCTTTTGCGTGGTGATTGGATCTATTTCTCTCTTGTTTTTTTGTGTGTCAAAGATGAATGTAGCGTTGGTGTTGGTGGAGCTTCCTTGGCTGTTAGTCGTTGGAGAGTAACCACAAGAAAAAAAAATGAAATGAGTGCTGGAAGTATGGAGAGGCTGGTATTTAAAAATAATAAAACAAACAACCCTTAATTATTGTAATTTCAACATAAATGGACAAGAGTTTAATAAATTAAGTATCTAAAATTAATATAAAAATGTCCATTAACACTCGTCTCGTCCTTCTAGCGACAATTGACTCTGATTGCTACGAAGGTTCTTGGGTCGGAACCTCTTCCTCATCTAACTCTTCTTTTGTCATAGGAGAGTCGCTAGTAGTATTTTTTACTGGGATCACCACTATCTGTTCAAACTCCACCTACTTCGGCATACACTCCACTTGCTGCTAAGTACCATCAGCCCCTTCTGAAGTTACCTTATTTAATATGACAGATTTATCAAAGGTAACATCCTTGCTGATAATTGTTTTCTTTAACTCTAGACACCACAAATGGTATCCTTTAACTCTAGCATTAAAGCCCATAAATAGAGCTTTCTTTGCTCGTTGATCTAACTTTGATTCATTCACATGATAATATGTAGTAGAACAAAAAATACGCAAAGAATCATAATTTGATACAGGTTTCTCGAACCATACCTCTAAAGGAGTTTTGCCACCAATTGCAGATGATGGAAAACGATTAATGAGATGTTAAGCACTGCCTCAGTCCAAAACTTTCTACCTAACTTAGCATTAGACAACATGCAATGAACTTTCTCTACTAATGTCCTGTTTATACGCTTCAACACTCCATTTTGCTGTGGATTTTTTTCTAACTGTAAAATACCGAACTATGCCAGACTCTTGACATACCTCCAGGAAAGGATGGTTCTTGTATTCTCCACCATTGTCTGTTCGGAAAACTTTGATCTTTCTTCTCGTTTGGTTTTCAACCTGAGCTTTCCATCTAAGAAAAACCCCAAGCACATCATCTTTGTTCTTCATAATAAACACCCACACTCTTATAGAAAAATCATCAGCAAAAGTGACAAAATAATGCCTACCTCCAAGTGATGATGTCTTAGCAGTGTTAGAATAGTGCCCTAAAGGTAATCCCCTTTAGCGCATTTTGTTCATAGTCATGTACAGACTTTATGAATAAATAAAGCAAGGCATATTTCATTTATTTGATATTCATTTTATTATGAATTGATAATGATCTTTAATCAAATTAATGAAGTCCCTGATACATGACATAGCATGAAGGAAATTATGATGTGATCATACTATCGAGATTCCTATCACGTGCAATTATGTCAAGATTCAAATTATCCCTAGTCATAGGATTAATGAGACCGACATCGTTAATCCGGATAGACTAGACATGTCAAACTCCTTGATTGGATCAAGCGGTGGATCTCGTAAAACCGTAAATATTGAGATATTTAGATTTGATATGTGGATACTTACTAGTGGTAGTAAGTACATTGGATGACCCGCTATGAGATCATCACATGGATGTCCTATACAAATGTCGTTGATAATCTCATCATAGCAATGGTGCAAGTATCCTTAGACTTGAGGTACTCGAGGATATCTTGGCATCGATTTCAGACTTTGACTCCATTCCTTGTTGCCTTTCGAGAGGTCGCTCATAGGGTGGTGATTGGAGTGCGACTTGAGGTATTCAAGGTAATTGAGTAGTCAATAGAGGATTCACCACTTCATTATATAGAAGAGATACCCATGACCTCTTATCGTGATCATTACTTTGAAGTCTCTGGCGCCGGAGCATACATATGTCATGAAGATGGTCTTCGTGGACATATAAAGTAATGAGTCTGGGGACGAGAACAGATTACATTTGGACTAGATTTGATTTGATCGGCCTAGTAAGAGTTGACACATTGCCCATACTCAAACCAAGTGGGGTATAGCATGGTGAAAGGACGAATTGCACGGTAATTGTCATGGAAGGGTTCGTGATATGGTTTCATTAGTCAAACCAATTACTTTCCGGTCAATGGGGTCATGATGTGTTCTAGATACCGCTCATGACTTGCTCAGATTAAGTGTTAATCTAAGTGGCCAACATAACCGGGAACCTAATGGGTCACACGCATAAGAGTGACTCGGAGAATTTGTAAAATAGTTTTGGACAGAGATTCGATATCTGGAGAGCAATAGAATTAAATGGATCCCGATGAGATTGGGATATGTCCCGATGAGATCGCGACATCGACATTCTTGAAAACCGCTTAGGTGATTTTTCACCATGGGGCTGCAGCAGCAGTAGGACCGACCCCAGTTTGATTGGACCTCTTCAGCAAATATATATATATATATATTAATTAATTGAGAATTGATTAATTATATATATAAATGGTGATTTCGGTGGAGCCATTAAATGGAGATGAAAAGTTAGTTTGAAAAAGTCAAACTAATGATGATTTAGCAAATTAAGGCATTTTATGCCTCCAACGTGGATGCCCTTACACCAAGCCTTTGATATTGTGTTTTAAGTGTTAAAATACATGAAAGAAGGGATTGGAAGCATTGCTTGGTCGTGGGAAAAAGGGAAGAACCGATTGCTTACATGTTAAGCTTGAAAATTTGATTTTCCACCTTCTTCCTCTCTTCCATTCAAGTTGACTTCTTCTTCTCCAAGGCTTCAATTGTTCATCTCCACTTGCTCTCCAAGGCTAAGGTAAGATCTAGCACTCTTTTCTTTAGTCTAGCTATTCCCGGGTCAAAAGAGTTTATCCCGGTTAGGTTTTCCGACCTCTGCGTGGATACCGTTAGAGACGGTCTCCTTTGGTCGTTATGGTTTGATTGTTTATACATACACATGGATCCTGGCTTTCGGGAATGTCCCGGGACTCAAAATTTTAAATTCCGCACTGTGGGCATGTGATGCCTACCCCGGGATTTTCATACAGTGGTATCAGAGCCACTTGTGTTGTATAAACAGTCGAAATGATAACTAGGTTGGAGTTCCTTAGTGAAATGAGCTGCTGATGCATGTTATTTGTGTGAATTTCGAATCAGTATAGAGATGCATGTTTTCGAAATTTCTTGCTCATAATTGTTCATAACATGTTATAGAATATGTTTGTGAAAGATGAGAATTTATCAATTTGATTTGATATGGTTTTGCTATTTAATTCCCTCAAGTTTCGGATGCTGTCTTGTTGAACGTTTCTGAAACAGGTATGCTTGTAAATTCGAGAATAAATTCTAGAAAAATTGTTTTTCGGATTGATTTTCACCGACATGTCCCTAAGATGTTTTTGAATGTCTCTGTGGATGGAAAATTGTTTTCAAGGTGATTTACCATTTATTTCCGAATTTCTTGTGTGCTGATGGGAATGTTTGTGTTGGAGAACACAGATTCTGGTTCGCTCGATTGCTGAGGTTCAATGAGTTTTTGGGAAATAAATCCTGAAAAATTCATGGAGCATGTTGGGAAACATGTTTTAACCTCTGTAATTTTCTCAGTATTTTTTGAAAGTGTTTCAATGGTCATTTTGAGCAAAATGTTGAGCTTGGCAGTTTTGAGAAACTAGCTGGGGCTGTTTTGTTTGGAATGATTGATTGTGTTATTTTCTGTTCCAATGCCATGAATCATTTTATAGTGATTAAAATGTGTTATATTGATGTGGTATGCATGCCAAGTTGAGATTCTTGAATTTAGGTTTCCAATAATTTTGGATATCGAATAGGTCACTTTAGCGTCTCGTTAGCTTATTTCGTTATCTTGGTTATTTTGGCCGTCGCAATTTTTGTGACTAGTGCCGGAGTAATCTTGATAACGTGTAGCCTATCTAGAGATACTTAGCATGATAATTTGGTGTCCTTGAATTATGTGGAAATCTAGTGATTAATGGTGGATTAATCGGTTTCAAGTTTTTCTCATATAGTTAGACTATATGGCATGCATGAGTTGATGAAAATGTTTCATTAGCACATTAATATAAAGGTTTATATACTTGTTATATTGGTGTTGTGAATTGGAAATGCCTGGATTGAGAATTAGCCGATTAGATAGCAATTCCAATGCATTAATGAACAAGTCGACTTATATGTTCATAAGTCGACTTGTTTGCGCATCAGATTAATAAGTCGACTTGCACAATGGCACAAGTCGACTTGTTCATGCACAGTTGCACAAGTCGACTTACACATGCATAAGTCGACTTATACAGAGACATAAGTCGACTTATACATATACAAGTCGACTTATATCATGCCTTCGTGGGATGATGGGCGATTTTCAGATAAATTCAATGTGATTGATGCAATGCCTTAAATCGCACCATATAGTCATGGTGACTATGATCCTGGATAAGATTAATAAGATGAGACCTAAAATCCCTCACTTAAAATATGAAAACTAACGCCTTCCATTAATATGGTAAGAACCAGAGTTCTTATAGGGTTGGGTTGTTGAGCTAACCTCAAGCTCACTCTATACTAATATGTTCAAACCATGAAAATAAGATTTTGGATTAATGGGTCGGTTTTCCTAGAAGCGTTGATTTGTTGAGCTAACCTCAAGGTCAACGTGGATGAGGCGAAGTTGGGTAGTGTACATCGATGTGCGCGCATCAAGTGTTGATAACCCAATGTATGTGCATACATCAACCGTTGATAAGACTGGCGATAGTTGTGTCTAAGATGTAATTGGTATGTCTGATACCTCCCGAGACATAAGATGGCTTGTTGAGCTAACCTCAAGGTCATTCTTAATGTCGATCATCGATGATGCAATTGGTATGACTGATACCTACCGATTGACCTAAGGTGACTTGTTGAGCTAACCTCAAGGTCATTCTTAGCAATGTCGGATATCGACCCACTAGGTCAATGTGCCATTTTGTTTCATGAATTCATGATGAGGGTTATGGATTCTATTGAAACTAGTGGGAGCCATATGTATGTCATTTAAGTCCTTATGAGCATACATTTAATCATATTCTAACTTTCTTTCTCTCTATGTTTAGGTTGATTGAAGATGTCGACTAGTGTGAATCTTCGCCACTTATGGATGCCAACAAATTAATCGGACCGAATTTTCTTGATTATGCGGAATCGAGAATTGTTCTCGATCGAGAATCTAGGATACATCCTTGATTTTCCGCTTCGGATCCACTTCTGAAGGAGCTTCGATGATGATCGGAAGGCATATCGTAAGCATCTAAAAAAAAGGACATAGCCACCGCATTATGCTTCAGATCGATGTCACCGAGTGCAGAAAAGACGAGTCTATGGATGCTCACACGATAGTGTTTCATCTTAGAGAGTTGTTTGATGAGCAAGCACGGTCCGAACGGTTCGAGACCTCAAGGTTGTTCTTACAACGAAGATGACTCTGGTTCATCTGCAGCAATATGCATCAAGATGAATGGCTATATTGAGAGGTTGGCCGCCTTAGGTTTTGTGATGGATTACGAGTTAAGTATAGACTTAATTCTTGTTGGTTTGTCGATAGTTATTCACGGTTTGTGTTGAACTATCGAATGAACCAAATATCCACCACAATTCCCGAAATGATCAATCTGCTCAAGCAATGAGTAACAAGTCGTCAAGCAAGATAGCAAGGCGTTGTTATTGGTGGATTCTTCTTCCTCCGCTTCCAAGAAGAGGAAGCAGAAGAAGAAAAAGGCTCGAAGTCAAAGGAAGTGCAACGAAAGGCAAGAAGAAGACCAAAGAGATCGCACCAAAGATACCGCTTCCATGCGGTAAGATCGGTCATCGAGGCGAATCGCAAAGTTTATCTGGAAGAATCAAGCGTAAGAAGGCATCACCGCCGACTTCTTCGGTATGTTTGTCATCGAGGTTATATCGCTTCGATCATAACATATGGGTATTAGATACGGTTGTGGCTCACACATATGCAATGATATCACGAGGCCTCGTGGAAAGTAGGCGACTTATAAAGGAGAAATGGACTGCGTGTTGGCAATGGAGCAAGAGTTCTTTGCATTAGCCGTAGGGACTTATGTTTTGACACTCCCAGTGGGCTTGTACTTAACTTGGATGATTGTTATTTTGTACCGTGTTAACAAAGAACATATTATGCATTTCTTGTTTAAATAGATTTGGTTTCCATTTGTCTTTTGGTAACAATGGTTGTTCTATTAGTTCAAATGGAATGCTTTATGGTACTGGTACATTATGCAATGGAATATACATATTAGATATGTCACATCCGGTTATGAATGTCAATGACGCTAAAAGACATAAAAGAGATAATTTAAAATCAACTTACTTATGGCATTGTCGCCTTGGCCATATAAATGAGAGACGCATCGCTAAGCTCCACAAGAGTGGAAGTTTAGGGTCATTCGATTATGAATCTTATGACACATGTGAATCTTGTTTATTAGGCAAGATGACTAAGTTACCTTTTAAGGGAAAGGATGAACGAGCGACTGGATTATTAGACCTAATACATTCAGATGTATGTGGTCCGATGTCCATCCATGCCAGAAGTGGTTGCCATAACTTCATTACCTTTATCGATGATTATTCTCGATATGGTTACTCAGATTCGATGAGATACAAATCTGAAGCGTTTGAAAAGTTCAAACAATTCGAAATGAAGTAGAAAAATAACTTGGTAAAAGTATCAAAACATTACGATCCGATCGTGGTGGTGAATACTTAGACCAAGAGTTTTGATTATCTCGAGATAATGGGATATTATCTCGATGGACCCCTCCTTACACACCACAAAGATAATGGTGTGGCAGAAAGAGAAATCGAACCTTGTTGGACATGGTACGATCTATGATGGGCTTTACACGATTACCAAAATCCTTTGGGGATATGCACTTGAGGCATTTGCTTACTTGTTAAGCGAGTTCCATCAAAGCAGTTGATGTTACTCCATATGAGATGTGGACTAACAAGAAACCTTATCTTTCTTACTTGAAAGTATGGGGTTGTCGCTTATGTGAAGCGGACACATCGAGATAAGCTTGGAGCAAAATCGACAAGTGTTTGTTCGTAGGATATCCTAAGGAAACAAGAGGATATCAATTCTACCTTTACGAGGAACAAAAGGTGTTTGTTTGATGCATGCTGTCTTTAGAGAAAGAGTTTCTTTTAAAAGAGGACGGTGGGAGCAAAGTTGAACTTGAAGAAGTTCAAGATGCTCGAGACGACAGACGCGATCAATCGCTCGAACTCAAATCAGAACTCATACGGATGAGGTAACAGTTCAACCTTCTACTACACACGAAATTCGTAGGTCAAGTAGGATACGCTCTGTTCCTGAGAGATATGTATTTCTCATGAGTGAACAGAATGACGTATTGCTCATAGAGGATGATGAGCCTACTGCCTATGAAGAGGTTCTGAAGAGTTCAGAGTCTGAAAAATGGCTTCGTGCCATGAAATCTGAAATGAATTCCATGTATGAAAACCAAGTATGGACTTTGGTTGATGCACCTGAAGGGATAAAACCTATAGGGTGCAAATGGGTTTTCAAGAAAAAAACTGACATGGATGGTAATGTGATTACCTATAAAGCAAGGCTTGTGGCTAAAGGCTTTCGTCAAAGACAAGGAGTTGACTATGACGAGACCTTCAATCCAGTAGCAATGCTTAAATCCATTAGGATACTCCTTGCCATTGCCGCTCATTATGATTATGAGATATGGCAAATGGATGTGAAGACAGCTTTCCTAAATGGAAATCTGGCTGAGGATGTGTACATGACACAACCTGAGGGCTTCATTTCCGTTGATGGCGAAAAGGTATGCAAGCTTCAGAAATCCATTTATGGATTGAAGCAAGCATCCAGAGTTGGAATATCCGTTTGATGAGACAATCAAAGAGTTTGGTTTCTCACAAAATCCGGATGAACATTGTGTGTACAAGAAGGTGAATGGAGCTCGCGATCGTATTCCTTGTGTTATATGTAGATGACATATTGTTGCTAGGAAACGATGTCTCAATCTTCTAATCAGTAAAATTTGGTTGTCAAACAATTTGCCATGAAAGACCTTGGAGAAGCAACTTATATCCTTGGGATAAAGATCTATAGAGATAGATCGAAAAGGTTGCTTGGTCTTTCACAAATAACGACATAGACAAGGTGCTAAAGAGGTTTAGCATGGAGCAATCCAAGAGAGGGTTTCTTCCCATTACTCATGGGATAACACTCAAGTCCATGTGTCCCAAGACACAGGATGAGAGGATGCATATGAATATGATCCCGTGATCGTCTGCAGTAGGATCTATTATGTACGTAATGCTATATACGAGACCCGATGTATCATATGCTCTAAGTGTTACTGAGCAGATACCAATCGGATCTGGTGAGGGTCATTGGGTGGTGTCAAGAATATCCTAAAGTACTTGCGAAGAACTAAGGATGTTTTCTTGATATATGGAGATGGAAGTCTCCAGTGAGCGGGCATCTGATGCGATTTTCAATCTGATATGGACGACTCTGTGTCCCAATCAGGTTATGTTTTCACACTAAATGGCGGAGCGATCGGTTGGAAGAGTTCCAAACAGAGAGGCGACGATTCAACGATCGAGGCAGAGTACATTGCCGCATCGACGCAAAGAAAGGAAGGTTTGGATCGAAGTTCATTTCGAACTTGGTGTGGTTCCTAGTCGTGATGGATCCATCTGATTGTATTGTGACAACTTTGGGGCTATCATGCAGTAAAGGAGCCAAGGTCTCATCAACGGTCCAAACACGCACTCTACCGATACCATTTGATTCGGGAGATCATTGCTCGAGGTGATGTCCCGACAGAGAGAATTCTACGAGCACAACATTGCCGATCCGCTGACAAAGCCGTTACCACGGAAGAATTTTGATTCTCATGTACTCGCTTATGGTATTAGATACCAAGGCGATTGGCTTTAGGTCAAGTGGGAGATTGTTAGAGTAGTGCCCTAAAGGCAATCCCCTTTAGCGCATTTTGTTCATAGTCATGTACAGACTTTATGAATAAATAAAGCAAGGCATATTTCATTTATTTGATATTCATTTTATTATGAATTGATAATGATCTTTAATCAAATTAATGAAGTCCACGATACATGACATAGCATGAAGGAAATTATGATGTGATCATACTATCGAGATTCCTATCATGCAATTATGTCAAGATCTAAATTATCCTAGTCATAGGATTAATGAGACTGGACATCGTTAATCCGGATAAACTAGCACATGTCAAACTCCTTGATTGGATCAAGCAGTGGATCTCAGAAAACTGTAAATATTGAGATATTTAGATTTGACATGTGGATGCTTACTAGTGGTAGTAAGTACATTGGATGACCTGCTATGAGATCATCACATGGATGTCCTATACAAATGTCAGTGATAATCTCATCATAGCAATGGTGCAAGTATCCTTAGACTGAGGTACTCAAGGATATCTTGAGTCGATTCGTACTTTGACTCCATTCCTTGTTGCCTTTCGAGGTCGCTCATAGGGTGGTGATTGGAGTGCAACTTGAGGTATTCAAGGTAATTGAGTAGCCAATAGAGGATTCACCACTACATTATAGCGAGAAGAGATACCCATGGCCTCTTATCGGGATCATTACTTTGAAGTCTCGGCGCCGGAGCATACATATGTCATGAAGATGGTCTTCATGGACATATAAAGTAATGAGTCCTAGGGCGAGAACAGATTACATTGGACTAGATTTGATCGATCGGTCTAGTAAGAGTTGACACATTGCCCATACTTAAACCAAGTGGGGTATAGCATGGTGAAAGGACGAATTGCAGTAATTATCTATGGAAGGGTTCGTGATATGGTTTCATTAGTCAAACCAATTACTTTCCGGTCAATTGGGGTCGTGATGTGTTGCTAGATACGCTCATGACTTGCTCAGATTAAGTGTTAATCTAAGTGGCCAACATAACCGGAACCTAATGGGTCACACGATAAGAGTGACTTGAGAATTTGTAAAATAGTTTCGGATAGAGATCCGATATCTGGAGAGCAATAGGATTAAATGGATCCCGATGAGATTGGGATATGTCCCGATGAGATCGCGACATCGACATTCTTGAAAATCGCTTTTCGGTGATTTTTCACGCATGGGTTCTAAGAAGCCGGTAGGACCGACCCCAGTTTGACTGGACCTCTTCAGCAAATATATATATATATATTAATTAATTGAGAATTGATTAATTATATATATAAATGGTGATTTCGGTGGAGCCATTAAATGGAGATGAAAAGTTAGTTTGAAAAAGTCAAACTAATGATGATTTAGCAAATTAAGGCATTTTATGCCTCCAACGTGGATGCCCTTACACCAAGCCTTTGATATTGTGTTTTAAGTGTTAAAATACATGAAAGAAGGGATTGGAAGCATTGCTTGGTCGTGGGAAAAAGGGAAGAACCGATTGCTTACATGTTAAGCTTGAAAATTTGATTTTCCACCTTCTTCCTCTCTTCCATTCAAGTTGGCTTCTTCTTCTCCAAGGCTTCAATTGTTCATCTCCACTTGCTCTCCAAGGCTAAGGTAAGAGCTAGCACTCTTTTCTTTAGTCTAGCTATTCCTGGGTCAAAAGAGTTTGTCCCGGTTAGGTTTTCCGACCTCTGCGTGGATACCGTTAGAGACGGTCTCCTTTGGTCGTTATGGTTTGATTGTTTATACATACACATGGATCCTGGCTTTCGGGAATGTCCCGGGACTCAAAATTTTAAATTCCGCACTGTGGGCATGTGATGCCTACCCCGGGATTTTCCTACAAGCAGGTCCCTATACATCTGAGTGTACATAATCCAAAATTCCCTTTGTATCCAAATTTCACTCTTCGTTGTTTTCCCAGAGCACAATGCTCACAAAATTCCAATTTGTAAGTCTTCGTACCTTTTAATAATCCTTGCTTGGCAAGTATTTGCAAAGATTTTTCACCAGCATGTCCCAAACGCGTATGTCACAACTTTGTAGCCTCTGCATCCTTCTTGCTACTAGAAGTTGTTGTTGTTATTGTCCCAACAACTGTACTATCTTGGTAGTAATATAGATTATTTTTCCTTATGCCTTTCAACATTATAAGTGCTACCGAAGTTGCCTTCAGAATTTCATCTTGAATCATCACAACTAGGCCTTTTGATTATAAGGTCCCTAAAGAGATGAGATTCTTTTTCAATTTTTGGCACATACCACACATCCCTCAAAATTCTGGTGAATCCATCATGATTCTTCAGCTTGATTGAACCTATCCCAGTTGTTTTACATGGATTGTCATTAACTATGTAAATAACTCAACCATCAATTTCTTCAAAGTCAAAGAACTACTCCCGGATGGGAGACATATGATAGGTGCAACCTGAATTCAGAATCCACTCATCTGAATGGAATGTTGAAGGTGACCACCAAGGAGACATCTATCTCTGCATCACTTTTACATTCTGCAACATTTGTATCTTACGGAGCCTTCCTTTTCTTCTTCAACTTTGGACAGTTTTTCTTCCAGTGCCCTTTCTCATGATAGAAAACACACTCATCTTTGACAACTCTGCTTTTTGACTTGGATCTTCTTCCTCTCCCCTTCGACCTGCTCTGCTGACGACTTCTTGCCACAAATGCTTCAACTTTTATAACTGCTTTATTTTTCATTTTATCTTGCTTTTGCAATTCATGACTATACAAAGTGGAACACACATCATCTAAAGATACATTCTCCTTCCCATGAAGTAAAGTAGTTTCTAAGTGTTCAAATTCATCCGGAAGGAGAGATAACAACATCAAAGTCAAGTCTTCATCTTCGAATTGTACATCTAAATTCAACAGGTCTGCTACTAATTGATTAAACAGAGTAATGTGTTCATTCATAGTAGTACCTGGTCGGTATTCAAATTGGAACAACCCTTTTCTTCATAAGGAGCTTATTCTGACCACTTTTTTCAGAAATTTGTCTTCCAATGCCTTCCACAGTTTGTGCGCAAAAGTCTCATTTTTGAAAGCATACTTCTGCTCTCTAGACAAACATGATCGAATTGTCCCACATGCCAACCGATTTATGATACTTCAATCCTTATCTTCTACATATTCTTGTTTCTTTTCTTCAATAGCTAAGTCAAGATATTGTTGGAAAACGAGATCCAGAACCTCACCTTGCCACATCCCAAAATGACTAGTACTATTAAATATTTCCACCGCTAACTTTATACTTGACATTGGAATCTTATGCCATGAGGAAATTGAGGTCGCTTGTTTCATATTTGTTATGTCTCTAGTTGTTGGTGAATTTACAGACGTCATTATAGACTCAAATAATAGTATTCAATATTACAAATATTACAAACAAACTAAAGAATGAACCTTCGGCTCTGATACCACTTTTTGGAAAAATCGGATAATTTTTTCCTCTAAGATAAACAATTAGTGAAGTAAATCGATTCAGTAATACCCAAGAAAGACCGCCAAACAGACTCCGAAGACAGTATTACCATTTCACATAAATCCCAGGAAAGGGCGAAGGGGTCACAAACGGTCCCACTTAAAATCCGATCTCCTAGATAGAAATTATGTGTACGGTGTATTTATCACAACCTAACCCGCGTACATATACAAATAGTAAATACACCCAAATAAATTAAACACAACACTACAAATATACTTGACAAATAATATTGAATACTATAAATGCGGAATAAATAAAAGAGATAAGGAAAGAATACATCCGAAAATTGATAACAAAGTTCGGCTAATTTTGCCTACTCTCTGAACACTATTTAAGACAGTCTGCTCTTATTAAGAAAAGAATACTAAATTTGATATGTATATAAATTTTTGAATATTTATCAAATTTTTGAAATGAATTTAATATGAGAGGGGGAGGAGCTATTTATACCTTGAAAAACTCCTCTCATCCTCATCTCTTCCCAATATGAGATAGACATTGGTTGTCAAAGTCAAAAAAAAAAAACAACAACAAAAGGAAGGGTGCCCTAAAAGCCAGAAGACCCGGGTTTTCCTTTGGACCAGTTCGACTTGAAGGTTGGTTGTTTTGGCAATGGGAGATTAGGTCTACAACGAAGTTGGCCACTGCATCGGCGAGCAAGTAACCAGACCATACGATCAAAATGATGAGCCTTCTGTTGGGAAAAAATACGCAAGATCGGATCTAAGCGCAATGAATGAATTTAAAATTTTCCATGAATCAACTTTAATGATTTAGATTCAAACATAAAACAAGAAATTGTTAAAGTTAAACTAACCTTTTTCTGATTCCCGATACAATATCTTGCTTCTCCGAAGTAGTCAAATCCACGAGCCGTTCAAACGTCCGGCCTCTAACGGTATCCACAGATCTTTTCGGAGAAAAACTCAAATCGAATTTGAGAGGAAAAATCTTTTGAAGTGCTAGCCTCTTTTGTTCTAATTTTTCCCTTTTATAAGAAAAATCTTATTTTTCATATCCTTGAATTTTATTAAAATTACAACTAAAGTCATACTTTAATTATAATTATTAATAAATCCTTACAAGATCAAATATCACATATCGATCCTAAAGTTTCTAAAACTTCTCAATTAAGTCCAACTTAATTCAAATTTCATTTTCTCCTTTATAGACCTTTTATGTGTGACCCATTAGGTTCCTAATATGTTGGCAATGATTATAAAATATAATTCTAATTCATAATTAGAATCAGATAAATTAAAACTCCTTTTAATTTATCTTTAATTCCCTAATTAAACAATTTATAATCATAGATCATGATTGACGTCTAGCAACATGTCATGACCACCCAAATATTAGGAATGTCAAAGTGGTTTGACTTAACCTGTCTATGCATGGTTATCTTGTATAAATTAATCATTTCGTCATCTAATGTTCCAATTGGAATTAGAGTATGGAATTCGTGTCTACTCTAAATAATCCAATCATATTTGTTCTTGCTAATTAGTAAATGATTTATAATTGATATTTGAAAACAACCTTTTCAAATTTCAATTCACTCTGGCCAGAGATTCCCAAAATCATTACTAATCAAGAATGCAGAACATTCTTCCTAATTACTTTAGGACGAATCCTTTATTGATTTACTCAACTATCTCCATATAGTTCATACTATATCCAATAACTACCGAATTGAACTATTCCAAGAATAGAACATAAGTAGCATCAAAACATAGTAATTCCTACATGAGATAACTTTGGCAATCTCAAGTCTAAGGAGCAATTATACAACCATCATAATGAGATAATCCACAGACACACAAGTAATGTTCCATTTGGGATTCTCATAATTAGGTCTGTTCAGTGAACTTATTCTCTAATAAGCACCCACAAATTTGTTTAAGTATCTCTATACTTTAATCTATGAGATCAATTACTTTCTTCATAAGAAAGAAACAAATATGTGCTAGTCTAACCATTTCATCAATACCCCGTCTTAATGAAACTATGACTAGGAACATTTTAGGAATAATACAAAATGCAATTTGAATCTCATAATTATAATCACATTATAATTTCCAATTGCATAATAATTATTCCAGGGATATTATCTTTATGATTAATAATTAAATAATTAAAATGCACAAAGATAAAGAATGCCTTTTATTGGATAAAACAAATTTTATACAATTAAAAGTACAACCAAAATTGGCTGCAAGGGCATAAACCAACAATCTCCCACTTGCACTAAAGCCAATTACCAATGTATCTAATACCATAGCCATCCATATGTCTATCATGTTTCTTTTGAGATAACGGCTTAGTGAGAGGATCAGCTAGATTCTCTTCAGTGGGAACTCGTTCTATCTGGATGTCCTTCCGTTCCACTATCTCCCGGATAAGATGAAACTTTCTGAGTACATGTTTGGATCGCTGATGAGATTTCGGTTCTTTCGCTTGTGCAATAGCACCATTGTTGTCGCAGTACACTACTATCGGATCAACAATGCTAGGAACCACTCCAAGTTCAGTAATGAACTTCTTGATCCAAACTGCTTCCTTTGCTGCTTCAGAAACTGCAATATACTCAGCTTCAGTTGTTGAATCTGCAATGGTTGGTTGTTTGGAACTCTTCCAACTAACCGCTCCACCACAAAGAGTAAAAATATATCCTGACTGTGATCTACTATCATCTTGATCAGACTGAAAACTAGCATCTGAATAACCCTGAACTCTCAGCTCAGTTCCTCCATAGACCAGAAAAATATCTTTAGTCCTTCTCAAGTACTTTAAAATATTTTTCATATGTCAATGACCTCACCGGATCACTTGATATCTACTTGTTATGCTTAAAGCGTAAGCAACATCTGGTCTTGTACATAGCATCCCATACATGATCGATCCAATAGCCGAAGCATATGGAACACCATTCATTCTATCTCTTTCCTCTTGTGTCTTAGGACACATGCTCTTGAAAAGAGAAATCCCAGGCGATATAGGTAAAAATCCTCTCTTGGAATTTTCCATGCTAAACTGTTTTAACACTTTATCTATGTACGAAGATTGGGACAAACCAAGCAACCTTTTTGATCTATCTCTATAGATCTTTATACCTAATATATAAGTTGCTTCTCCCATATCCTTCATGAAAAAATTCTTAGATAACCATATCTTAACAGACTGGAGCATTGAAATGTCATTTCCAATTAGCAATATGTCATCCACATAAAGCACTAAGAAAACGACTCCACTCCCACTTACCTTCTTGTAAACACAAGGTTCATCAACATTTTTTATAAAACCAAACTCTTTGATTATTTCATCAAAACGAATGTTTCAACTCCGCGACGCTTGCTTCAGTCCATATATGGACCTTTGCAATTTACATACTTGATCAGGAAATTCTTTGGATTCAAAACCCTCAGGTTGTGTCACATACACATCCTCTTGCAAATTCCCATTGAGAAATGCTGTTTTGACATCCATCTGTCAAACTTCATAATCATGATATGCCGCTATAGCCAATAAAATCCTTATGGATTTAAGCATTGCCACTGGCGAAAAAGTTTCATCAAAATCAACTCCTTGTTTTTGTCTGTAACCTTTCGCCACTAACCTTGCTTTGTACGTATGTACATTTCCATCCATGTCAGATTTTCTCTTAAAAATCCATTTGCACCTAATAGGTACTATACTTTCAGGTGCATCCACCAAAGACCATACTTGGTTGATGTACATGGATTCCATTTCAGATTTCATGGCTTCTTGCCATTTTAAAGAATCAATGTCTGACATTGCTTCCTTAAAATCAGTAGGTTCGTCATTCAAAATTGAAGTATCATCACTTCCTTTTTCAACATGTAGATCTAATCTAACAGGAGGATGACGTACCACTTTCGGATCGTCATGACTATGTGTTCCTTGAACCATTGGTTGAACATTTAATGTATCAACTTGTGGTTCTTGTTCCATTTCGATGTGTGTTTGTGGTTCTAGAACTTCTCTAAGTTCCACATCACTCCCACTACTTTCTTTGAGAATAAATTCTCTTTCTAAGAATATTGCATGTCTTGAGACAAACACCTTTTGCTCAAGAGGATGATAAAATTGATATCCAAAGCTTTCTTTTGGATATCCCACAAACATGCATTTATCTGATTTAGCTTCAAGCTTATCAGACATTGCACGCTTCACGTAAACATCACATCCCCAAATTTTTAAGTGTGACAACTTTGGTCTTTTACCAGTCCATATCTCATATGGAGTTTTGTCAACGGTTTTGGATGGAACTCTATTCAATAGGTAAGTAGCAGTATTAAGAGCATATCCCCAAAATAAAACTGGAAGAACTGCATAGTTCATCATGGAACGTACCATATCTAATAAAGTACGATTTTTCCTTTCAGAAATCCCATTATGTTGTGGAGTTCCAGGCGGAGTCCATTGTGAGAGAATTTCATTCTCTTTTAAGTAACTAAGAAACTCATGGTCTAAGTACTCGCCACCTCGATCAAATCTAAGTGTCTTAATACTCTTACCAGTTTGTTTCTCTACTTCAAGTCTAAATTCTTTGAACTTTTCAAATGCTTCAGACTTGTATTTCATTAAATACACATAACCATATCTAGAATGGTCATCTGTGAATGTTATGAAATATGAAAATCCTCCTCTAGCTTGAGTAGACATAGGGCCACATACATCTGAATGTATAAGCTCTAACAACTCATTAGTACGTTGTCCCTTTCCACTAAAAGGAAGTTTGGTCATTTTACCCTTTAAACATGATTCACAAGTTTCATATGATTCATAATTGAAAGGATCTAAATATCCTTCTTTATGTAACTTTGTGATTCTTGTTTCATTAATATGACCTAACCTACAATGCCATAAATAAGAAGGATTTTGGTCACTTAATCTTCTTTTCTTGCTATTTATTTGAAGAATTGGTCTTTTAAGATCTAATTCATACAAACCATTTGTAAGCATACCAGATCCATAATAAATGTCATCTTTATAAAAGAACAACTATTATTCTTAATATTGAAAACAAATCCATTCATGTCCAAACATGGAATAGAAATAATGTTTCTTGTGATGACAGAACATAATAACAATTATTTAGTTCAAGTACAAGACCGGAAGGCAAAACTAAACTACAAGTTCCAATAGCTAATGCAAGAACTCTTGCTCCATTACCAACTCGTAAGTCCACTTCGCCTTTTCTCAACGCTTCTCATGCATCGTCACTGCACATTGTTACAAATGTGAGAACCATATCCGGTATCTAATACCCAAGATTGTGACACAGAAGTAGAAAGATTGATTTCAATCATAAACAAACCTGAAGTTGAAGTTCCGCCTAACTTCTTTTCTTTCAAGCTAGCAAGATAAGATTTGCAGTTTCTCTTCCAGTGTCCAGCTATGCCACAATGAAAACAGGTGCCCTTATCATTCTTCTTCTTGACACCGCCAGTTTGCTTTGCTACTTTAGCATAAGCCTTCTGATTCTTGTTCTTATTCTTCTTCTTAGAAATCTTACCCTTATTCTTAGAAGAAGAAGAAGAGCCAACAACAAGAACAGAACTGGATTCCTTCTTAAGGCATCCCTCAGCGGTCTTGAGCATGTTGAGTAATTCAGCCAATGACATTTCCTTTTTGTTCATATGGAAGTTCATAATAAATTGTGAAAACCTCGAGGTAAGAGACTGGAGCACTAAATCAATGCTCAACTCGAGGTTCAGGTCATACCCTAATTGACCTAACTTTTCAATGTAGCCAATCATCTGTAGAACATGAATTTCTACAGATGTTCCAGAAGCCATCCGACATTGAAACAAGGCTCTCGCAGTCTCAAACCTCTTCACCCGACTTTGAGCACCAAACAACTCTTGAAGGTGCAAGAACATTTCCCTTGCATTCATAGTTTCATGTTGTCTCTGAAGCTCGGGAGACATGCTGGCTAACATCACACATGTCATTTGCTCATTGTCATCTATATGACTCTGATAATATTCCCAAACTTCATTGGTAGCATCTTGAGCAGGTTCAGGTGGAAGCTCATTTTCAAGAACGTACAATTTTTTTTCTTGCCTTAAAATAATTTTAAGGTTACGCAACCAGTCAGAAAAATTTGGCCCAGTCAGTTTGTTTGCATCCATGATGCTCCTCAGGGACAAGTTCGTACTCATTTTCAAAAACTGATTCGTCAATAAAATAAAATAAGTAAGTATATGCCGAAAAACCAAATAAATAAGGACTTTTAAAATTTGGTTACTCCCACTATTTTCAACAAATTAATAGCCCTCACTATTAATTCGAGAAATTATCACATAATTTCCTAGTAGGCTAGGATCCCATTTTAATTTAATTGATCTTGAGTTTGCTCAACAAACCAATTAAATTAAAATTAGGTAGATAACATTTTCTCAATCACATCCTATGTGATTCCTTGGTCCGTTAGGAGACAACTCTTTGTCATAAAATATCTAATAATATTTTCCTCACTCGCTTCTAAATAAATATGATCGTAGTTTACTCATCCAAATCATATAAATTTAGTTAAGTAAAACCCATTATTATAAGAGTAAACATGTTCGTGTTAAAGCGGCCTTGAGTTTACTCAACAAGCCTACAATAAACAAAACTCTGGTTTAATCATATAATAATGGAAGGCTTTATTCATGTTCTAAACATGTACTTAATATTTTAATGAGGATTTAAAAAATAAAATCTCATTGAAATTATATAATCTCATTATATTAATTTATTTCACATAATCTAATTATGAAAAATAAATTGAGATTTTAAAAAATAATTAATTTAATTAATCAACATTTGAAAAATTAAATTAATTTTTTTAAAAAAAATAAAATAAAATAAAAATAAAATAACATTATTTATTTGACATAATCTAATTATGAAAAATAAATTGAGATTTTCTTTTAATAAAATTTAATTAATCAACACTTGAAAAATTAAATTAAATTAAAATTAACATTTTTATTAATATTTTTTTTAAATCAGGGCCTAGAGGCCCAGAGGCCAGGAGCCTGGCCTGCTGGCCCACGGGCCAGGAGACAATCTCCTGGCCTGCTGGCGTGCGGGCCAGGAGCCCACTGGCCAGGAGACCCACGTCTCCTGGCATGGCCTGGCCAGGAGACCCATCTCCTGGCCAGTGGCCCACTGGCCAGGAGACCATCTCCTGGCCACTGGCCAGGAGACGCAAGTCTCCACATGGCCTGGCCAGGAGACTTGCGTCCCCTGGCACATGCGTCTGCCAGGAGACGCATGTCTCCTGGCAGAAGCCAGGAGCGTCTCCTGGAGACGCTGCCAGGAGACGCACGTCTCCTGGCACATGCGTCTGCCAGGAGACGCATGTCTCCTGGCTGCGCAGATGGCGCGCCCCGTCTTCTCCAACTATCTGCAACTTTTTTTTTTTTAAAAAAAAATCAGAATAACAATTTATTCTGCTAGTTCTTCTACCTTCAGACAATCTGAAGGCATTCAACCAAATTAGTATAATTATAACAAACTTTTAAATATACATAAAAATTTAGAGAGATAAAACTCTCTAGAGAGAGAAAATATCACCACCTTCGGTGGTGGTTCTCCAAGCACTGAAGGCTACTACTGCCTCCGGTAGCCCAGTGTTCATCACAATGAAGCACAATAAAATCATTAATCAACCATCCAATAACTATCATTCATTTAAGCCTTGTGTTTAACAAAAGCAATGAATATAATGACTATCGAAACGTTAAAAAGAGTTGAAATAATGAACATTAAAATCTTGAGTAAATGAACAGACCTTTCATGCAACTATTTCACAGTTAATAACTTAAGCATACGTTATGCATTGAATAAAACAGGACTTGAGAAGTCCAACGTCGGTAAGGAGAACAAGAAATGACATAACGCATGCATGCAACGCTGTCTGTCATTAACGCATGCTAACTTTTCAACTGGTTTTCAGGAAATATCGCACAAGAGCAAAATCAAGTGCAACAAAGATCAAAATTAAAGCTTTTCCAGAAACATGTTGAATATTTTCCAGAAACTCTTGAAACACTTTTCAAAATTCCAGAACCGCATGCAACTTACCCAGATTTTCATAAAAAACTGGAAAAATGTCCAGAAGCTTATCAAAACATGCAAACGTTTTTATATCGTTTCCAAACACTGTGAACGCAGTCCATATTCCCGCTAACACACGAAACAATTTTATATTTCCAGAAACTCTTGAAACTTTTCCAAATTTCCAGAAACAGAGAACGTAAGCGTTAACAACAGTCTAGAATTAAACGAGTCCTACCGCGTCCAGAAACACTTTCGGATGAACATGAAGAGCTTAATTTTCAGAAAATTATTTAATCACTTATGATCAAAAATAAAATTGTTAAAGGTGGCTCTGATACCACTGTTGGGAAAAAATACGCAAGATCGGATCTAAGCGCAGCGGAATGAATTTAAAAATTTTCCACAGAATTAACTTTAACAAATTTAGATTCGAAACATAAAACAAGAAATTGTTAAAGTTAAACTAACCTTTTTCTGATTCCCGATACAATATCTTGCTTCTCCGAAGTAGTCAAATCCACGAGCCGTTCAAACGTCCGGCTTCTAACGGTATCCACAGATCTTTTCGGAGAAAAACTCAAATCGAATTTGAGAGGAAAAATCTTTTGAAGTGCTAGCCTCTTTTGTTCTAATTTTTCCCTTTTTATAAGAAAAATCTTATTTTTCATATCCTTGAATTTTATTAAAATTACAACTAAAGTCATACTTTAATTATAATTATTAATAAATCCTTACAAGATCAAATATCACATATTGATCCTAAAGTTTCTAAAACTTCTCAATTAAGTCCAACTTAATTCAAATTTCATTTTCTCCTTTATAGACCTTTTATGTGTGACCCATTAGGTTCATAATATGTTGGCAATGATTATAAAATATAATTCTAATTCATAATTAGAATCAGATAAATTAAAACTCCTTTTAATTTATCTTTAATTACCTAATTAAACAATTTATAATCATAGATCATGATTGACGTCTATGAACATGTCATGACCACCCAAATATTAGGAATGTCAAAGTGGTTTGACTTAACCTCGCCTATGCATGGTTATCTTGTATAAATTAATTATTTCGTCATCTAATGTTCCAATTGGAATTAGAGTATGGAATTCGTGTCTACTCTAAATAATCCAATCATATTTGTTCTTGCTAATTAGTAAATGATTTATAATTGATATTTGAAAACAACCTTTCAAATTTCAATTCACTCGCCGAGATTCCCAAAATCATTACTAATCGAGAACAATGTAACATTCTTCCTAATTACTTTAGGACGACGAATCCTTTATTGATTTACTCAACTATCTCCATATAGTTCATACTATATCCAATAACTACCGAATTGAACTATTCCAAGAATAGAACATAAGTAGCATCAAAACATAGTAATTCCTACATGAGATAACTTTGGCAATCTCAAGTCTAAGGAGCAATTATACAACCATCATAATGAGATAATCCATGACACACAAGTAATGTTCCATTTGGGATTCTCATAATTGGTCCTGCTTCGATGAACTTATTCTCTAATAAGCACCCACAAATTTGTTTAAGTATCTCTATACTTTAATCTATGAGATCAATTATTTTCTTCATAAGAAAGAAACAAATATGTGCTAGTCTAACCATTTCATCAATACCCCGTCTTGATGAAACTATGACTAGGAACATTTTAGGAATAATACAAAATGTAATTTGAATCTCATAATTATAATCACATTATAATTTCCAATTGCATAATAATTATTCCAGGGATTTTATTTTTATGATTAATAATTAAATAATTAAAATGCACAAAGATAAAGAATACCTTTTATTGAATAAAACAAATTTTATATAATTAAAAGTATAACCAAAATTGACTGCAAGAGCATAAACCAACACCTTCTGCCAGTGAGTTTCCTGGAGGGAGCAAACAACGTCAGAATGGTCTGCAACAAGAGGCTAAAGAGAAGAGCACCTCTAATGTTCCACTGTTCCCATACTCTCTTCACACTTGGTGGAATTATTGTCAAAATTCTCCGTGCGGGTTTCGAAAAGAATACTCCATGTGGGTTTAGAAGATGGAATACGTACATATGGAGAGAACTGAAGACCTATTAGCAGTAGCTCGATGCGAGAAATGGGATCCATGCGAGTCTCACTCTTAGAGTTTGCCGTCAAAGGAATGCCACATCAGGCTATTTAGCCTGCATGGATTTAGACCATGCGAAGTTCTCGGCTTTAGAATATCAGTTGCCTAGAGACCAGCTCCTCGAGGCCACAATCACACAACTCCTTATTAATAGCAAATCTATCATGATAGTAGTCTTTATATCACAACACTCGAGAGTCGACCCTCAAAAGAACCATAACAAAACAACCACTGTCTCGGGCTACTTACATCAATTGTGATCAGAGACTAATTAGCTATATTACCTTCTCTAACTACAAAGAAAACCGTCAACAATGGCAAGGTCAAAAGGGTTTATCAAAATTTGCCTCATTGCATTTCTGGTTTGCCCACTCTTCATAAGGGTAACGTCTGCTACTTGTGGTGATATAGGTGACCCTAATAACCCCCAGAGTTGCAACGCCCAAGACGATGACGACGATGATTTTGACGATACATACAAGGTTGTCAATAGAGTTTCCATTCCAGCGCCAAATTCATCACCTGCGCAAGATTCAGAATCAACTACAGTTGCAGACTCAGACCCAGGTGTTGACGGTATAGAAACCGAGATGTATGTAATGGGACACTAGTAACGCGTTGCTCATGCCTACAGCTATCGTTTTTAACCTCCTACTCTTTTGTCGCTTCTGTTCTGTCAGCTTTCGTTGATTTGTTCTCTTGTTTTTAGGCCTACCCTTCCCTTTTGTTGTTGGTTTAGTATTGATTGAGGTAGGTAGAATTTTAAGATCCCATGGAATTTCCAGAAGAAAAAAGGAATGGACTTGACGATTTAATTCAATTAATTCATTCGTTCCAAAATAATTTCAGTTGCCATTTCATTGCTATCCTTTTTTATTAGGTTTTATTAGTCGCTGTCTTATTGTAGAGAGTAAGTGATTAATAATTAGTCCTGCGAGGATGAAAAGAAATCTCAGTTTCTTTATACAGTTGATTTGCTTATCTTTTAAGGATCAAGTAATCAGAGTCTTCCTTTGTTCACAGAGACTATCCATTTGGTGTTCATATCAATAGAACATTCCAATTAGTTACATGAAGCCTAACCTTTCCCACTTCATCATATCCATGAATTGCATATAGACCATGCAGAGAACCTTTGTAATACATTAGTATGACAAAGCTTAGGGCTTTAAAGCAAGTAATGTGCACCCTTAGAAGGATGACTCAAAATTTGAATAGCACTTGTAAATCAGACTTCGGTTGCAGCTTACACTACGGTAAAAGAACATTCCTTCACTCTTTTTACTCACTGCTACCCCGATAGAGTGAGGAACATGAAAGAGGATTTATATGTGAGCATATGGCTACGAATTGGACAGCAATGGCACATAACAAAAGCATCAACAATCAAACGGTAGAAGGAAAATCAACAAATTCCCATTCACATTTCCTTCAAAAATAGCCAAAATAATCTTCACTAAATGCAAACATTAAAAGAAAACAACAAAAGCAGGGGAAACAAAGAGATCACCTTCTACCCCTCAAAGCCATAATCCCAAAAGCTCCATATGTGCAAAGAACACCCAAAAAGAGGCATACATTTAATCACAACGAACGTAACCCATCAACATCAATACGAAAAGGCAATATTTGTTGAATTTAGAGTTAAAGGTGGTGACCCTTTTGAGATTTGAACTAGAAAAGACGTAGAACAAACAGAACAGACCCTGTCTTCCAGTTTTTCATGCACGTATTCAATAATTAAAAACCTAGACTCATTAACCCCAAGGCGCAGGCTTAAGTGAGGTCGCAGGTTCGAATCGTCCTCATGTATACAGTCGTTTAAAACTTGGGACCAGAGCTTTGCCTCTCACAAAAATCCTAACCGACTCGAGCGGGAATTAGTCTAGGAGTGGATGACTTAAAGGTGTCTTCTCATAATTGAGACCCTCCTAAAATACATCGTGGGCAACCAAAAAAAAAACATAGACTCACTGGTTCTGGCATATATACTCATTAATATATGCAATATCAATAAAAATAAATTTTAATATTATTTTCTCATATTCAAATATTTTTTAGGCGTTTTATAACATTTATTGTTTAAATCTTTTAATTTTATATTTTAAACAATTAAAATTGTATCAATTTATGTTTTATTTATTTATAAAATTTTAAATAATAAAATTTTAAAATGTCAATTTAACACAAATAAATTATTATTAATTAAGATCTACATATGTTACAATATATTTGATATTATATATATATTTCAATATATTTTAACGTTTATTTTACTATTAGTTTTAATTAATTTTCATTCTCAATTTTAGTTCAAACGTAAGTTTCTTTAAGATATTTATTTATCAAAAGTATATAAGAATTTTATATCATGAGTCTTATATTTTAATCAAATTTCAAACATATTTTAGAAGTCCAAAATTTGAGGAGAGTTATTATAATTAGAATATTTCTTTTTTGTTGAATTCGAAGTTATTAAATTTTGTATATTAAAAGAATTATTAATTAAACTAAAACCATAAAACATTAAGAATTTTCATTCTAATAATAAAATAGAACCTAACTCAATCCAATTTAACTTAAACAAATTCGCACACATCATCAAAGTTTCAATCTTTTTGAACGATACGATTCAGAAGTTCTAACAAAGCTTTTATTTTATCTTTGAACATGAACGGTTTCTCTTCTCTGCCTCTAATGCCATCCTTCAGTCTTTTCCTTCAAATTGTCCAAAGTCTCAGTCTTTTTCTTCTTCTGGTACTTGGGAAATCGGAGAACAGTCATTATTCATCTTCTTCTTCTTCTGACATTGTTGGAGAACTGAAAACAAAAATAAAGATTTAAACAGCTCCTCGCAGCTAATACTGCAACTAAATGAATAAGAGTAACCAACTTTTGAGAAGAGGGTCAATGGCAAGTATTACATAGGAAATGACAATAGCAAGGAAACAACTTACAACGGTGGCTAGGCGCTTGTTAGTACCATGCGAACTCTGCTTCCAGTTACTTGACAAGCATATCAACAAATAATTGGAAAATTAATAATGCGTCAGTTATGAAAAATATTAAAATTCTTGTTTAGAAAAACATTTGAATATTTAATTTTTTTATTATAACAGTAAATTTTGATCATTTTAAAAAAATTAAGTAATTATATATGTAATATATATTATGTAATTGATGATGTCTTAAATATATTTTTGATAAAAAAAAGAGTTAATATGAAAGAAAAAATTAATAAAAATATAATTAAAAACAGTTAATTATGAGATAAAAAATCAAGTACCTTATGATATAATTTCGAGATGAGGTATCTCAGCAAGTTCATACTTTTGGATTTCTTGTTGAAGAGCATCACTGTACTTTATACTCAATAATTGGAGCCTGGTGATAGTTGATGACAGTAAATGGGACGGCAATCTCTTCAACTTTGGGCAAGAAAAGATAGTGAGTTCTTGAAGACATGGCATAACTGTAATTATTTCCATCAACTGCTCATCAACGTCATCCCACTCCTCCCATTCCCAAGAAATCCAAAATTGAAGTACTTTCAATTTTGGAAATGATACGAAGGATGCTGATGAATCTTTTTCTTTTTCTATTCCCATAAATTCAACACCCACTCTTTTCACTCCCATATTTTGTAAGTACAACTTTTTAAGGCACAACAACTTACCCAATGGAGGCAATTCCTCACAATGCGAGCAGTTCTGAAGCTTAAGTAAGCTGAGTAGATTCAACTTCATCATCCAACTTGGGAACAACCTCTTGCCTTCATACTCTTGTATGCTTAATATTTCCAAATCCAAAGGTGGCTCTAAAGCTTCAAGTAACTCTTCCTCATCTTCTTGCACATGATTGCCATCAAAACTCAAACTTAAATCGGTGACATTTTTCTTCTTCTTAAGTTGTGCTTTTTTGGCATCTTCTAGCCTTTTCACATTTCCCAACCCCCTTAATTTCAAACTTTCTCCAAGATTATTCAACTTCTCCATTTCAACAATCGAAAATGATTCACCTTCATTCACGTTTATGATGAACACAGTCAACTCTCTGAGACGCCATAGATTTCCTATTCCTTTAGGAAGATATTTTATCTTACAAGAATCCTCAATATCCAAATACATCAAGTTTATTAATTTTCCAATCCCTTGAGGCAATTCTATAAGATTTTGACACCAATTAAGAATTAATGTCTGTAAATTGTAACACTCACACAAAGTATCTGGTAACTTCTCTAGTTTGTTATTTTCAGACAAGTCAAGCCATCTGAGATGAACTAATTTCTCTATTGAAGATGGAACTTCTTTGATGCCACATTTGCTAAGGTCTAAAGTCCTTAGACATGTCAAATAATTAAATATATCATTCACTACATCAGTAGTCAATATTGATCTATACCCAACAAATTTAATGATCAAACTACGTAATTTTGTCTGATCGTAGACATATTTAGGGAATACAGTATCATTTTCGATCACCAAAGTCAAATGACGAGCATTTGCACGTGCATGTAAAGAGTTTTTACTCAATTCTGTATCATTTAAGACCTTTGTCATCAAGCACTCATCATTTGCAACTGTGTGGGCTAAATCACTCACCATATCATGCAACACATAAATATTTTCTTTGTGGAGTGAAATTTGGAGTAAAGATCGTGCAACTAAATTTTCGAAATAAGTCTCACCAACTATCTCTAAATCTTCATCTTCTTTTGCTTTTAAAAAACCTTGAGCCATCCACATCTTAATCAATCTTCTTTTTTCAATCTCGGAATCTTTGGGAAAGATAGCACAATAAGAAAAACATTGCTTTAATGGTAATGGCAAATCATAATAACTAAGTTTCAAAGGACCCAAGATATCTTCACCTTCCCATTCCTTTTTTTCCAAGACTCTCAACCATTCTTTTTCAGATTTCTTAAAGCTCAAAAGTCCCCCTACTGTGGTAGCAGTAAGAGGCAAACCCTTGCACTTATTGGCAATTCTTCTACCAATGCTCTCCAACTTTTGACGATCACCTTGAACAAGAGCAATTTGACTAATTATTGACCAACATTCCTCTGAAGTCAAAAGTCCTACTTTGTGTATACTCTCAGGTTTACATCCCATGGCTATAGCAACCCTTTCATTACGGGTTGTTATTAGAATTGTACTTCCCGGCAAACCACACTTGAAAATTTTTTCCAATTCTTCCCATTTCCTATGATTTTCGTTCCAAACATCATCTAGAACAAGCAAAAATCTTTTCTTATTGAGAAAAACAATTATTTCTTTTAATACATTCGCTAATTCTTTGAAATCTTGTGCGGAAGAACCATAAAGAGATTCAAGAATTGCTTTTGAAATGCGCATGTCATCAAAAGGTTCCGAAACACACACCCATATTTTATTCTCAAAATGAGTTTGGATATCCCTATCATTGCAAACTAATTGAGCTAATGTGGTTTTTCCAATTCCTCCCAACCCCACAAGAGAGATGATATGGGGATTAGATTTGGCCTTAAGTATCTGACTTTTGACCTCATCTTTTTCTTCATCTCTACCTTTTACTTTTTGCATATTGATGAAAGGTGTAGTCATATGTCTCTCAATATAGTTTTCAGTTTTTGGGGATGGACTAAGTTGGTACCTAACTTTATCAGTTGCAATGTTATCTAGTCTTTGATGAATTTCTCTTATTTTTCGAGCAACTACGTGACGAAGACCAACATCACGCTTAATAAAGGAGATGCAACGAAAAATAGAGAGTACCTTGTGCTTGAGCTGACTTTGATTGGAACCCGAACAGCTCCAGGTCTTCCACTCATCTATCACATCATCCATGTCATAAGAAACATCTTTGAGATTGAACAGCCAGTTCTTGACAGAAGCCTCCTTTAGTTGTTGTTCCTCTGCATCATCTAGGAGGGCCTGAATGGACTCCAAATTTCTCACGAGTTTCTTAACTTCATCGCTAACCCCAGTCACCAACTTCACCTCTTCTTTTATGGAACTAAGGAGCATGGAGGTTAGGTCCTCCACCACAGTAGAAATAATAGCATCAACCATTTTCAGGGATCAAAGGGTAAGCAAAAGGATTATGAGAAGTCGAAGTTAGTTATTGGTTGAGAACGTAGACATGGGTATTTCCGTATTTATAGAGCTGCGAGGATGTTTCATATTATTCTTTCTCTACAACTTTCGTCCAACACTTTGCGTGTGGTTAAACACAAGGGATAGTTGAGGGTGAGGGCATTAGGCTTTGCTTGTTGTTGAATGCGAATTGGATGCTTCCGATCCTTTTTAAGTGATGAACGAAATGGATAAACGACTTTCATTTTATTCTTTCTCTCGCAACTTTCATTCGACACATTGCGTTTAGTTAAGAGACAGGGATACTTGAGGGCATTAGGAATTAAGCTTTGCTCTTCTTGTTTGCTTTTTACGTTATCTCACAGCTTTCATCGAACACTTTGCTTCTTGTTGAAAGCGAATTGGATGTTTCCGTGAGTATGGATTTTCATCGAACACTTTGCTTATTGTTGAACGAAATGGTAAACAGAATTGGATACTTCTGTAACTCAGAAGAATCTTTGAATGACAAGAAAACAACTATCAGATTGAGATGATAAAAGCAAACAAAGATGTGATAATGATAAAATCAAAAAAAGATGATCTTTATGGGCATGTGTCAAGAAATGGTGTCTCTTCCGCTTTAAGCAAGCGTCCAACGATAAAGGAAGCCCTCTGGGCATTTCGATTGGCATCTTCCCTAACTTTCCCGAGAAAGCGAGAGAGATTGAAGGAAAATTGACAGTGAAGAAGAGTTTTAGTTTTTGCTGGTCCTAATCATTTTCCCTCCCAAAGCTTCTGCAGAACGGAAAACTTAAAGAGGCAAAAAACAGAAAACTGAATTGTGGTAGTTCTGATTGTGTGTGTGTATATTTATCTTCAAGTCCTTGCAACCGAATTTCTGATCAATGGTTCAATGGCTATCTCTATAATAAGGTCCAATAGATGTACAGATGGTAGAAGGGTTCAACCTTTGAGATTCAATGACCAGGCTTTACTAGATGGAGGTCATCTTTATGAACAATTTTATTCTTGAATAATATTTATTTATATTTTATATAATATTTAACTATTCTGCAAATCTATAAGATGTTTCTTTAAGAATATATATATATAATTTCAACTTTTAAATAAGAAGTTAAGAATCTAATTTTGAATCATTGAACCACTAAATATTATGGAAATTTTGTTTCGCAGTGTGTGTACATGTTCCATTACAAAGGATTAATTATGCTATATTCTTTTATAATTTTTTATTTTTTGGAATATTATTTAATTATTGTATAATTTTTATTATAGTTTATATTCAAATATCTGAAATAATGTTTCAATAAGAATAAATGATATGATAATTGAATTTTAAAATATAAAATATCAAATTACCAAAATTTTGATAGATTTAACTCTTTAAAAGCAAGCTAAGTACAAATGCTTTTACAAATAGATTATCTAAACATATGAAAATAATGAATAATGGTATCACTTTAAGAAATCATATTGGAGTTAATACAAGCTATGTTTTTACAAATGGTAATTAAGTTTGAATTTGGCTCACTTCAATTTGATCAAATTTTGGATTACAAATGGTAATTAAGTTTGAATTTGACTCACTTCAATTTGATCAAATTTTGGATCAAAATTATATTTTTAATTTTCAAGTTTCGATTTGAAATCTAAAAGTTAAAAAAAATGTCATTTTGAGTAAAACAATATCAGTTTTATTTTTATTTTTAAAAAATAAAAAACTAGATCAAACTAGGCTTCAAGTTGCACAGATCCGATCAGTCTCAAATTTAATTGAGTACTTTGTACTTAATTAGACTTCAAGATGATGTTGAGTTCAAGAAATTTTTTTTGACCTAAACTCAAGTCTGTAACCTTTCAGTTCTCCTATTTCAGCTGTCCTTTTTTGGGGTTTTTTGAGGTCACAAAGTATACATATCCAGAGCCTCCCACATATATGCTATTTATCTTTCTTCTCACCTGATAGGATTCGTTAGATCTGAAGGCCTGTATTGAAAACTTGGTTGAAGACAAGTCTAGTTTGGAACTCAGAGATAATAGGGAATCAGGCCAAAACTGCCAGTGGTGCAAAGATGACCAAACCCATCATGTACTTGTACCCTCTGGCTAGAGCTTTCACAGAACTCCACATTTTCCAAGCTTGTGCTATTGATGGTTATAACACCATACATGTGTTTGTTATGTTACTAACTGAAGAACTAAGTCTATTTTTTTCATCAACAAAATAAATCTTATTGGAACATCTCACATATAATAGATGAAAACGTGGTTTCCCTTAATCAAGAAAAATGATTTAACTACTCATAACAAAAGTGGAAATTAACAAAGAAATAGCTAAATGTAAAGTTTCCATCTCTAGTCCTTCCTAGAAAATTTGAAAACTCCTAGAGAAATACTACAAAAAATGAAAGACCTAACTATGGTTGTCGAAAAGCAAGAAGAAAAACTGCAGAAATGTAAAAACTATCCCCTAAAAGTGGTCTGTGTGAACAATAATGCAAATTCCCTTTTATTTCCTTCGATTTCCTCCTTTGCTCCGTAATCTTTTGCAGATAATCTTCCCTCAGTTTTAGGTGATCGATCCCTATCAATAAGGATGCAATCTGATTATCAAAATTATAAAAATTTTAAGTGAGTCAGATCTGCATTTAAAAACAGATCTTACGGATAGTTTTTTTCCTTGCACGTGCCCACAGTTAGTCACTAAATTTGTTGTCAATCTATAATTTTCGGATTATCTTTGTTTCCTTTGCATCTTTTTGTTTTAATTTCATCTCTTAAGTATTGAAAATCATCTAGGAACAATTAAAAAACAATTCCATCAATTTGGATAATAATTTCAACACATTAAAGAGATTTATATACAAAATAAGTATAAAATGACAACTTAACAAATTCCTCCGCACCAAACATTTGCTTACCCTCGAGCAAACATATCAAACTACTACACTCTATCAATTCATCATTTATAAGATTAAGTACATACAATCCATTAACTTGAGCCAGTAAGACTTAAGTTGCAATATACATCATAATCACTTTTCACTGATACAAATAAATAAAGTCAAAAATAAGACATCTTTGTTCAAAGGCCAATTATGAAACCAAAGTGAATTTTTCTTACAGATTTCTCTCCTACACTCAAGTGTTTAAGATTAAAGTGTTTATGTCCAATCTACCTCTGACAGATTGCACTACCATAGGCTTACAAATTCACCGGTTATCATTCATTTGAATTACCTGAGCTTATAAATCATAAGGACTTTATTATTGGTTGTAACAGGGCTAGGTTCAAAGATAAGGTAAAAATAGCAAAAGATTAATTACAAGCATTCACAAAGTATCAAGTAAAAGGAACATTAAAATTCTAAAATAACCATATGACACAAAGGACTACATGACACAAAGGACTACAAAAAACTACTCGTACTAACTAATGTTGCTATGCTTTTTTCTTTTTCTTTCTTTCTTTCTCCTTTTTTTCTTTTTCTTTTCTTTTTCTTTTTTCTTTATTTGGCCACGAACAGGGGAGAAGAATAAAGACAAGAAATTAATATCTGTATAATTTAATAAGCACATGAGTAGAAATGCCTATAAAAATATCTCAGAACACAATACAGAATAAAATTTCCAAATTACTCAATGTTTCATTCAACTTGTGATAGGGTAAGCCTAATGAGATTTTTTGAGTTTCAATGTAAGATGATTGATTGAAAAATAAGGTTAAAGGCTCAAAAGTATTTGCAAAAGGAAAATAACTAGGTAGGTCGTTGAAATAACCTTTTCCTTCCGTCCGATTGTCGCCTTGGGGTTACTTCAAAAATTTAACCAAGGATTGTGTATAGCGCAATCTCGGGTCGTTCTCTTGAGAAACCAAAAGTGAAATTAATTTCCTAAGTAACTAAATGCAATGCAACCTAAATTATAAAATGGGGTTTGATTTAAACAATTACCGCTAAAATTTGCAACGAATTAAAATAAATACTAAAGACTTGTTTTTGGAATTTTTTTTAAATTTAAATGAGTAAATTGAAATGACAATGAGTGAATTAATTAAGAAAACAGACACAAGTAATTAACAATGATAAACGCAATCCTCTAGTTCAATAACGCAGGTAATCATCACTCAAAAAGATATGGGAATTAAAACAATTAAACCAAAAATTAAAATCGAGTTTTTAATCGAACAATCGAGCCACCTCGAATTGTTACGAAAATATTTTCCAAAAATTCCAATTTACTAACTGCCACCAGACTAGTAAAATAGAACTAAGGGTACTAACACCAATGCTCGACTTTTACGCAATTTTTAAGAAACAGAATTAATACCAGCAACAGATAAAATGTTCCAAATAATTCAAGTCACCTTGAATAATTACCAATTTCGCTAAAATCTCAATACAAAGTTTTGATCCAAAATAAAGTAAAGAAATTAAATCCGAAATCAACACAATATCAATCGCCAAACAATAATCCAGTCACAAAATCTTCCAATCCAAAAATATAAGCAAAACGCAACTCCAAATAACTAAATAGTAAGATCTAGGAATTACTAATTAATTAAATGGATAGAAAATAATTGCAGTTTTAACTCCCCTATAAAAATGCCAAGCTCCTGCCTTTGCCATTAAACCGAAGGATTAAGACGAACTAGCCACAAAAATTCATTGAAGCTGGTGCTAATGTTAAGCTACAACGATCAGGCATGGAATGTGTGAGAATAATGGTCTGTCTTTTGGTTTTCACTTCTGCGTCCTCCGACTTGCGCCTCTCACGTTGTCAAATTTTTCCTCTGTTTTTGCTGTTCCTTCACGCTTTGCCAAAACACACAGCCAACACTTCTTGTCTTCACGTTGCCCAGCCAGCACCCAAGCTTCCAGACCAACGCAGATACAATCCCTCCAATGATCCACGCAGAAAACCCACACTGCACAGCACACTCACAGCAAATCACAGCCCACAGATCCTACGTTTTACTCTTCACTTGGCCACTAGCAAATCACCAAATCTCACCTATGCTTACATACGCAGAAGACACGTCCAGCTCCCATCTCTACACACTAATTTCTTTCCTTATTTTTTTTTTCCAGCTCTTCATGCACGCAGATGTCACCCTTCAAGACCATGCAAAGGCTCCTTCAAAACCAACTTCCCAGCCTCTCTTACGCCACTTGCATGTTTTTGCCCCTTAATTCCTGTTCACGCACACTGCACATCCACAGCACACCAAGATTACGCACCATCTGCCACCAAAGACCACGCCACCTGCTAATTATTTTCTTCTTTCTCCACAGCCCATTCTCATGGCACACCAACGTTTTTCTCCTTACTTCACACTCACAGCTCCAACGTCACAAGCTACCTCAAGCCACACAACCCACCTCACACACAACAACACACCTCATACTCACGTCAGTCACAAGCCAATTTCTGGATTTTTTTATTCTTCTCCAGCCACAGCAACCTCTCACGTTGCCAACAACAGCTTCCACACACGACACAACACCACCTTCACACTTACACGTTTTTTTTTCTTTTTCCCCAAAAACTACTACACACACCCAACACTCTACTCACACATGGTCAAAAGCAACTCACAACACAACACAGCAGCACTTCTTTTATTTTTCCAGCACCCCTTCACGTAAATCACACAACACAAAGACCAGCTTCCACTCACGACACCAGCTGATTATTTTCTCTTTACGTTGCCTTCTTATCTTTTTCCAGCCCCCGATACTCTCCAACAACGCCTGCTGCTTCTCCCACGCCCCCTCCATGGTTCTTTGTATATATATAATTTTTTTCACACACTCCACTCTTAATCATTTCACTCTCCATACCTCCACTCAACCACTCCCCATACTCTACAAGCCACTTCCTTTTGTCTCCTTCTTTACCTACTAATTCCTCCACTCTTGGTCCACGCACATCTCACTCAACAAACACACACACACGCACAAGGCCCAGCCTTCAACACTCTCTTTAATCCGTAGCACAAGCACAGCAGGCACAACACATATGCTTCATGTTCACTCACACAAAGACACGCAACTCCAATGCCAGCTGCCTCTGTTTTTTATGTTGATATATTTTATTTATCTCAAAGCTATTCACACACCTCACAAACACACCAGCTCACGTTTCTCTCCTTTATTTTTGCTCTTTTTCCTTTCTTCAAATAACCTACAAATGAAATACAATTAATGTAGCATCAATTGTCTAAAAATTAATTTATCACAGTTAAACCAAAACACGACAATTTTTGCCCATATAAACTCAAATTAAATATAAGGCACAATAATTTAAATAATTATCAAATAAAGCTATAAAGACCAATTTTAGTGACAGAAACCTATCCAAATGAGATGAAAATATATATAAACAAATGAGTTTGTCAACTCCCCCACACTTAGCCTTTTGCACTCCTGGGCAAATTATCAGTAAAGCAATCCAATAGTTAAACTCAATACAAGCAAACATAAAACTTGTTGAATATTGGCTCAAACAAAGTCATAAATGGAAAGCTTGCAAAGTCATAAATGGAAGCTACTTTCGGTGATCAAAAATGGTGGCTCAACAATGGAGGCTTGGAGGTTTTCACACCCTGGAAGCTTGGAGGCTTTCACACCCATGAAGATCTCTATAAAAGGGAAGCAAATGAAGAAGAAGGGGATAGAGCACAAGGAGAGCTTAAGGTGTTTTGGTGTGAGAAGAGAGAGTTATTAGAGTGAGAGAAAATTTTTCCGAAAGAAGAGGAAGGAGAGAGAAGAATAGTGAGAGGAGAGAGAAAATTATATATTTATATATATTTTTTAATTTCTTTTTGTTTTCTCTTTTCTAGTAAAGCTTGGTTTATTTTGGGTCTCTTGAAAATTGAGTGACAAACACCATTGTATGCTCTCGTTGATTAAAGTGAAATATTCAGTCGTCTCTAAACTGGACGTAGGCATTGCCGAACCAGTATAAAAATCTTGGTGTTCTTTTGTTGCTATTTTATTTTACTCCGCATTTATTTACGTTTCTGCACAACAAGTTGTATCAGAGCTCCAGTTTTTCGACTGGGGTATTGTCGGAGTGAAAATATATTGGAGCAATAGTGTCGGTGAACAGTGTCGCGCTACAGTGAATAGTATCGGTGAATAGTGTTGGCTACAGTATCAGTGAATAGTGAACAATACGGGTGAACAGTGCCGGTGAATAGTGTTGTTGAACAGTACGGTGAACAGTGTCGTGCTACAAGTCTCCGTGAACAGTGCCAATATTCTACAGTACGGTAGTATCAATACGTATTTGTGAACAGTGACGAGTAGATGGCTGGAGATAAAGACGAGTTCGTTAAGAGGGAGTCGTTATCGTCATCGTCGACACCTACTTCCAGTAGACATCCAATCGCTACTACAAGGTTAGAGGTTGATAAATTTAATTGCTCTAATAATTTTGGTATGTGGTAGTGTGAAGTTATGGATGTATTGTACCAACAAGAGTTGGATATGGTTATGGACGATAAACCCGAAGATATGGATGAGAAGCAGTGGACGCGAATTAATCTCCATGCTTGTGCCTCTATTCGATCATTCTTGATAAGGAGTTGAAATATCCTTATATGAAGGAAACGTCAGCTAAGGAGTTATGGACGAAATTAGAGGAAAAGTATATGACCAAGAGCGCAGAAAATCGGCTCTTCTTGAAGAAGCGACTTTTCTGATTTCAGTATCATTCAAGTATTTCTATGCATGAGCACCTAAATGATTATAATAAAATACTTGTTGATTTAGCAAACCTTGATGTGAAAATTCCTGACGAGGATAAGGCACTATGTTTGTTAAATTCATTGGCTGATGATTATGATCATTTGACAACTACTTTGTTGTATGGAAAATCTGAGGTGAAACTTGATGAGGTTTCTGCGGCATTGGTGAATCGTGAGTGTCGTAAAAAGGAATTGAATACTCACAATTCACAAACTGAGGCACTCACTGCAAGGGGACGAACCGAGGAAAGAAAACATGGGAAGCGGGAAAAATCTCGTTCAAAGTCACGAGGTAAGTTTCCTGCTAAAGATGAATGTGTCTTTTGTCGTCAAAAGGGTCATTGGAAAAAAGACTGCCCTAAATTGAAGAACAAAGAAAAGGAGAAAGTGGGTTCTGTAGCAAACATTGCAAAATCTGGAGATGATGATTTCGGGTTTGCTTTGACTAGTTCATCTGCTGATGGTCACTCCAAGGAATGGATTTTGGATTCAGGTTGCACTTATCATATGTGTCCCATTCGGGAATGGTTCTCTAGCTTCCAGGAGCTAGATGGTGGAGTTGTTTTGATGGGAAATAATAATGCCTGCAAAACACAAGGGATAGGTAAAATCTGTTTGAAGATGCACGATGGAACAGTCAGAGAATTGAGTGATGTTCGGTATGTACCGGATATGAAGAAAAATCTTATCTCATTAGGAGCTTTTGAATCCAAGGGTATCAAGATCACCATAGAGGATGGAGTTCTCAAAGCTGTGTACGGGGCACTTGTGGTGATGAAAGGTACAAGACGAAATAACTTGTATTTTTTACAGGAGAGTACAATTACTGGTGGAGCAGCTATCACTGAAGCTGCTAATGTAGATAGCTCAGACACTACAAGGTTATGGCATATGCGTCTTGGGCATGCTGGTGAAAAAGTATTGCAAGGATTAGTAAAGCAAGGCTTATTGAAAGGCGCAAAGGTATGTAAATTGGAATTCTGTGAACATTGTGTACTGGGTAAGCAAACTAGAGTGAAATTTGGGTACTGCTATTCACCATACTAAAGGCATTCTAGATTATGTTCATACTGATGTTTGGGGACCTTCTAAGAATGCATCTTAGGGAGGTAGCCATTATTTTGTCTCCTTTATTGATGACTTCTCTAGGAGAGTATGGGTGTACACCATGAAGCATAAAGATGAAGTCTTAAAGATATTCCTGAAGTGGAAAAAGATGACTGAAATGCAAACCGGTCGAAAGATCAAGACTCTCAGATTAGATAATGGTGGTGAATATAAGTCAGATCCTTTTTTGGAAGTCTGTCAAGCTGAGGGTATTGTGAGGCATTTCACGGTTAGAGAGACACCACAACAGAATGGAGTGGCAGAGCGCATGAATCGTACTTTATTTGAGAAAGTTCGGTGTATGTTGTCTAATGCTGGATTAGACAAGGTGTTTTGGGCTGAGGCAATTACTTATGCAAGCCATATTATTAATCGGTTGCCTACTACTGCAAACAATGGTAAAACACCTATGGAGGTATGGTGCAGTAAACCTTTATGCGATTACAAGTATTTACACATATTTGGTTGTCACGCTTACTATCATGTCGAGGAAAGCAAGTTGGATCCAAGAGCAAGGAGAGCTTTATTTATGGGCTTTTATGGCGTGAAGGGATACCGACTTTGGTGTCCAGATGAGAAGAAATTTGTTGTAAGCAGGGATGTGACTTTTGATGAGACTGCTATGGTTAATCAGAACAAGCATGAAGGAGAAATTGAAGCAACCAAGACCATGAATAGTTCAAAGCAGGTGGAGTTATTAAAGACTCCAGTTGATCCAGTAAGGTATGATGTTACAGACACTAGTCCTACAGTTGATTTTGATAATGAGGACGAGGTTAATGAAGAGGAGGTACCTACCCAAGAACTTCCACAACAACAAGATTCTATTGCAACCAGAAGATCAAGAAGGGAAGTTCGAAAGCTTGATCGATTTATCGATATTGTGGCATATGCACTTCCAGTTATTGAAGATGATATTCCATCCACCTACAAAGAAGCTGTCAGGAGTTCAAAGAGTGTGGAGTGGAAGAAATCTATGGATGAGGAGATGAATTCTTTTCATAAAAATAAGACTTGGAAGCTGGTTCAGTTACCAAAAGGAAAGAAAGAAATTGGTTGTAAATGGGTATATGCTAAGAAGATGGAATCTTTGGGAAAAGACAATGTAAGATTCAAAGCCAGATTAGTAGCTAAAGGCTATGCTCAGAAGGAAGGCATTGACTACAATGAGGTATTCTCTCCTGTAGTAAAACATTCTTCTATTCGTATTTTGTTGGCTTTGGTCGTGCAGTTTGACCTTAAGTTGGCTCAACTTGATATCAAGACAACGTTCTTACATGGTGATTTGGAGGAAGATATTTTTATGTCTTAGCCAGAAGGGTTTACGGTTGTTGTTAAGGAAAATTGCGTTTGTAAATTGCAAAAATTATTGTATGGTTTGAAGCAGTCTCCAAGACAATGGTACAAGCGATTTGACAGGTTTATGATCGAGCAAAAGTACACAAGAAGTCATTATGATCATTGTGTATACTTTCGCAAGCTATAAGATGAAACCTTTATTTATTTGCTTTTATATGTTGATGATATGCTTATAGCATGTAAAAGTACAGTGGAGATTGATAGATTGAAGACTCAACTGAGTAATGAATTTGAGATGAAGGACTTGGGAGAAGCTCGAAAGATACTAGGTATGGAAATTGAAAGAGATAGAGCAAAAGGCAAGATTGGTATGTGTCAAAAGCAGTATTTGAAGAAGGTACTACAACGTTTCGGGATAAATGAAAATTCAAAATCGGTTAGTACACCTCTTGCTCCTCATTTCAAACTTAGTGCTTCTATGTCTCCTAAAACAGATGAGGAGAGTCATTACATGGCTAAAATTCCATATGCAAGTGCTGTTGGTAGTTTGATGTATGCTATGGTGTGTACTAGTCACGATATTTCACTGTTGTTAGTATTGTCGATAGATATATGCATAATCCAGGAAAAGGGCATTGGCAAGCTGTGAAATGGATTCTACGGTATATTCTGGGTACTGTGGATGTTAGTTTATCTTTTCAGCAAGATGAAGTTAATGGTAAATGTGTTGTTGGATATGTAGATTCTGATTACGCAGGTGATTTGGACAAACGTAGGTCCACTATAGGTTTTGTATTCACTCTTACTGGAGGTCCAGTGAGTTGGAGATCAACTTTGCAATCTACAGTTGCTTTATCAACTACTGAGGTAGAATACATGGCAGTAACATAAGCTATTAAAGAAGCCATCTGGATTCAAGGGTTGCTTGATGACTTAGGGGTCCATCAGGACCATGTGAATGTTCATTGCGACAGTCAGAGCGCTATTTATTTAGCAAAGAATCAAGTTCATCACGCACGTACAAAACACATTGATGTGAGGTTCCATTTTGTTTGTGAGATTGTTGATGAGGGAAATATTCTTCTTCAGAAGATTGGGACCGCTGACAATCCTGCTGATATGTTGACAAAATCAGTTTCGTTACTCAAGTTTAAGCATTGCTTAGACTTGATTGACATTTGTAAAATTTGTTGATTGCCCCGTGGGGGAATGGGAGACGAATATTGAAAATTTCACTTCGAAGATTTGAGCCAAGGTGGAGATTGTTGAATATTGGCTCAAACAAAGTCATAAATGGAAAGCTTGCAAAGTCATAAATGGAAGCTACTTTCGGTGATAAAAAATGGTGGCTCAACAATGGAGGCTTAGAGGCTTTCACACCCTGGAGGCTTGGAGGCTTTCACACCTATGAAGTTCTCTATAAAAGGGAAGAAAATGAAGAAGAAGGGGATAGAGCACAAGGAGAGCTTAAGGTGTTTTGGTGTGAGAAGAGAGAGTTGTTAGAGTGAGAGAAAATTTTACCGAAAGAAGAGGAAGGAGAGAGAAGAATAGTGAGAGGAGAGAGAAAAATATATATTTATATATATATTTTTTATTTCTTTTTGTTTTCTCTTTTTTAGTAAGGCTTGGGTTATTTTGGGTCTCTTGAAAATTGAGTGACAAACACCATTGTATGCTCTTGTTGATTAAAGTGAAATATTCAGTCGTCTCCAAACTGGACGTAGGCATTGCCGAACCAGTATAAAAATCTTGGTGTTCTTTTGTTGTTATTTTATTTTACTCCGCATTTATTTACGTTTCCGCACAACAAAACCTACAAGGAAAGAATATGCAATTAACTCAAACAACCTCTATCCTTAATCAACCAACATTCATGAAATACTTCGGTGCAAAGAAACTAACACAAGAGACATATATATTCACTAACACACCCCCTCAAGTGAAAGCTCTTTGGGCTTGAAACTTGCACAGGCTTACTTTACCTTGTGCTGAATAATAGGTAGGTGGTAGGATTCGAACTCACGACCACTTGGTCACAAAGACTCTAATATCATGTTAAGCGACCGTTTCATCACAATAGCTTAAGCAGTTGTGTGAGACCAACTTAATTGGTTTTATATATTCACTAACAACAACCACCCTTTAATATTCCCTTTAGCTATTTTGAATCACCGTAATATTAAAGCTCAAAATAGGTGGATTTCTCAAGTACTGGTTCAATGGATCGGGTTGCCTTTGGAGGACACTTCTTAGGAGGACTTAGAGACATTTAAAAGGTTATACCCAGAGTTCCACCTTCAGGACAAGGTTTTTTCTGATTGAGTGGGTACTAATAGGAATGGAGGTATAACTAATCGCCCCAGGTCCATACGAATAAGGAGTGCACCAAGAAAACTTGTGGATTACATTGTAGCAAATTAATTCAAGTCACAGCTGGAAAACATTTTACACTTACGTTTTGAATTCGTTAGCTGTTGGAATTCTGTTAGAAAGTATCCTATAAATTGTACGGTAAACAATGGGAAAAAGCAAGGAAAATTACTATCAACTTTCTATCTCTCTTATTCTCTCTACCTTCTATTCTGGTTGTTCTTATCTCTTCTTTGCTTACTCTCGGAAAATACAAAGGAGGACAGCCACCTCAAATTGGCTCCAATCTATCAGAAGCTCACATATATGCATGCAATCTTATGAGTACAAGTACAGGTAGATTTTCTGCCGTAACTTTCTTAGGAGCCAAACAGATCAGAATTGAGAAAATATTATTAGGGAGGGATTTATAGTTATTTTATGTGATGAAGAAACAGAGAGAGAGAGCGAGAGAGGAAGAGTCAGTGAGTCTGTTGGAGGGAAAGAGAGAGAGAGAGAGAGAGCCAGAAGATACAGCTAGTTTGTTACTAGGGTCCGTACAGATGTGGAAAGAGGGGAGTGGTCGAGGTTGATACGGAAATTTGCACAGACAACGGCAGTGTAGAGAAAAGGAAGGGTGTCGTGGAGGGGCACCGTTTTCCGTGAGACGAGAGGCCGTTTTAGTAGAAATTTTGTTAAGAATGTTAAAAAAAAAAGTTGGAAAAAACCTACTGTGATCCCTATTTAGTGAAGAGATTGTTAAATATTTATTCTCTTTTAAATTAGTTAAAATATATAATTAATAAATAGTATAAGATAAACTTCTAATAACATTTTGATAATTTAGTAGTGTATATTCTATAAGTTGTTATATGTATTTATGTAAAATTTAAAATTATTTATGTGATAAAAGTATGTTTTCTTTCTCAATTAAATAATTAAATTTTAATCTTTAAAATTTTAAATTTTCATTACTTAAAATTTTTAATTAAAATAATGAAGAAATATATGTAATATGAAATAAACGTGAACCAATTAAATATAATTGGCATGACAGATCAATTCAACTCTTAAAAATACTTTGAATTAAGTCAATTTGAGTCAAATAAAAATTTGACATAATTACAATAAAATATTGATTTAAATCAAATTTAGAATTTAGATTACGTTATTATATTAAAATATTCTATTGATTTATGTGTAATATTTATATCACATATATTTACTGTAATATGTATTTGAGAAAATTTTAAAATAATTTACTACATAAAAGACACGTGATTTAAATAATTAAAATTTTAATTTTTATAAATAATAAGTTAAAATTATCAATTATTATAACAAATTCTGAAATATTTGTTAAGTTATCAATTTGTGCTTATTTTGTATTTAATTCTCTTTAGTGTATTAAAATTATTATTCAAAATTAATAGAATTATATCATAATTGTTCTTAGAGATGAAATTGAATAAAAAAGATGCAAAAGAAACGAGAAAAATCCAAAATTCCAAGTTTGGTAGCAATTCAGTGATTAAACGTGAGCACAGGATTAAAAAAATCTACATATTTGCTTTCAAATTTAAATATGATTTGTTTGAGATTTTTCATAATCTTGTAAGATTAGATTGATAGAGATTCTCAAGCTAAACACGTGGGAGAAGTGATCTGCAAGAGATGATGGAAAAGGAAAGGATCGAAAAGCATAAATGGGGAAAAACATGACTGTTCACGTTAGCTTTTATTTGAGGATAGTTTGACAATTTCTACAGATTTTTCCTTAGGCTAGCTTTACGTTTCTGCTTCATTTTGTTGGAATTTTCGTATTCTTTAGTAAAGATCAGGGATGTAGACTAGTTGTTTTATTTATTTGTTATTTCTACTTTCGTTATAAATAGCTAAATCCATTTTTTTAATTAAACTCATGTTTCTATAATCAATTCGATTCCCTGATTGGATGGGGAGCAAACGCCTACGAAAAGATCGCTTGGACTTCAGAAAAAGTCGCTTGGATTTATCCATGATTTGTTTTTTCCTTATTTCATTTCGAAAAAAATCCTATTTCTTTCGATCGAATCAAAAAGAATGATTTAGAATTTAGAAATAAGATTTTGCTAACCTTGTTATCATCTATTATGCGTGAGATGTTTCAATAAAGTTCGTTTCATTGATGAACATTGAGTATCTTCTGAGTTACTTTTCCAATTGAAGTGATTGATTTATAGGTGCGGAACTAGGGTTTGATTCATTCAATAGCTAATTAATGAAATATGACGTTCAGTAATTTCATTAATCACAAGTAGCAATTACCTTCTTTATGTTAGAGTCGAAAATTCTAAGAAGATATTCATCTTGATTAATTGCATGTCATATATGTATTATGTTGTTCATTGGTTTCTTAGTTCTTAAAGTTATTATTCAATTGAACCTACAATCGTATCTAGATTGTTGTTTAATAAGAATATTAGAATACATGTTTCTAGTCATTTACACTTAAGAGAAAACATCCCCCAATGAATTTTTAGTAATGACTAAAATTTTATATCGATGATCTATTTTAGCATGATAAGATTGGTGACCCGAAACTAAGGTTTTTCTATTAAAGTTTCAGATCCAATTACTTGTATTGGTTTTCAATTTTTGTCATCTTTTTCCTTAAATTGCCGTGAACTCCCCCCTCCCTTTTTGGTTACTTTATTTTAGTTTTGAATTCGTACAGTTATGGCCGTTAAAATTCATCTTGGGAACGATATCCGCTTACCACTACTACATTAATTTGTATTAACAGAAGTTGGTTTCTTTTGAATTTGGTTGCAGGTCACAGCAATACCAATTTTCATTAAAACTGTGAATAAGTAAATATTAGTAATATAATATATGCGGTTTAAATACTATACATAAATTAATTAAACATTATTAGTATATAATTTAATTAAAATTTTAATTCAATTTAAATTAATTAAACTTGACACAAATAAATAATTTAATATATAATTGTAATGATTTATCGATATTATTAAATTAAAATTGAATTAAATTATCATATTAATAATATTTAATTAACTCATATTCTAAAAAGTAGAAATTTTCTTAAATTATAAGGTATTATCTATTATTTATTTTTAAAATTTCATTGTTAATTATTTTGCAAGATTCTAAATAAATTCTAAGAATTGCATGCTTACTAGTACTAGTTCCACTTCCACCGGTCTCCCACCTTAGATGAACTAATCTTTTTTATTGAAGATGAACTTCTTCAATGCCACATTTGTTAATGTCTAAAGTTCTTAAACATGTCAAATAATCAAATATATCTTTAAGTCAATGACAATCCATATCTAGTGAATTGAATCATTAAACTACATAATTTGGTAAAATCATAGACCATTTGCAATCATCAAAGTCAAATGACGAGCATTTGCATATGCATGTAAAGAGTTTCTATTCAAGTCTACAACGTTTAAGACCTCTAACATCAAGCATTCATCTTTTACAAGTGTGTGGGCTAAATCACTTACATATCATGCATCATATAAATATTATCTTTGTCGAGTGAAATTTAGAGTAAAGAACGTGCAACTAAATTTTCAAAATAAGTCTCACCAACCATCTCTAAATCATTATCTTCTTCTTTTGCCTTTCAAAAATCTTGAGTTATTTATATCTTAATCAATCTTTTTTTTTCAATATCATAATTTTTTGGAAGATAGGACAATATGAAAATATTGTTTTAATGGTAATGACAAATCATAATAACTAAGTTTTATAGGATCCAAGATATCGTCACCTTCTCATTTCTTTTTTTCCAAGACTGGCAAACCATTCTTTTTCAGATTTCTTAAAGCGTAAAAGTCCCCCTATAATGGTAGCAGCAAAAGGCAAATCCTTGCACTTATCAGCAATTCTCCTGTGAACGCTTTCCAATATCTGACGATAACCTTGAACAGACACTTAAACCACACATGAGAGATTGTTTCAATTCCTTCTATTTAGTGGAATTCTCATTCCAAACATTGTTCAAGAACAAGCAGAATTTTCCTTTCACAGAGAATTGCACGAATCTTTCCTAACATGATTTCCAATTCCCCCAAGTCATGTATAATGAAACTATCAATAGATTTGAGAATTGCATTTACAATACGCATTTCATCAAAAGGCTTTGAATTAATAAGGGATAAGATCTGTTGAATAAGAGATAACTTCTATTGACTTAATCTTATGTATCTTATCTTTTTGTTGTAACCACTTAGTTGATCTTCTCCTTTATTTCAGGATAGTTTTTCATATATATCTACCTATTGTAAACGTCTGTAGATGAGTGAACATCAATACAAATTCTGTTCCTTCTCAATATCCTTTATGGTATCAGAGCAGTTCAAAGCATAACAGCTAATTTTCTTTCCGATCCTCACACTTGCTGCTTGTCTTTATTTGTTTTACGGACCCACGCACTTGCCATCCTAAGCCTTTTTTCTTTTTTTTTCCTTTACCTCTTCACATCCCTGCCACCTGATTCGGTGAGAAAATGGCACAACCTGACAATTCCTCCACTTCCTCCACGATGATTGCTGCTGATGGATCTTTGACTAGCACTGTCGTTGTTATCAACACGGGCATTCAAGCTTCTTCGAAATTAAATGGTTCGAATTATCCTGCTTGGAAGGTGCTGATGGAAACCGTGTTAATAGGTTACAATCTCATGGGATATATTGATGGCTCTATCCCTCGACCTGCCGAGACTGATCCAAATCTACATACGTGGATTCGTCAGGATAAATTTGTTCTACATGATGTCCTGTCCTCTGTTGCTGACACCATTATAACGATGTTGGGATCGGTTTCCTCTTCTCAACAAGCGTGGAATCTTCTTGCCAGGATGTATGCTGGCCGGTCTCGATCTCGACTCATGTCCTTAAAAGAACGAATAATTAACGTCTCTAAAGACGATGCCTCTATCACGGATTATCTCAACAAAATTAAAAGGATTGCTGATGAAATCTCTATGATTAGCACTCCAGTTGAAGAAACTGATTTGGTTATTCACACACTAAATGGGTTGCCATCTGACTTCAAGGAGATTAGTGCTGCCATTCGAGCAAGAGAGCATCCCAGCTCCTTTGCAGATCTATTCGACAAACTACTGGATCATGAAACATTCTTACTTCAGCAGTCTCGGCAGCCCCTGTCTCTAGCGCCTACTGCAAATGTTGCTGCTCGGATGAAATACAGTAACTCTGGGCGTCCGCAACATAACAGCGCGAGCAATGGACAGCCTCGTCCAGCTCAGTCTCACAGTCGATCCTATCCTCGTGCCAACCTAGGTCCCAACGCAGTCACCAGTGTGGTTTGTCAATACTGCGAAAAAGAGGGACATACCGCTAAAACCTGCTGGAAAATTCATGGCAAACCGGCTCGATTTAAAAAGGCTCCCACGGCACATTTTTCCAATCTGAACAGCCAGCCATCCGAATCATGGATTCTTGATTCAGGAGCTTCACACCATGTTGCCAATGACATTAACAATCTGTCCATTTCCTCTCCATATCAAGGATCTGATAAGCTCCAAGTTGGTGATGGTTTTAGCCTCCCAATTACACATACGGGTAGTTTCACTCTTCCTACCACAACAAAGCCGATTATTTTTGACAATGTTCTTATTGTTCCTCACATTAAAAAAATTTGATTTCCATCAAACGTCTTTGTCATAAAAATAATGTATCTGTTGAACTTTTTCCAAATGGTTTTCAGGTGAAGGATTTGCGGACAAGGTCGGTGCTATTCACAGGAATCAGTCACAGTGATCTCTATGACTTTCTACTTCCTTCGGCCAATCCAGTTGCTCTTCAAACCCAAGTTTCGTTTAGTTCCATTATCCATCATGTTTTAGGACATCCCTCAAATAAAATTCCGCATTTTATACATCGTTGTCATAAATTTTCGTCTAGATTACTCTCATTGCCTGATTTATGTGTTTCATGTCAGTGTTCAAAGAGTCATAAGCTCCCTTTTTCCTCACAACATTTACATAGTAAACGTCCTCTTGAAATAATATTTTCCGATGTTTGGGGACCTGCTCCCATTCTTTCTTTGAATGGTTTCCAATATTATGTCATATTTGTTGATCATTTTTCTAAGTATGTGTGGTTATATCCAAAGAAAAACAAGTATGATGTCTTCGAGGTCTTTGTTAATTTTAAGAAAGTTGTCGAAAATTTTTTCCAAACCACCATCAAAACGTTATATACTGATAACGGTGGTGAGTACATCAAGCTTCAACCTTTTCTTGCAAACAGTGGCATCTCTCACTTAACCACTCCACCTCACACTCCAGAACTAAATGGGGTGTCCGAACGCCGTCATCGCCACATCGTAGAAACGGCTCGATCTCTTCTTCACTTCAGTCAATTACCTTCCACTTTTTGGTCTTATGCTTTTCAAACTGCAGTCTACTTAATAAATCGCATGCCCACATCCATCCTTAAAATGCAATCTCCTTATGAAGTTCTATTTGGCCAACAACCTCTGTATAGTCATCTTCATGCCATCGGTTGTCTATGCTTTCCATGGTTAAGACCATATGTTTCCAACAAATTGCAATCTCGATCCACACCCTGTATCTTTGTTGGCTACTCGTTGTCCCAGTTTGCCTACATTTGTCTTGATCCAAAAACCAACAAAACTTATACCTCCCGTCATGTCATCTTTGTTGACGACAAATTTCCCTATCCAACCCTTACGGCACCACCACCAATTATACCAACTGTTGAGTCACCCATTCCACAACCATTGTCGTATCAGCTGCTCCCGACTGTGACTCCCAATCCTGTGATGGCACCGGCCCCGCCCAATGATTCTTCATCGAGAAACCAGGAGGACCAGTCGCGCCCACCTCCGTCCGAGCGACCACCATTGACCGAGTTATCCCAACCACCATCTATACCACCACCTATACCACCACCCGATATGATTATGACTGATCAAACCAATCCTCCACGCACACAGCCTATGGTTACCCAATCCATCAACAACATTTTTAAACCAAAAACCTACACAGTCTCTAAACACCCACTACCTGCCTGTGACGAACCTCGGACGATTACCCAGGCCTTGAAACTACCCGAATGGCGTACTTCGGCGATGGCTGAATATGATGCCCTTTTACGAAATAAAACTTGGACACTGGTTCCAGCCTCTGATGCTAAGAATGTTGTTGGTTGTATGTGGCTATTTCGTACAAAACGAAATCCAGATGGTACTATTGCCAACTGTAAATCTAGACTTGTTGCTAAAGGTTTTTCTCAGTGCGCAGGTCTTGACTACAAAGAAACCTTTTCACCAGTTGCCAAACATCAAACCATCAAGGTGGTCTTATCATTGGCGTTGGCAAATTCTTGGTCTCTTCATCAGATGGATGTAAACAATGCATTTTTACAAGGGCATCTGCATGAGACAGTATATATGAAACAACCTCCAGGCTTCATTAATCCAGAATTTCCAACTCATGTCTGTAAGTTACAGAAAGCCATTTATGGTTTAAAGCAGGCACCTCGTGCCTGGTATCAGGAACTTCGGGCCTATTTACTATCTTATGGATTTGTCACGAGCAAGAGTGATTCATCACTTTTTGTCTATTTTCACGGTAATGAGCTTATGTATTTTTTGGTCTATGTTGATGATCTCTTACTTACTGGTAATTCTGAGACTCGTCTACAACATTTCATTGCGGCTATCTCAGCTCAGTTCTCACTAAAAAATATGGGCTTCCCTTCATATTTTCTTGGCATTGAATTCATTCCTAATAATGGTGGCCTATTTTTGAGTCAACAGCGTTACATCCACGATCTGCTTATCAAGTTCAACATGGCTGATTGTCACCCGTGTAACAGCCCCTTGTGCTCAACCACGGTTCTCTCCCTCCATGATGGTTCGTCTTCTGCTGATGGTACTTTGTTTCGAAGCATATTGGGTGCCTTACAATATGTGACGATCACACGTCCGGACTTGAGTTTTGCAATTAATAAACTCTCCCAGTTCATGCACAAACCGAGTGACATTCATCTTCGACAGCTGAAGCGCACTCTCCGCTATTTGAAACACACCCACAACTACGACATTCAATTAAAACGATCTCCTAATCTGCAACTCCGAGCCTTTAGTGACGCTGACTGGGGTGGTAATGCTGACTCACATACATCAACGTCGGCCTATGTCATTTACCTGGGCGAAAATCCTGTCTCATGGTGTTCAAAGCAGCGGCAGCGCGATGGCGCGATCCTCTACCGAAAGTGAATCTGAGGCGGTTGCCACCACGCCTCCGAAGTCATGTGGCTTCAAAACCTTCTTTGTGAACTCCGAGTAATACCCAGGGATCCTCCAGTTATCCATTGTGACAACATGGGTGCCACATATGTCTGTTCAAATCCAGTATTTCACTCAAGAATGAAGCACCTGTCGCTTGACTATCACTTTGTGCGTGAACGTGTCCAACAACATCAACTACGAGTCACGCATATCTCTACACACGATCAGGTAGCTGATGCCTTGACAAAACCGATCCCTCGAGCAAAGTTTGAATTTTTTCGAGACAAGATGAATGTCACCAGCAACGACTTCATCTTGCCGGGGCATAATAAGGGATAAGATCTGTTGAATAAGAGATAACTTCTATTGACTTAATCTTATGTATCTTATATTTTTGTTGTAACCACTTAGTCGATCTTCTCCTTTATTTCAGGATAGTTTTTCATATATATCTACCTATTGTAAACGTCTGTAGATGAGTGAACATCAATACAAATTCTGTTCCTTCTCAATATCCTTTATGAATCATGCACCTAAATCTTCTTTTCAAAATGAGTTTAGATCTCGCTATCATTATAAACTAATTGCAGTAATGTGGTTTTAAATTTCACGCTTACAATCACATAATCAAAGCAGTGAAAGTAAAGAAAGAACGACACAAAGGTTTAACGAGGTTCGGTCAATGAAGCCTACGTCCTCGGGCAAGAGCAAAGAGAGTATTTTTACTATGAAGAAAAATGATACAGATAGGTCCCTTTTACAACAGAGGAATAGGATCAAAGGAGTGGGGTTGATGTTGGGGTTATGTTATTTTAATCCAGGTCTTCCACTCATCTAGCACGTCATCCATTTCGTAAGAAACAGCTTTGAGATTGGACAACCAGTTCTTGACAGAAGCCTCCGTCAGTTGTTGTTCCTCTGCATCATCTAGTAGCGCCTGAATGGTCTTGAAATTTTTCACAAGATTCTTAATTTCCTCATTGACTCCAGTCATCGACTCCACCTTTTCTGTAATGGAACTAAGCATCGTGGAGTTTAGGCCCTTCACCATAGCAAAAATAATAGCATAAACCATTTGTCAGGGATCAAAGGGTAAGCAAAAGGATTATGAGAATTTGAAGAAGATAATGTTAAATGAATCAACACCAAACCCACTAACAATTATGTGTGGTTAACCAAACCCACTAATATGTGTGTTTAAGTATTCAACACCAAACCCACTAATCAGTGTGTGGTGTGTAATTATAATTGATGTTAATTATGTGGAGGAGGTTTATCAAGTTCAAGTATAAATACCCCCTCCATGCTTGTGTTTAGTCATTCACTCAAAAATACGAAGAAGTGTTTAATAGCTTAAGAGTGTTATCTTTCTTTTGGTGTTTTTTAGTTAGTAATTATATTATGCTCCGCACTTGCTACTTCGATAGATCTTGTGCATCAGAAAGTAATTACTGACTGATCATTCTGATCATATTCAACAGATAATTGTGGCAGAGAGCACTAAATGATTATGAGAATTTGAAGGACTAATTGCTTGACAATGGTAGTGATGTAAGAAGAATAGTTGAAAGTTAAAGCCATTAGATGAGATTAAGTGTCTATTTGGATGAGCTTTTAAGAGGTTAGTAAGTACTTTTCTCCATTACAAAAACTTTTTTTTTTAAATGGGTTTTTGATTCTAAAATAAAATACTTTTTTAATAGATATAACTTTTTTTATAGTAAAACTACAACCTTTGAAGAAGCTCAAATTTGGAGCTTCTAAAAAAAGCCCTTTTTTGAGTAGATTTTTCAGATCAATTAATAAGCCTATTTTTTAGTCTCTTTTGTCCTTATGTTTTACACATAATTTTCACAATACCTACAAACTCATCTTTACGTTTGTTACAATAAAATGCATAATTTATTATGTATTTAATATTCTTGAATATTTATTTTGAGATTTGTATAATATTGTTTGGCTTTTTATATGTTTTAATATTAATTTTGATATTAATTTTACTTATGTTATAATCCATATAAAAGATTTAGTTAGATATATTTTCACTTATGTTTCATACGGTTTAAAATAATATAATAATTAATAATTGTGCTTTACATATTGTTTAATATACTTTAAATAATATTTATATGCACAAATAATTTTATTACAAAATAAAATATAGTTAAATTAAAAGTATATTTTATTTTAATGTTGTCATTCAGTCTACTCTATGAAGCTCTCTTTTAAATGATAACTAAACAGTTAATTGGCTTCTTAAAAAAGTTCTTCTCATAAAAGTTCTATAGAAAAAAAAATGTTCTACTAACGAAAGCTCTACTAATATTAGTCCAACCGACATAGGCTAAGCTTAATTTGGTATTTGTGTTGTGGATGCAGGAATATGACATGGATTACGTACCCATGTGGCTGCGTGTGAGTTTATCATATAAAATTCAAAGGTAACCGATATTATATGGATTGAGTATTCAGTGCAGCTCCGGGAAGGAAGTGGGATTTTGTATACTTTAAATGAAGGAAGCACGTCAATCAACCTCATTTACACCTTACATTCAACCAACCTCATTTACACCTTACATTCAACCTACTTTTGAATTAGAAAAAGGGATAATCAATTGTAAAGTAACAAAAATTGTTATCAAGCATGAACAGAACAGATGTAGCTTAGCCTTTTAGGAATGTGACTTTAGCAGCGTCGTAAGTATTTCCGTTTCCTCATATTTTATTACCATGCTACGTAAAACTTTTATTATTTATTGAAAAAGATATAAATAATTTTTTTCAGTGTCAAAAATATTAAACATACTTCAACACATATTCTTCTGCTTATGCAGTGGTAAAAAGCAATAACAAAATGTTAAATAATATATGTAAGGGACAGTTGATTTTAATCCAATTTCATCTCATTTTAAAACAATTTTAGATCATTAATTATATATTTGGTCTACTTATTTCATTCTAATTTAACAAATTTTCACCATAAATAGACATAAATAAAGAGCTTTTATTAAACTTGATTGTTAATTTAACGGTAATTCTCATCAATTACAATTTTAGGAAATATTATAACAAAATGTTGATATCTTATTAGATTGTATTTATCATTTTATGTCATATAAATTACATCATAGAATATGCATCTCTAAAATAAACAATAATTCAAAGACATTTAAATATACATGTTTAAAGACATATTCTTCTTTTAACAAATTAAGTTTAGAGACAAGGATAACAAAATGTTAAACAATGCTTATAATTCAATTTCATCTTATATGAAACCAAATTAGATCATTACTTATAGGGCTAATTACTAAAAAAAGCTCAAACTTTCTTCAATTTTTTAATTATAGCCTGGAGTTTAAAAAATAGCAATAAAATACTTAAACTTTCAATTTCAACTCGACATTAGTCTCATCGTTATCTGTGTTGACGTGGCATAGCTATGTATCGACACCCCTCACTAATCAAACACCTTAACTGGTTTAGGAGAAGATTGTCTGATTAATGAAATGACGTCGTTTAAATTTGATAGTAAAACGGCGTCATTTCAACTAAAATCAAATGGCCCTCCTTTCTTCCTCTCTTCTCCGTCTCCTCTCTATCAATCAACGCTTAAAACTCTTACTTTGAAACCCTTAATTTGTAACCTAAGATCCCCCAAATCCCCTAACGTTCATAAGAGAGTGAATTCATTCATTGGTTCTTCTTCTATTGCAAAGTTATTTGCTCCATTAGACCAACAAGCATTCTCTATAATTTTATGCATGGGTGCTTCAGAAGAGAGTGATTTCACCATTGGGTAAAACTGAAGATTTCGTCACCGAACTTCCTTTGGCACCAATTAGGGTATGATTAATCGTCTCTCTCTATTGTTCTTTCCACTTTGAATTGGTTTTTGTATGAAATGGTGTGTTGTTATACTAGGGTTTCAAATTGGATTGTGCTAGGGTTTTGAAAGTATAAATCCAATTTGTTGTCATAGAGTTTCAAATTGGATTTGTGCTTCTAAAAAATTGACTTCTATTGTGGTAGGGTACTAGGGTTTCAAATTAGATCGTGTTAAGGTACGATGTGTTTGTTATTAAAAAGGAGGATTGACTTGTATGTGTACATAGCAAATTGAACAGTAAAAACCTTGACTACTTATACACTTGATCTTCAGTATGAAAAGCAAGTCGAATAAAAAAAATCAAAGTAACTGAATGCATGATGGTCGATTCATACTTTATTTTGTGTTGTATACAGAATATATACATTTTGGTAATTACTGAAAAATATGACATTACATAGTCCATAGCCTAAATATTCAATTATGTGCTACTTCATCCTGATTTGTAGGGAAGATGCTTCCTCTCTTTCATTTTGTAAAAACAAGGGTAGTTCAACTAAAATTTTAATATTATGGATATTATGCTAACATTTTGGAAATTTAATTCTTTTTTAGGTAAATTTATGAAAAGAAATCATAATAGTGTTGCATTTAAGGTAGTAATTAAATATTTATATGATGTTATTATAACGGGATAACCATTTATTAGCATAAATAAAGTATATTTAGTTCTCGTTGGGTATGCACTTAGTATATATTTCATAGGAGAAGAGTGTCAAGGTGTTGCTAATGAATTCAATGGAGTTATTTATTATTCTTTTGATAGTGTAGCAGAAGCTGGAAGGATATATTCTCAATTTTGTGAAGAGAAAGTATCATGTTCAGCGGTAAAATAACTGTAATATATATTATTTGTTATATGTGATAATTTAAATGGATTCAAATATAATTAATATTGATATTTTTATGTACAATACAGATGTTGATTATTAATTGCTCTAATTGTAATGCCTTGATGAAGTTACGGATTTCAAATGCTAAGCCTAACATTGGTCAACATTTTAATAAATATGTTAATGTGACAGTAACTAATTCAATTATTGTTTGTAACAATGCCAATCTTCTAAATTAATGTTAATCAGTATTCAAATTGAAGGTCTCTTGTAAATACTTGGTTTTGTAAAAGAGATGAAAGTTTTTTTTTTTCATAAAATATGACAATCAAATTCTTTGCATTGGGGTAAGAGTCTTGTTCAAAAGATATATTGTTGTTCACAATAAGTATGTGTCAAAACTTATATGCATAATGCAAATTTTTCATAAGACCTAATATTTGCGTTTATATCTTTATTTTGTAGGTCCCATGTGATTTCATAACTTGTTCATCAGATGTAAGTACAAAAAAAATGGAGACATTATAATAGTTAAAAGAGCAAATGCAACTATTATGTTTATTGTGACTCTTTTTATCTTTTATTCAATCACATACCATTTTAATATTTAGTTGTAAGCTTTTCATATTGTTAAAGAAATTGCAATTGTTACAAGATTTTACATTGCGTAAGTAGCTGCAGTTATTACAAAATTCCATCTATTAATTATAATTACATTTGCATCATTCATAATTACTTATCCTCTAGTAATTATAATGAAGAGTTATATTCTATCTTTTCAATTGACAATTGTTACTCTTTTAAATATGCATATATTAGAGTAAGAATGAAAAATAGGAGACCGAAAGAGCTAATATTCTTGAATATGAAATATATTTACAAAGGAGAAATGTATTGATTTCCATATATAATAAATATATCTAAATGGAAATGATAAGTCAAATTATGTAGATAAGTGGGAATGATTTAGATTCAATTTGACTTATCTTATTTGATTGGATTTGAAGTTTATTGATAAATTCACTCACATTTCGAGATTATTACCTTGTAGGTACAAATGCTCGATTTTGGGAAATAAGGGTATAATTCACCTTGGAATCTGGGACCAAGCCAATTGAGGACAAGAATAAGGAGAATCCGGGTTACGCAACTTCGAGGAGATTCCGAGAAGAAACTATGGCATTTGGAGGGTCAAAAGCATAAAGAGCTGAAGATTAGGCCATGTCCGTTAAACGGACAGGCGTGGCAAAAGACACTCCCAAGACCCGAGAGTGTCCGTTAAACGGACACACCTGTCCGTTTAACGGACATGAAGCGGAGACAGCAGCTCCCAAGACCCGAGAGTGTCCGTGACGGACAGATGGCGGCAGCAGACCCTGACCTGGAGAATTAATCTTTCAAGGAGGGGGAGATATAAAAAGGAAGGGAGAGTTGACCTAGGGGGCACGAGGAGGTGGCACTGAATAAGAGGAAGAAGGAGAACTTGCGGGAATTTTTTTTTCTTCAAAAGTGGATTTGAAGTTTCATTTTGCATTTATCTGCTACTTTCTCTCTCTATTACTTCCAATGTTGAGCTTCTCATTGTATATGATGTTTGTTGCCATGTTGGGGAACTAAACCCCATTTAGGGTGAGGGATGTAACTCAATTGAGGGAAGTTTGGTACTATGTGGATGATTGAATGTCAATGAGAATTTCTGGGTTTTGTTTATCTTCTTGCACTTCATCATGTTTCTATGCTTGATCTCCATAGATACATTTTTAGGGATCATAGGGTATGCTGAAGAGTGACCCATGTTCATGCTTGAGGAAGGTGAACACCTTGAGTTTAGAGTTAGAGATAACCTAGGCTAGGGTGAGAGCTTGAAGTGGCCTGCACTTGATGGATTTTGTTAGAGTTTATTACATTGAGAAATGGGTATCTCTGGCTAAATGCCCCTTTATACCTTGAGAAAGGATCTAGGTCTATTAGTGCCACTGCTTTCTTAACCTGCATTCAATCTATTCCATGTTGTGCAACTCTGCCTTTCAATTGAGTGAACCCATATCCCTAGTCTTAATTCATTAAATAAACCAAAGTCCTGATTGTCTATTCGTTTCTTGCAATTCAATTAATCAACCAACTCCAATTATTTTTACACTTTTATGTCGATAACATGCAATTAGCTGGGTTTAATTTAACTCGTAGATAAACTGGTCCTTGAGGGAGATGACTTTAGAATATTCACTGTGCTGGTATTAGGACGATTCTGTGCGCTTGCAGAAAGTTTCGATCAAGTTTTTGGCGCCGTTGCCGGGGACCTTTTTGTTTCTAGTCTCTTTTAGTCTAGCTATTTGTATGAATTGTTTGTCTATCGTGGAATTCTTTCTCCTCTACTGAATTGTGAACCTTGCCTTTGTTTGGTTTCAGGAATTACATGCATTTGAGGCATTCGCGACGAACGATCGACGAACCCTTGGTTGAACTCAATCCAGAAATTGAACGAACGTGTAGGAGGAACAACGCACAAAGGAGAAGAGAAATGGGGGAAGTCAACAACCGATTTCCTGAGTTGCACGAAGAACCTGAGTTAGGCAATGAACAATTTAATGGAGGAAATCAAACTGAACCAGTGGTTGTCAATCCCGCGGTTAGGAGGATTCGGGATTACCAAATGCCCTTCATTGCAGGTAATCCATCGTGCATTAGGTTAACTGCTGCTGCACGAAATTATGAGTTGAAGCAAATCCACCTGTCTATGTTGCCACAATTTAATGGGATGCCTAGCGAAGATGCGTTGGCCTTTATGAGGGATTTCTATGCAACAGTCCAAACACTACCACTGTATGGATTGACGGAGGATGAATTGAGATTAAGGTGTTTCCCTTATTGCATGAACGGTTTAGCTAGAAATTGGTTGCTGAGTTTGGAAGTGGACTCCCTTGATACTTGGGAGAAGGTAATGGAGACCTTTATGATGAAGTGGTACCCAGCTCATAAAACTTTGGAACTCCGGAAAATGATACATTGGTTTTCACAGAAAGACGGAGAAAAGTTTCATGAAGCTTGGGAACGATTCAATGATCTCCTAAATCAATGCCCTCATCATGGATTCGATATGTATTTGTTGACTCAGTTTTTCTATTATGGACTGTCTGACCATAACCAAACTTTGGTAGATTTGAATGACGGGGGTAATATAAGTGATTTGAGTTCTCAAGAGCTATGGAATATCTTCAAAAAGGTTGCCGAGAACTCACATTGTAAGGTAACCCGCAGCAAGGCAGTAACTTTGAATGAAGTAGGGTCCAAGTCGGATATGGCATATCAAGTCGTAGAAATCAATAAGAAGTTGAATGTGCTGATGAATGATAATAAGTCCAGTCACGACCCGTGTACTCTATGTGGGAGATTTGGGCATGCAGCAGCAGGATGTATGAACATTGAGACCGCTCTGACTGAACAAGAAGTGAGCTATGTGAACAACACTAGGCAGGGTCAAAGGTTAGATCCCTTTTCAAACACATACAATGAAGGTTGGAGATTTCATCCGAACTTCTCCTGGAAGAATCAAGGGCCATCAAAACCACTAGGGCCACAATTGGGACCACCAGGGTTCCCGCCACCACCCAAGCAACAGTTCTCTGGCCCATCGTCCTCTGCTCCACAACAATTTTCATCTCCATGGGAGAAAAAGGTAGACCGCCTGGAAGACATGTTCACTCAGCTTATGGGTAAAATGGATTAGAGTACTCAGGCCAGTTCGCAAGCAATGAGTAGAATGGAGCAGAACATTCAATCAAATCAAGCTGCCATTAGAAATCTGGAAGTTCAAATAAATCAAGTGGCAAGAGAGGTCAGCGAAAGAGGAAAGGGTAAGCTGCCTAGTAACACTCAAGTAAATCCAAAACAAGATTGTATGGCAGTTGTTTTGAGAAGTGGTAAGATAGTAGAGGATGCAAGCTCAAAGAAAAAGAAGGCTCCGGAGAAAGAGGAAGAAAAGATAGAAGAAAGGGAGGAACTTAAGGAAGCACTTCCAAGGAATGAATCGCCATTGGGGTCGGACGACTTTTGTACCACTATCCGTATCCCCAAAGAGTGAGGAAAAGGATGACGAGTCTAAATTCAGAAATTTCTAGACTTGTTCAAAAGATTCATATCAATATTCCTCTTACGGAAGCACTAAATGAGATGCCGGTATACAAAATTTTTGAAAGAAATGGTCTCGAACAAAAGAAGCTGGAAAAATTAGCCACGAGAGCTTTAGCAGGAGTGTAGTTCTATTCTACAGAATAAACTACCTTCCAAGTTAAAAGATCCAGGGAGTTTCACTATACCTTGCCATTTTGGAGAATCTAACATTTTCCAATGTTTATGTGACCTTGGTGCGAGCATTAATCTTATTCCTCTGTCTTTGTACAACAGGTTGGGAATTGGAGAACTTAAACCGACAACAATTTCACTGCAACTTGCCGACAGATCAATTCGATACCCTATGGGGATAGTCGAGGATTTATTGGTAAAAGTCGGTAAGCTTATAATTCCAGCTGATTTTGTCGTGCTCGAGATGGAGTTTGACTTGCAGGTTCCTATAATTTTGGGAAGACCATTTTTAGCCACAGGGGGAGCTTTAATCGATGTCACAGAAGGTAAGTTGACTATGCGGGTTGGTGATGAGAAAGAGGAGTTCAATATTTTCAAGGTGCTGAAGGGACCCTCTTTTAATGAAGTAACTTACCGAATTGATTTAGTTGACTCCCTTGTGAATGAAACTATTCCTCAATTACTGAGTGAAGATGCGTTGGAAGTGTGCTTAACCTTAAAAATGGAACCAAGGGAATTAGATGAGGAATTAGCTGAATGCATTTTTAGGCTGCAGGGTAGTGGTTTCAGGCACAGACCTCAAATTGAAGACCTGGGCCCTCCAAATCTCAAGTTATTGCCTTCTACAGTAAGCCCGCCACATCCTGAACTTAAACCACTTCCAACCCATTTGAGATATGCATTTTTGGGGGAAGCAAATACCTTCCCAGTTATCATTTCTGCCTCATTAAATCCCTCACAGGAGGACAAGTTGTTACGAATTTTACGTGAACACAAATTGGCCATGGCTTGGAATATTGCTGACATAAAGGGAATTAGCCCTTCTATTTGTGTTCATAGGATTTTGATGGAAGAAGATCATAAACCGAGGGTGGAATGTCAACGGAGGCTCAACCCCAACATGAAGGAAGTTGTACAAGCCGAGGTACTCAAATTGCTTGACGCAAGGATTATTTATCCTATTTATGACAGCTCTTAGATTAGTCCAGTGCAGGTAGTGCCAAAAAAGGGCGGCATAACTGTTATATCAAATGATAGGAATGAGATGATTTCTACCAGGGTTGTGACGGGATGGAGAGTGTGTATAGACTACCGGAAGGTAAATGCAGCCACTAGGAAAGATCATTTCCCTCTGCCCTTTATTGATCAAATGTTGGAAAGATTAGCAGGGCGTGAGTACTATTGCTTTCTAGATGGTTATTCTGGTTATAATCAAATCCCAATTGCCGGAGGATCGGGAGAAAGCGACATTCACATGCCCTACGGTACATTAAACTACAGTAGAATGCCCTTCGGACTATGCAATGCTCCGGCTACCTTCCAACGGTGCATGATGGCAATATTCTCTGACATGGTGGAAAACATAATAGAGGTATTTATGGACGATTTTTCTGTATTTGGGTCATCATTTGATGCTTGTTTGTTCAATTTAGAGCAGGTACTGCAGAGATGTGAGGACACCAATCTAGTGCTTAATTGGGAGAAATGCCACTTTATGGTGCAAGAAGGAATTGTCCTTGGGCATAAAATTTCTAACAACGGGATTGAAGTCGATCCGGCTAAAATTGAAGTCATCAACAAACTACCACCTCCGACTTCAGTTAGGGCAATACGAAGCTTTCTAGGGCTTGCTGGGTTCTATCGTCGGTTTATAAAGGATTTTTCTAAAATCTCTCGACCTCTGTGCGCCCTATTGCAAAAGATACCCTTTGAGTTCTTGATGAGTGTCTTGTTGCATTTGACAGGTTAAAAAAAGAATTGACGTCAGCTCCTATCATGATCGCACCAGATTGGACCCTCCCGTTTGAATTGATGTGCGATGCTAGCGCTTTTGCACTCGGAGCTGTCTTGGGACAGCGACAGGATAAGAAAGTCCATGTTATTTATTATGCTAGCAAAATTTTAAATGATGCCCAGCTTAATTATGCAACAACTGAGAAAGAACTGTTAGCGGTAGTTTATGCTTTTGATAAATTCCGTTCTTATCTACTTGGTTCTAAAGTTATTGTGTATACAGACCATACGGCCCTGAAGTACCTGCTTACGAAAAAGGATGCAAAACCGAGACTGATTAGATGGATTTTACTCTTGCAAAAATTTGACCTAGAAATTAGAGACAAAAAGGGGTCAGAGAATGTAGTGGCCGACCATCTGTCGCGGCTAGGACGGGAGGATATATATGAACGAGAACAGATTAATGATGCTTTTCCCGATGAGAGTTTGTGGTCGATAAAGGATAATCTTCCTTAGTTTGCAGACTATGTTAACTTCTTGGTGTCTGACATTATACCTACAGATTATTCGTACCATAGACGAAAAAAATTCTTAGCTGAGGTAAGACGCTGAGGTAAGACGCTGAGGTAAGACACTACTTTTGGGAGGATCCGCTTTTATTTCGGAGATGCGCTGACGGGGTAATCAGAAGGTGTGTACCCGAGGACGAAATGAGGTCAGTACTAAATCTTTGCCATGCATCCTTGTGTGGAGGCCATCATGGGGCCAACAAAACAGCAGCGAGGATTTTACAATCTGGACTCTATTGCCCGACTCTATTTAAAGATGCTAGAACATTTGTCATGGTGTGCGACAAGTGCCAAAGGACAGGTAATATCAGCAGGAAGCATGAGATGCCTCAATCTGGAATTCTTGAGGTAGAGCTCTTTGATGTATGGGGTTTGGACTTTATGGGACCATTTCCAAAATCGTTTGGAAATGAATATATTCTAGTAGCTGTGGACTATGTGTCGAAGTGGGTAGAGGCTGTAGCACTGTCCAATAACACCGGGGTGAGCGTAGTCAAATTCGTCAAGAAGTACATATTCTCTCGATTTGGTGTCCCACAAGCAATAATCAGTGACAATGGGGTGCATTTCCAAAACCACCACTTTAAATCCCTACTATCGAAGTACGGGTGTCAATTCAGGTTTGGAACCACTTACCACCCACAAACCAGCGGGCAAGTTGAGGTTTCTAACCGAGAACTCAAGCAAATTTTGGAAAAGACGGTAAATGCTTCTAGGAAAGACTGGGCATTAAAACTTGATGATGCTCTGTGGGCGTACAGAATTGCATTCAAGACCCCCTTGGGGATGTCACCCTACAAACTTGTTTTCAGAAAATCATGCCATCTCCCAGTTGAAATTGAGCACAAAGCCTTGTGGGCCATCCAGAAGCTGAATTTTGATATCAAGGCAGCAGGGCAGAAGAGATTATTGGAACTAAACGAGATGGATGAATTACGCCTGGATGCTTTTGAGAACGCTTTGATTTATAAGGAAAGAACAAAAGCGTTTCATGACAAGCGTATACTGTGGAGAGAATTCAAACCCAGTCAGAAGGTGTTGTTGTTCAATTCTAGGCTCAAACTTTTTCCGGGAAAGTTGCGATCACGATGGTCGGGGCCATTTACGGTGACAAAGGCATATCCCCATGGCGCAGTGGAGATCAAGAAAGATGATCAAGAGCCCTTTGTGGTTAATGGGCAAAGATTGAAACACTATCATGAGGGGGACACGATGGGGTGCATCACCATCGCCACATTTCAACATTAAGAATCAATTGATCGAGTCCAGCTACGGACTTTAACGCTAGCGCTTGTTGGGAGGCAACCTAATAATTTTAATTTTTCTTGTTATTGTTGCTGTTTACTTTACTTCATGTTTTATTGATCTAGTGGTTTTCATTTTTGTTGCTTTACAGTACCCTTGTCGGTGAACGGAGGACTCTCCTTGGACATCCACACATGATAGGAAGAACAGAGGGGTTAGTTCATTTCAAAATTTTCGAGGTGAGATTCAGTTTAACAATGGGAAAGCAGGTACGTGCATTTACGATTCGTTATGAAGCTTTTTCCCCATTGTGCACATGATTTCTAGTAATCTCATAGGAAAAGGAATCGATCAGGAAAGCCTGAATTTGAATCTGATCTTAAATTGTCTTTTGTATCTTGATGTTCCCGTACCTGTCCGTTAAACGGACATGTGTCTCCATTTAACGGACACGAAGTTTCTTTCAGGAGCACAATAACCCGTACCTGTCCGTTAAACGGACAGGTGTGTCTGTTTAACGGACACGAGTTTAGTTTCAGAGGTAAGACACCCGTACCTGTCCGTTAAACGGACAGTAATGTCTGTTTAACGGACATCATTGTTTAAAATCCCAAACCCTATTTCTTTCCCGCATCTTTTCCTTTCCCTTTTCTCTATTCCTTCACCGTCGGCGATTCTGTTCTTCCATCTAGTGAGTCCGACCACCATAGCCCTCCTATCATCTCTCTTTCCTTTAAGGATAACCCACTCTTTCTTCCTCTCTCTCTACTCCACACCTCCATCCACTTTCCCGCCCCAGTGGCTGTTGAGTGAGTACGTTCGGAGCTTTGAGCAACTTGGAGACGGGCCACTTTCTAGCTATAAAGTTGTTAAATCTTTGACACGGTAAGTGATTATGTCTGCATTACAGTCCATGTTTTCTATGCTATTTGTTTCTGGTAGTGATTGTTGCATAGACTTGACGATTGGTGACCTAACTACCTAAAAGGCGATTCTTCAATGGGTGCTTACAGTGAGGGTTTCTAATTAGTGGTTTTGTATCAATCCTAGTGTGTTTTGATAATTTTTAGCTGTTGCATTCATCTTGTTTACAGTGGTTGTTAAATTGGTGATTGCTGCTTGTTGGGGAGAATTGGACATTTCTATACCTACAGAGTAATTGAGTTTGGTGTATGACTATTGGTAAATTGCATTGGTTGCTAATTGAGGGAAATATGAACAGGGAAGTGCATCATGTCCAGGTTCAAGCAAACAGCTCGGAAAAACGCAGGGAAATCCTCTCGGTCAGAAAAAGGGAAAAATGTGGTTCAAGAGGATCCCATCATAGAGCCCACCTTATTTATTAATGAGCAATGTGAGGCCTGGTACCTAAAAAAGCGAAGCAACAAATTTGTAATTGAGGTGTCCGTGATTGACTACATTAACGAGAAGCACAGGGTGCAGGCTAATTTAGACAAATTCCATTGGGGCAAGCTGTTAACCCTTACAGGTACTTATTACCCCGAGGCTGTCAAGCAATTTTATGCTAATCTGAGCTCAGTCACAGGTAAACAACCACCAGTGCTCACCTCGCGGGTAAATGGTGAAGCAGTAATCATTACTAAGGAACTGATTTGTAGTCACCTGGAGCTACCTCCGGGAGGCACTGTCTTGTCTTTTGATTCGCGAACCCGATGCTCTGGTGATGAGGCGTGGTCCAAGGATGATGCTATGGACAGACTTGGAGTTCGCAGGGTTTGGCGTCCATCAGGACAACGATATTTTGTGCACTGCAAGCACCTAGATGTAGCCCCGCGGCTAATTGCCTATGTGATTGCTCATAATTTAATTCCAAAGGCCAGCGATTCAGGGTTTCTTCGCAATGAGGACATATATATTTTGGACAAGATGTTCTTCATGGATGAGCAATTCCAGGGTATCGCCGCAGCTAAACTGATGATGACAGCCATGTGGCAGGTGGTTCACCACAAGGCTGATACCAAGGCTTTTGTTTTTCCGGTGCTGTTAAGTCAGCTGTTCCATAAGCTGGGGGTCATCACAAGAACCGAAGTAGTAGCTCGGACTGATGAGGGGGATGTGATTGATGCCGATAAAATGCATCAATTCGAGTTCGACGACAATACTCCCCATGGTTGGGTCAACCCACGTCGACGACGCCACGAGGATCGCGCTCCACGGGCACCTTCCCCTCCTGCCAATACCCCCAATTGGCAGCAAATGAATGCCAACATTCTTACCCTCCAGGATGACATGGCAGAAGTCATCGCTTCACAGCGGCGACTCGAAACCATGATGAAAGCGTTCATGGAGGCGCATCCCCCACCACCACCAGAGACTTGAAGCTTGAGCTCTGTGATTTTGCTTGTTGTCCTATCTTTTGACTTGATTATGGCATTGCTTCATCAACACTGTACTTTTCAGGGAGTCCCTCCTCTTTGCTTTCCTCATTCACAGATACATTGTCACTTTCCTTGTGTTGATGCCATTGAGGACAATGTCAATTTTAAGTGTGGGGGAGTAGTAGTTGATTTTAATCTATTAGACCTTCTTGGGATATCTGCCTAATCTTTATTATTGGTCTAATTTTTAACATCTGTTATGCCTAATTGTCATTATACTTTCATTTCTTGAGTTAATTGTATGAGAATTGAGGTTGGTTTTGAGTACGATGCATAATATGATTAATGGGGTTTGCATGTCTTGCATTAATGGAATGTATAATGTCAAATCGTTTGAATTATTGTGCTTTAGAATGAGAAAGCATAGCCAAGTAAGCGAAATTGAGCCTAGAGGATTGCACTCAATCCCATTTTCTTGTGAGTGATAAATTTCTCTTCCATGTATGTTCACTTCTAGAACTTGCATCACATCTCTTCAAGGTTACATAATCATACTATGGTATGTCTTAGAAATGATAAAAGGCAGTAGGAATGAGTTTGAGCCAAACAGCCAACCCTTCATATACATCAATCCCCTAGTGAACCCCCTTGAGCCTAGGAAGTGCAGTAAAACCATGTTCCTTGTAAACCTACTAACCCAAAGAACCTTGAACCGAGAAAAACCAATTCACCCTTGTTCAACGGTTAGGAAAGCTGTCAATGTTGTGTATTCACTACCTTTTTGGTTAGAAATACAAAGGAAGAAGTGTGGGGGAAATCAGGTTAGCCAAACCAATAAGCATGAAAAAGCAGCATTTGTTTAAAAAAAAAATTCTAAATTCAAAAATTTTGGGGAAGACAAGGAAAAAGGAAGGGAATCTGTCAAAGACATAATTTCATGCTACTTTCAGTCTCCTTAGTAAAGAAAAGGGAAAATCGAGACAATAGCATTGGTGGAGTGTTCCACGCTAAGGAAGAAGGTAGGAATAGAAAAACATGGCTATACTAACTGCTGAATATTTGAATTCCTATCCCTTCATTCATAAACCACTTCACCATGGGCCCCATTATAACCCAAGATTTAAAGACCTTTTTGATCCATAGATATGCCATAGATGGGAGTAGTGGAGAAGTAGATCAAATGCAAGCTTATGGTAAGTGACATTCATGAGAAGATGATTGAGAGTGATCCTAAACACTATTTGGTGTGAGCATGAGCATTGCATGAGAGACTTCATTCTAAGCACATAATTTGAATCGATTGAAGCATTATGGAATTTCATTGTTGCTAAATGCGACCAAATTTATGATGTATTATGTGTTTTAATTTAAAAGTCCAATTTTCATCTTTCATACAGTTGACCTCTTGGAATGAACTATGGTGATAACTAGGTGTAAACTGATGGCATGGAAATGTTTGTGGGTAGCATTCGTTTTAAGTAAACCCTCAGGAGACTATAACTCATCCATTGTGGACACATAGTGGTTTAAAGGCTTGTGACATAGGCTAAATGTCACCGTGCACCTACGAAAGTGGAATCAATAATGTGGTTAGATTGTTAGTAGTTTTGTTGTTTGCTTGAGGACAAGCAATAACTCAAGTGTGGGGGAATAATTGATAAGTCAAATTATGTAGATAAGTGGGAATGATTTAGATTCAATTTGACTTATCTTATTTGATTGGATTTGAAGTTTATTCAGTAAATTCACTCACATTTCGAGATTATTACCTTGTAGGTACAAATGCTCGATTTTGGGAAATAAGGGTATAATTCACCTTGGAGATGCCGGACCAAGCCAATTGAGGACAAGAATAAGGAGAATCCCGGGTTCTGCAACTTCCAAGGAGATTCCGAGAAGAAACTATGGCATTTGGAGGGTCAAAAGCATGAAGAGCTGAAGATTAGGCCATGTCCGTTTAACGGACACGTATGGCAAAAGACACTCCCAAGACCCGAGAGTGTCCGTTAAACGGACACACATGTCCGTTTAACGGACAGATGGCGGCAGCAGACCCTGACCTGGAGAATTAATCTTTCAAAGAGGGGGAGATATAAAAAGGAAGGGAGAGTTGACCTAGGGGGGCACGAGGAGGAGGCACTGAATAAGAGGAAGAAGGAGAACTTGCGGGAATTTTTTTTTCTTCAAAAGTGGATTTGAAGTTTCATTTTGCATTTATCTGCTACTTTCTCTCTCTATTACTTCCAATGTTGAGCTTCTCATTGTATATGATGTTTGTTGCCATGTTGGGGAACTAAACCCCATTTAGGGTGAGGGATGTAACTCAATTGAGGGAAGTTTAGTACTATGTGGATGATTGAATGTCAATGAGAATTTCTGGGTTTTGTTTATCTTCTTGCACTTCATCATGTTTCTATGCTTGATCTCCATAGATACATTTTTAGGGATCATAGGGTATGCTGAAGAGTGACCCATGTTCATGCTTGAGGAAGGTGAACACCTTGAGTTTAGAGTTAGAGATAACCTAGGCTAGGGTGAGAGCTTGAAGTGGCCTGCACTTGATGGATTTTGTTAAAATTTATTACATTGAGAAATGGGTATCTCTGGCTAAATGCCCCTTTATACCATGAGAAAGGATCTAGGTCTATTAGTGCCACTGCTTTCTTAACCTGCATTCAATCTATTCCATGTTGTGCAACTCTGCCTTTCAATTGAGTGAACCCCTATCCCTAGTCTTAATTCATTAAATAAACCAAAGTCCTGATTGTATATTCGTTTCTTGCAATTCAATTAATCAACCAACTCCAATTATTTTTACACTTTTATGTCGATAACATGCAATTAGCTGGGTTTAATTTGACTCGTAGATAAACTAGTCCTTAAGGGAGATGACTTTAGAATATTCACTGTGTTGGTATTAGGACGATTCTGTGCGCTTGCAGAAAGTTTCGATCAGGAAATTATAAACCCTAATATATGCTCTTATAAACAATGATCTGAGTAGCATTCAAAGGAAAAAAATGTGGTTGGCAAGGACAATAGTGTTGAAGAGTAACTAACCAGAAAAAGACAACAATCATGTTATAAGACAATATAGTTAATATCATTTTTGAAGAATATATTACATAGTAGATTAAACAATCAAATAAATAGGTTACAGACACTAACATTATTCTACAAATTGAAACAATATCCAAAAAATACTAGTTTCTCCAAATGATTCTAACTTCAAAAGCTTTATATTCAAAACCATGCCTCTGGCTTCCAACTTTCTCAGATAGATTGGTGTGCAATCAACTCCAACTCCAACTCCAAAGTCTTAATCTAGGTACTTCTGTAGTACTTGATCACTCACACCATCCTTACATAAACAGTATCTAGCATAAATTTAGAAGTATGATTCAGCTTAAAAGAGATGTCATCAAAATCACTCACATATAAACACAAAGGAGCTATCACTTATTTCAGCAAAAGCATACAGATGAAAAGAGTAAGAAAAACTTTTCATCCAAATGTTATATAAAAACTAGACCATAATCATTCAACAACTTACTTCAATAGCCATTGAGGGGCAAAAAAACTAGTAAATACATTAAACCAACCATGATTGAAGCAGGACTCTATGACAAATCAGGAGCAATGCATCATCAACAATTAAAACAATTAATAATTAAATCTTCTTACATTCTTGTTTATAAGACCATTTGTCTAATGATTCAGGATCAGTACATGTATATGTTTGAACTTTAGGAGGAAATCTCCCTTCTACTCTTTTTCATTGTTACACATTTTCATATTTCTCACACTAAAATTGGTAGTGAAAGTCTTTAAGGTGTAGTGGACATTCAACTTGATCCAACTTTAAGTCGAGATTGGAAAGAGTTGGATCATTTCTCATTCATTTCTAATGCTAATTAGTTTTTTTAGAGCCTTCTAATGTAAGTGGTTCAAAGCAAAATAGCTATCTGCCCAAAAAATAAAAACATAGGGAGTAAAAGAGCTAACATTGAATTAGGTAATGAAACAATGCTCACCAATTATGAAGATTTCCTAGTAGGAGATCTTTTAGCCATTAGTTTGATCCTTCTCCTAGGTTGAGTCGTATTACCAAGTGTACTTTGGGGGTGCTTGTATTGCTATTGCGTTAGTATTAGGAGGTTGTAACACTTGACATTGACCATCACCCATCTATGAAGTATAAACAACCAATTATGTGAATATTATCATCTTCCTTATAATTACATATAAATAGTATAAACATGAATTTAAATGGCTTACTGTGAAGTCGGTATTCCCATAAACTTCTCCAAATGTTACTTCATATTCTCTACGTGCCTATAAAAACAAAATAATTATAATGTTATATAAGTTAGAAAACAACTTAAATTTTATACTTAAAGTTAGCTAACCATTCTTGTCTCTCTTCATAATAAAATGTGTTTAATCCTGTAGATACTGATCATGTCGATCTACTTACTTGACTGCTATGAATACTGGATAAAGGTCAATAGATACTGATTTCAGTGGCCTTCCTCTTTTTTGCTGCACTATACAAATTAAAGATAAACATAAAGTTAATAATACTTGATGAATAACAACACATTTGTTACACAGCTAAAATATCTACCTTAACAATTTTAGGTTGGCTTGGAGGTTGATTCTTATTTTACATCCTTTTATATTGTGGCCAATTTTATGGCAATGATGACATCCTATAACTACTCCAACCTTGGTCAATTCGTTGGGATTGCGAGTTTCTTCAGTGTGATCCCTTTTTCTTGCCTTTTTTGGTCTTCTAGGCATTTTCTTAATAAGTGGAGGTAATATTGGCTGAAGATTTTTAGTCTTTGGCCAAAACTTAGGATCACTAATAGGTTTCATAGCAAACTGGTAAGTCTTCAAATAAGAATCACGCTTATAACATTGATTCACATAAGCGTCGATATCCTCCCTCTGATGAGATATTCAAGTCACAACATGTTTACATGGAATCTCGGTTAAATCCTATAGTCTATATTGACAAGTTGGTTCTTGCAAGTCAACGATGAACTTGTCCACACAGATACTAACTTCAAATTTCAAATTTTCATTTTTCCTGAGCTTACAATGTTTACATCCCATTGTGCTACCTCTGTTTTCTTCCTCACTCTAGGACAAATCTCATAAATGCACTTTATCATCATATCCCTTTTTTCATGTATCTGAGTCATTAAAGAAACTCGAATATCTTCTAACATACTGATCAAGCTTTTGGTACGAGCTTCACAAATGAATCCATTAATAAATGTCTCTAAAATATTGTCATGTACTATTTCACATTTCAATCTTGTGCTCACAATGCCTTCACAAATGTCTCCAAATCCCTACTTTTAAAATCCTCATATGCTTTCACGGACAAACTCTTCAACTCCTCCATTGCCTCATCGAAATCAACTTGCATTGTGCAATTCACAGCTATCCAAAATAAAGTCCTATATGTGTGCCCTTTATAAACACTTGACTAGTTTGCATACACATGGCGGGCACATTTTTTATGTGCAACTTCTGGAAACAAGTTCTTTAGTTCTTCCACTAAAGCCAGTGAAACAAATTGGTACATAAATTAATTAAGTGTTGATCACATAAACAAACGAATATATGATTTACGGATATTTAAAGTTTATCTTTTGCTAATTGCTTACGAAAGTCCATAAATTTTCACTTATGTGGAGATCTTTAGTAAGAATGCTCAAAAATTGGTAGTTTTCTCCCTCAACTATAGCAAAACATCTTATTGTGCTTGTCGCAACCAACAGTAGATAATGATGCACCACCAAAGAAAGTCTTCAGAAAATATCCATCTAACCCAATAATCTTCCTACATCTACCAAGAAAACCATACTTCAAAGCACTGAAACTCACATAAAATTTTTTAAACATTGGTCTCCCAACTTGTTCATCAAAATCACATTGAATAATAACTTTCCATCTTTGTCAGCTAGCATTAACTCATGTCCATAAGACCATACCTTCACATAATGACCTTTCATTAATCCCCGAAACATAGTAATTGTTTCCCACTTAGCCCTATAATATTGAATTTTAGTGACCTTTGCACATTTTGATTGAAGATCATCCCTCATTTTACTATCCTAAAATGGAACTTTCTTACTCATGTTTACTAGTGATGAATTGTGAAGATTTTCCGTTTACTCCAACATCTCTTTCTGTCCACTCCAACTGGGGAATTATTTTTCGTTTACTTGCCTTCTCGTCGATTATGGGTGTTTCGTTTTCATGTAAAGAAACATGGTTATTATAATGATTTCGATATCGGAATCACCTATGCTCTGTTGTTCGGTGCCATAGGACTCGACACAATCTCTTTGCTCATGGTTATTTTCTCTGATTGGACTGTGGTTTCTCTTTACAAGATTGACATAGTGCTCGATTTTCGGTGGAGTATGTTTACTGATATTTCAACTTGTGGCCTAAGGCCATCTCCAACCTAGGCACCAAATCACCAATTTGGTGTTTTGGTGCAAAAATTATACTCCAACCAAGGCACCAAAAGTACACATTAAAATGGTGCAATGAACAGTAACAATTTGGTGTGTTACTATTCGTTACACCAAAAGTACAAAAAGACAACTTTATCTATTTACTTTTTAACTTTTTTCTTTTATCACTACAAGAAAATGTGGATTAGCGACGGAAATTTAGCGACGGAATAATTACCGTTGGCAATTAGCAACGGAAAGCATATTTCCGTCGCTAAAATTGAGTGATTTAGCGACGGTACTACTTTCCGTCGCTAAATGTGGAGGAAATTATTCGCGGAAAAATTAACGACGGAAATTAGCGACAGAAAATATGGTCGTTGGTAATCACTACAATTTAGCAACGAAAAATTAGCGACGGAAAATATAACGTCGCTAAATTTGGAGGGAATTCATCGCGGCAAAATTAGCGACAAAAATTAGCGACGGAAAATATGGTCGTTGGTAATCAGTACAATTTAGCAACGAAAAATTAGCAACGGAAAATATAACGTTGGTAATTAGCGACGGAACACATATTTTCGTCGCTAAAATTGAATGATTTAGCGACGGTATTATTATTTGTAGCTAAATTTGGAGGGAATTTGTCGCGGTAAAATTAGCAACGGAATTTAGCGACGGAAAAATTCCGTCGCTAAATATGGAGGTAAATTTAGCGACCGAAATTTCGTTTCGTCAGTAAAAAGGCGGGAATTCTTGGCGGAATTAAAATTTTTGAGTTTACCTACGGAAAATTCCGTAGGTAAATTCCGTCGGAAAGTATTATTTAGCGACAGAAATTTTCGTTCCGTCGGTAAAAAGGCGAGAATTTTTTGCGGAATTAAAATTTTTGAGTTTACCTACGGACATTTCCGTCGGTAATTCCGTCGGTAAATTCTTTATAAATTCCGACATCTCCCTCCCACTTATGTCTTCTTCTTCCTTTCTTCTTCTTCCTTCTTCCTGTGTCTCCTCTTCGGTTTTCTTGGAGCTCATGTCTCTATTGTGGACTCCTTTTCTGCTAGTCGGTGTTGTCTTCTCCAACCATTGTCATCATGTCCCTCGGTGGAGGTATTTTTGCAACTACTGTTGTATTTTTTCGTATATTTGATGAAAGTTAATTTGGGTGTTTATTACTTTCATTTATTTGTATATTTTGTGATTGGAAAATAACTTTAAGGTATAAATATTAGTGATAAAAGGGACAAGACGTAATTTTAGTTGTGATATTGAGATAAATTTCTGATACATGTAAGATGTTTGATGAAATGTTTGTTCTTTAAAAAAATAATTTCAGTTCTTTATTTTCGGATCTTTTTTAGTATGAATTTCATTATTTGAATTCTTTTACTTGAAATAATGAAGTTATCTTGAAAGTAACTTTTACAGAAACTAAACATTTTGCAGGTACAATTTAAAAAATAGTTTTCAGCAAATTTACTGACGGAAAACAATTCCGTTGGTAAAATATTAGATTTAGCGACGGAATTTTTTTCCGTCGCTAATTACCGACGGAAAGTCAATTCCGTTGGTAATTTTCTGACAGAAAAATTTTTATTTTATACCGTCGGTAATTCCGTAGGTAAATTTAACGACGGAATAATTTCCGTCGGTAATTTCGTAGATAAATTTACTGTCGGTAATTTCCGTCGGTAAATTTACCTACGACTGTATCTCCGACGACTTTTTTCGTCAGTAAATTCCGTCGCTAAATAAGGTTACCGAATTTTCGTCGCTAAACTTCATTTTTCTTGTAGTGTTTATGTCCTTTTCTCAAATTGCTTTATTTATATAATTTACTAAGTAATTAAATTTAACATATTTATTACTTTACACAAAATATATCATTACAAAGATCTCAATGAGACATTTAAAACGAGGCTAATATTGAAAATAATATTAAATTTATTTTTAATATTTATTTATAATTCTTATGTATAAGTGTTATAAATTCATTAATAAAATATGTTAATAACAAAAAGTAACTTTGAAATAAAATACATAAATTTAAAACACACCATTTATTTTAAAAATTAAAATTCAACAAAATATTTGAAATTACAAGCTAACCTAAATAAATTACAACGAAAATCAGACTCAAGATTATAATCAAACTAAAATTACAACAATCAACTTAAAAATAAAACTAAAAACTTAAAAATAAAACTAAAGCACTTGAAAATATTAATTTATCATAAATAATAAATAAATAAATAAAATTAAAATTATTGTATAAATATAAATTAATTTAGTTAATAAATAAATAAATTATTGTGGTTGTATAAATATAAATTAATTTAGTTAATAACTAAATTATTGTGGTATATTCTTTGAAAAAATTTTGGTGTGGAATAGTTAGAATAATACCAAATTTGGTGTAAAAAGATTATGGGAATATTCCACCTTACACTAAATTTGATGTAAAATTTTGGTGCAATAGTTGGAGGTGGCCTAATGGATTTAAAGCAAGTGCTTTGTAATTACAGAGTGATTTGTGATGAATTAGTAGACCTCATTATATGAACATTATTTGAAGATAAGGTTGAAGTTACATTTTTCTTGTATTTACACACGGTGGTTTAGAAAGATGGAATACATATACATGGAGTGAACTGAAGACCTGTTAGTAGTAGGTCGATGCGAGAAATGCGAATCTCACTCTCCGAGTCAGGGCAAAGGGATGCCACATCAGGCTATTTAGCCTGCATGGATTTAGACCATGCGAAGTTCTCGGCTTTAGAATATCAGTTGCCTAGAGACCAGCTCCTCGAGGCCACAATCACACAAGTACTCCTTATTAATAGCAAATCTATCATGATAGTAGTCTTTATATCACAACACTCGAGAGTCGAGCCTCAAAAGAACCATATCAAAACAGCCACTGTCTCAGGCTACTTACATCAATTGTGATCAGAGACTAATTAGCTATATCACCTTCTCTAACTACAAAGAACACCGTCAACAATGGCAAGGTCAAAAGGGTTTATCAAAATTTGCCTCATTGCATTTCTGGTTTGCCCACTCTTCATAAGGGTAACTTCTGCTGCTTGTGGTGATATAGGTGACCCTAATAACCCCCAGAGTTGCAACGCCCAAGACGATGACGACGATGATTTTGACGATACATACAAGGTTGTCAGTAGAGTTTCCATTCCAGCGCCAAATTCATCACCTGCGCAAGATTTAGAATCAACTACAGTTGCAGACTCAGACCCAGGTGTTGACAGTATAGAAACAGAGATGTACGTGATGGGACACTAGTGATGCGTTGCTCATGCCTACAGCTATCGTTTTTAACCTCCTCTTTTCTCGCTTCTGTTCTGTCAGCTTTCCTTGATTTGTTCTCTTGTTTTTAGGCCTTCCCTTTTGCTGTTGGTTTAGTATTGATTGAGGTAGGTAGAATTTTAAGATCCCATGGAATTTCCAGAAGAAAAAAGGAATTGACTTGACGATTTAATTCAATTCATTCGTTCTAATATAATTTCAGTTGCTATTACATTGCTATCCTTTGTTCTTAGGTTTTATTAGTCGCTGTCTTATTGTAGAGAGTAAGTGATTAATAATTAGTCCTGGAAGGATGAAAAGAAATCTCAGTTTCTTTATACAGTCGATTTGCTTATAATTTAAAGATCAAGTAATCAGAGTCTTCCTTGTTCACAGAGGCATACGTTTAATCACAAAGAACTCATCAACATCAGTACGAAAAGGCAACATTTGTTGAATTTAGAGTTAAAGGTGGTGACCCTTTTGAGATTTGATGTAGAGCAAACAGAACAGGCCCTGTTTTCCAGTTTTTCATGCACGTATTCAACAATTAAAAACGTAGACTCACTGGCATATATAGTCATTAATATATGTAATATTATCATAAAATCATTATATTCAATTCGAAGTCTCGCAATAAAGCGGAGTCTGGGAAGGACTAATGGTACGCAACCTTACCTTTACATAATAGAGAGACTATTTTCGGTAAACCCACATGCAAATGTGACAATAAAAGAGTGATGTAGGTTGAGGTTAAAAGTAAAAAAAAAATATATATATATATATATATATATATATATATATATATATATATATATATATATATATATATATACTTTATATATAAACCATGAAATAAGTATTAGTTAACATGCAAAAGAATAAAGAAATAATAATACTGATAGAAATACAAATAATAGTAATAAAAATATTTATAATAGTAATGCTAATAATTAGAAGGAATTCTAATTAAATAACAGACAAGCATAATCATAAAAATATGAAGAAATTTAAGGCTCTATCTAAGTCAGAGTTAAGACCCTTCAGCATAATAAATGTAATATCAATATAGATAAAATTTTATTTTATTTTCTCATATTGAAATATTTTTAGGCGTTTTATAACATTTATTGTTTTAATTTTAATTTTAATTTTAAACAATTAAAAATTGCATCAATTTATGTTTTATTTATTTTAAAATGAAAATTTACACAATTAAATTATTATTAATTAAGGTCTACACATGTTACAATATATTTGCTATTTTATATATAGTTCATTTTATTTTACAGTTTATTTTACTATTAGTTTTAATTAATTTTTCATTCATAATTTTAATTCAAACATAAATTTCTTTAAGATAGTTATTTATCAAAAGTATATAAGAATTTTATATCATGAGTCTTATATTTTAATCGAGTTTCAAACATATTTTAGAAGTCCAAATTTTGAGGAGAGTTATTATAATTAGAATATTTCATTTTGGTCAAATTCGTAGTTATTAAATGTTGTATATTAAAAGAATTATTAATTAAACTAAAACCATAAAACATTAAGAATTTTCATTCTAATGATAAAATAGAACCTCAATCGAGTTTAACCCAAATAAATTCGCACACATCATCAAAGTTTCAATCTTTCTGAACCTTACAATTCATAAGTTCTAACAAAGCTTTTATTTTATCTTTGAACATGAACAGTTTCTCTTCTCTGCCATTAATGCCATCCTTCAGTCTTTTTCTTCAAATTGTCCAAAGTCTCGGTCCTGTTCTTCTGCTGGTACTTGGGAAATTGGAGAACAGTCACTACTCATCTTCTTCTTTTGCTGACATTGTTGGAGGACTGAAAACAAAAATAAAGATTTAAACAGCTCCTCGTACGTAATACTGCAACTAAATGAATAAGAAAAACCAACTTAATTTTGAGAAGAGAGTCAATGGCAAGTATTACATAGGAAAAGACAATAGCAAGGAAACAACTTACAACGGTGGCTAGGCGCTTGTTAGTACCATGCGAACTCTTCCAGTCACTTGACACGCATATCAACAAATAATTGGAAGGTTAATAATGCTTAAGAGTTATGAAAAAATATTAAAATTCTTGTTTAGAAAAACATTTGAATATTTAATTTTTTATTATAACAGTAGATTTTGATCATTTAAAAAAATGTAATTATATATGTAATATATATTATGTAATTGATGCCTTAAATATATTTTTGATAAAAAAAAAAGAGTTGATACTAAAGAAAAATTAATAAGAATATAATTAAAAACAGTTAATTATGTGATAAAGAATCAAATACCTTGATATAATTTCGAGATGAGGAATCTGAGAAAGTTTGTACTTTCCGATATCTTGTTGAAGAGCATCACTGTATTTTATATTCAATAATTGGAGCCTGGTGATAGTTGATGACAGTAAATGGTACGGCAATTTCTTCAACTTTGGGCAGTTAAAGACAGTGAGTTCTTGAAGACATGGCATAACTACAATTCTCTCCTGCTCATCAATGTCATCCCACTCCTCCCATTTCCAAGAAATCCAAAATTGAAGTACTTTCAATTTTGGAAATGATACGAAAGGCATTGATGAATCTTTTTCTTTGTCTATTCCCATAAATTCAACACCCACTCTTTTCAATCCCATGTTTTGTAAGTGCAACTTTTCAAGGCACAACAACTTACCCAATGGAGGCAATTCCTCACAATGTGAGCAGTTTTGAAGCTTAAGTTCTCTTAGTAGATTCAGGTTCATCGTCCAACTTGGGAACAACCTCTTGCCTTCATACTCTTTTATGCTTAATACTTCCAAATCTGAAGGTGGCTTTAAAGCTTCAAGTAACGCTTCCTCATCTTCTCGCACATCATCTCTATCTTCTTGCACATCATCTCTATCAAAACTCAAACTCAAATCGGTGACGTTTGTTTTCCTCATAAGCTGAGCTTTTCTAGCATCTTCAAGATCTCTCACATTTCCCAACCCCGTTATTTTCAAAATTCCTCTAAGATTATTCAACTTTTCCATACCAACAATCGAAAATGATTCATCATCATTCACTCTTATGATGAATACAGTTAACTGTCTGAGAAGCCATAGATTTCCTATTCCTTTGGGAAGATACTTTATCTTACAAGAATCCTCAATATCCAAATACATCAAGTTGGTTAGTTTTCCAATCCCTTTAGGCAATTCTACAAGATTCGAACACCAGTTAAGAATTAATGTCTGCAAATTGTAACACTCACACAAAGTCTCTGGTAACTTCTTTAGATTTCTATTTTCAGACAAATCAAGCCACCTGAGATGAACTAATTTCTTTATTGAAGATGGAACTTTGTCGATGTCACATTTGCTAAGGTCTAAAGTCCTTAGACATTTCAAATTATTAAAAATATTCTTAACTGCATCAACAGTCAATGATGATCTATACCCAACAAATTTAATGGTCAAACTACGTAATTTAGTCTGATCATAGATATATTTAGGGAAGGGAACATCATTTTCAATCATCAAAGTCAAATGACGAAAATTTGCACGTACACGTAAAGAGTTTCCATTCAACTCTGTATCTTTTAGGGCTTCCATCATCAAGCACTCATTTTTTGTAAATGTCTGTGCTAGATCACTCACCATGTCATGCAATACATAACGATCTTCATCATGGGATGAAATTTGGAGCAAAGAACGTGCAATTAAATTATCAAAATAAATCTCACCAACCTTTTCTAAATCTTCATCTTTTTCTTTTCCCTTTAAATAACCTTGAGCTATCCACATACTAATTAATCTTCTTTTTTGTATCTCATAATCCTTAGGAAAGATAGCACAATATTTAAAACATTGCTTTAATGACAATGGCAAATCATAGTAACTGAGCTTCAAAGAATCCAAGGGATCTTCACCTTCCCATTCATTTTTTTCCAAGACTCTCAACCATTCATTTTCAAATTTCTTAAAGCGTAGGACACCTCCTATAGCGGTAGCAACGAGAGGCAAACCCTTGCACTTTTCAGCAATTCTCCTACCAATGCTCTCCAACTTTTGACAATCCCCTTGAACCAAAGCAATTTGACTAATTATTGACCAACATTCCTCCAAAGTCAAAAGTCCTACCTTGTGTATACTCTCAGGATTACACCTCATGACTCTAGCAACTCTTTCATTACGTGTTGTTATTAGAATTGTACTTCCTGGTGAACCATATGAAAAAAATTGCTCCAATTCTTCCCATTTATTGTGACTCTCATTCCAGACATCATCTAAAACAAGTAAGAACTTTTCTCCATTTAGAAATTTATTTATCTCCTTTAACACCTTATCCAATTCTTTAAAATTTTGTGTCGTGGAAGGATCACTTAGAGATTCAAGAATTGCTTTTGCAATACGCATTTCATCAAAAGAATCCGAAACACATATCCACATCTTCTTCTTAAAATGAGTGTCGATCTCGTCATCATTATAAATTAATTTAGCTAAAGTTGTCTTGCCGATTCCCCCCATCCCCACGAGGGAGATGACATGGGGCTGTGATTCGGTCCTAAGTATCATGCTTTTGACTTCATCTTTTTCTTTATCTCTACCTTTTACCTTTTGTGTATCAACGAAAGATGCAGTCATGTGTCTCTCGATAGGCTTATCAGATATGTTGGTTGAATTAAGTTGATACCGAACTTTATCGGTAGCAATGTCATCTAGTATTTGATGGATTTCTTTTATTTTGCCACCAACAGCATAACGAATACCAACATCGCGCACAGTAAAGCAGATGCTGGTGAAAATAGAGAGTACCTTGTGCTTGAGATGATTTTGGTCGGAACCGGAAGAGTGTTGTTGATGTTGAAGCTGTGAAGTCTGAATCCAAGTCTTCCACTCATCTAACACATCGTCCATGTCATAGGAAACAGCTTTGAGATTCAACAGCCAGTTCTTGACAGAAGCTTCCTTCAGTTGTTGTTCCTCTGCATCATCTAGTACGGCTTGAATGGATTTGAAATTGCTCACGAGTTTCTTAACTTCATCTTTAACTCCTGTCACCAACTTCACCTCCTCTTTTATGGAACTAAGGAGCATGGAGGTTAGGTCCTCCACCACAACAGAAATAATAGCATCAACCATTTTCAGGGATCAAAGGGTAAGCAAAAGGGTTATGAGAAAGTGAAGAAGATAACGGTGGCAGAGAGCAAGAAATGATTATGAGAATTTGAAGGATTAATTGCTTGACAATGGTGGTGATGTGAGTGTAGAAAGTGAAGCTCCCTCCAAGGCTTGAAGAAAGCTCCTTCAGCTAGCAACCTCTGCACTTGAGGTTACTTCCTTCTACGAGACTGGTTACTTCCTTCTACAAGTAACTGACAAGTAACTAAACTTGAACTCTGCTGATTTTCCAACTCTGCTGCAACACTCTTCTTAAACTCCTTCTCTGTTTCGTAGTCTGAATGTATAATGCTCCTCCTAAATTGTAACTTAAGTCACTCACAAATTAGTGTATGTAAGGTGTTTGGTTGGTTTTGTGTAATGAAAGGAATGGTATTTGAATAGAACGGTGAAGTTTTGTTTTTTCATACGAAAATAGCTTCGGTTTTGTAAAACTGAATAACACTAACTAATGCTTCTTTTCATACGCTATTCAACTACTAACTGCTACTCACGATAATAAAAAGCAGAAAGAAAAGTAATGAAGAATTGAAACTTGAAAGATGATGAACTTGTATTGAGATTTCGGTTTTCTCTCATACATCCATATATCATACGAAAATGAAGAAAAAGTAGAGCTTTATAATTAGCTCACACATGTTACGATACATTTTGATTCTAAACTGGAATATAAAGGCTTGACCGATGAATAAAACTGAATGGTACATCCTTTCCCGATTTGGCTAAACATAAAAGCAAACTTCTTTTGTCTTTAACCAACATTTGCAAAAACAGAAAAAACAGCCATTAATTCTTCTGCAGATCGATTCTCCATGCAAATCCTCATCGTCATTGATGTTCTTCACTTCAAACATTTGATTAATACTAAACTTGATTCTACTAATTAATCCTTTTGAAATCGCTTCAATCTTCGCTGGTTTTTTCTCTGCACTTTCGGTTACTTCCTTCTGCGATTTTGGTTACTTCCTTCTGCGATTTCAAGTTACTTCCTTCTGCGATTCTGGTTACTTCCTTCTGGGAGTAACTTGTGCTTCATCCATCTGACTTGTACCTTCATTACTTTGATCCACATATTGTTGAATTATGCTTAGGATCATCATCTTCAATTTCCACTTGCATTTGAGCTCCTTCATCTTTCCCTTCACCTTTCTCTTCTTCCTTACCTTCACTACCATTGCTAATTCCTCTGCCAATTTTAACACTTCAGGTTGCCCAAGACAAGTCATCTCAACAGTGAGGAGCTAGGGATGGAAACTCTCCATCTATTTATAGAGCTGTGTCTTCTTCTTTGTCATCTTCGAGAAGAAGAGTAATTGAAAGTTAAAGCCATTAGACGACGTTAAGCTTAATTTGGTAGTTGTGTTTTGGATGCAGGAATATGACATGGATTACGTACCCATGTGGCTGCGTATGAGTTTATCATATAAAATGCAAGGTAACTGATATTATATGGATTGAGCATTCAGTGCAGCTCCGGGAAGGAAGTGGGACTTTACATCTACTTTAAATAAAGGAAGCCTTTTAGGCACGTGACTTTAGCAACAGCGTAAGTATTTCTGTTTCCTCATATTTTATTACCATGCTACGTAAAACCGTTATTATTTATTGAAAAAGATATAAATAATTAATTTTTTTCACAGTCAAAAAATATTAAACATACTTCAACACATATTCTTCTGCTTATGCAGTGATAATGTAGCATTAACAAAATGTTAAATAATATATGTAAGGGACAGTTGACTTTTAATCCAATTTCATCTCATTTTAAATATTATTTGATCTACTTATTTCATTCAAATTTAACAATTTTCACTATAAATAGACATAAATAAAGAGCTTTTATTAAATTTACTATGTTAAATTTTAATTTAACATATTTGTTAATTTTACGGTAATTCTCATCAATTACAATTTTAGGAAATATTATAAAGAAAATGTTGATATCTTATTAGATTATATTTATCATTTTATTTCATATAAATTAGATCATAGAATATGCATCTCTAAAATAAACAATAATTAAAAGGCATTTAAATATACATGTTTATGTACATATTCTTCTTTTTAACAAATTAAGTGTTGAGACTAGGATAATAAAATGTTAAACAATGTTTATAATTCAATTTCATCTTATATTAAACCAAATTAGATCATTACTTATAGGGTTAATTATTAAAAAAAAGCCCAAACTTTCTTTAATTTTTCAATTATAACCTAAACTTAAAAAAGTAGCAATAAAATGTTTAAACTTTCAAATTTTTTCAATCGTAGTTTGACGTTAGTCTCAACGTTATCTGTGTTGATGTGGCATAGCCACGTATCGACGCCCCTCACTACTCAGATAGCTCAGCTGGTTTAGGAGAAGATTGTCTGATTAGTGAAATGACGTTGTTTAGATTTGATAGTAAAATGACGTCGTTTCCACTAAAAACAAATGGCCCTCCTTTTTCTCTCTCCTCTTCGTCTCTCTATCAATCAACGCTTAAAACTCTTACTCTAAAATCCCTAATATGTAACCTAAGATCCCTCAAATTCCTTAACGTTCATAAGAGAGTGAATTCGTGCATTTGTGCTTCTTCTATCTCAAAGTTATTTGCTCCATCAAACCAGCAAGCGTTCTCTGTGATTTCATGCGTGGGTGCTTCGAAAGAGAGTGATTTTGTCGTTGGGTAAAAACTGAAGATTTCGTCGCCGAACTTCCTATGGCACCGATTAAGGTATGATTGATCGTCTCTCTTTCTATTGTTCTTTCCACTCCGATTTGGGTTTTGTATAAAATGATGTGTTATTATACTAGGATTTCAAATTAGGTCTGGTTTTTTATATGAAATGCAAGTTGAATAAAAAATCAAAGTAATTAAATGCATGATAGTGGATTCATACTTTGTTTTATGTTGTATATATGCAAAATATATACATCTTGGTAATTACTGAAAAATATGACATTACACATAGTCCATAGCCTAAACATTCAATTATGTCACATAGTCCATAGCCTAAACATTCAATTATGTGATACTTCATCTTGATTTGTTTTAAATAAACATATGTTATCTTTTTTAAGATCATCATATTTTTGTTGCCATCTTTTGTTAGCAACCAGGTGTATGAGAAGTTTTTCGAGGATCCAATGAGAGAATGAAGAAATCTAGGGATTTCGATTTTGGGTAAAAGTGATTTTATTCATCACTGTTACTTCACGATTAAAAGTTACAGAAAATTGATGGTATTTATACCATCAGTGTTTTAAAGGAAAACGGTAAAACTAAACACATAAAACGCACAACTACATTACTTACATGTACAAGCTACAGTACCACAAACATAACAAACATACAAAGTATTTTCAAGAGAACAAGAAGAAGCCTTGATAACTTCTTTCTTAGCTGTTTTCTTGCAATGTTATCCAACGTCATTACCTTCTAACACAGTTTCCAACGTTACATTCGCATTTTAATTCAGGAGTATCCTGAAATGTAACTTTCTTACTCATGTTTATTAGCGATGAATTGTGAAGATTCCTTTCTTCTTCTTTCGTGGGTTGGAGTCTAGCTGAAATCAGGAGAGTATGCCTTTATTGGTTATACTTGAGACACTTAAGAGATTTTAATTACAAAACTAAAAAATTAAGGAATATTAGGGTCTTTACGAAAGATCAATAAAAGACACTAAAGAAAAAAATACATTATCAATTAAAAATATCAAAATATGTAGCTTGTGGTGAATTTTATGTTATTTTGGATTGCTTTGACTAATTGGTGAAAATTTTAAAACTTATGATATCATTGATGAAATATGTATTATTAACAATTCTTTAATAAAATATTTTAAAAAATAAAGAAAATTATCAGATTTAAAACCTTAAAATTTTAATTTCCATTAAATAAATTATAAAATTATAACTAAATTACCTAAAACAAGGAGGAACCTCATTTCATTGAAAATTGTATGTATCTCCTTAACACATTCTTTAAATCTTTGAAATTACGTGTGAAAAAGTTAATAAAAGATTTTAAAAAATTACTTTAGCAATATGCATTTTGTCAAAAGGCTTTCAAACGCATACTCTTATAATTTTTTGTTAATTACACTAAATCTCTTATAATTTGTTGTGTACTTTCTAAATATTTGAATTGGCTTGAAATTGCTCACAAGTTTCTTAACTTCATCGTTAACTCTAATCACCAACAACATCTCTTTCGGCGTAACTATTCCAAATAATGGGCCACGCCCACCTACATACAAGGAAAGCAAATAAACAGAATTAAACCTCTTGCTGACTAAGTAATGGACTCCTAAAGAACTCTAGCAATAAGACCACAACAACCAATTAGAGATCACGTCTGCATGTTGCATTTCCAACAACCCCAATCACCTCTGTTCTCCAATCACAATACAGAGGCAAACAGACCCATGCATGGCCATGCAATCCAGCACGTATCACTATTCCATAAGAAGAGATTGTTATGATATTGGACCACTGAAGCAAAACCCCACCACTCAGACCAATACAAAACAGTCCTCTGCTTGTAAGATATTTCGCAGCTTTTAAGGATATGAGAACCAATTTTCTTACAAGTTGTTGTAGTAGGAAAACATTTAATAATCAAAGTTGTAGGAGATAACAGAGGAAATTCCATTACTGAGTGCAGATCCCGCTTGGAAAGGAAACATGTGGGAGTGGGACTCATTCACCACTCAGGTCTATCGACACATCAACTTTATATAAAGGAAGCATCCGAATCAACCTCAGGTAATAGAGGAAGTTCCATTACTGAGTGCAGATCCGGCTTGGAAAGGAAACAAGTGGGACTCATTCACCGTTCAGCTCTATCGACATCAACTTTATATAAAGGTCGGCACATCGACTTTATATAAAGGAAGCAACTTTTGAGAATATGTAAATGCAAGAAACAACTTAGTGGCGGCGATGCTGACTGTTGGAAGCCATGAGAACTTTTCCAGTTTATTCACAGGCATATTTTGATTATGAAAAAGAACCCATATGTAGACTTGGTGCACTATTGGTCTTCCTCTCAGAGTAATCTTCAAGTACAAAATTATATTAATTTGTAATTGCTACTCTGTTACACCACATCTTTTGCTTGTAAACTTATCACATCATTCAAGCACTAAAAAATATGTGCAACTATTTGATGCAGTAATGCATAGAAATAGAATTACATTAATTTGTTTTAAATAAAATGCCATCTTTCTAAGATTTCTAAAACATAAAGAAAAATATCACATTTTAAACTCTCAAAACTTTAATTTTATTAAATAAATTCTAAAATTATAACAAAATCATCTAAAACAAAAAGAATTTCTTTAATTGAAAATTGCAAGTATATCCTTCAATACATTCTTTAATTCTCTAAAATTTAAGTAAAATAACATTAGCAATACGTATCTTATATAAAAATACTCATATAATTTTTATTAATTACACTAAATCTCTTATAATTTAATTCATGTATTTTAAAATTGTTATATACTTTTAAATGTTTTTATTTATCATATAATTTTTAATTCATAACTTTAAATATAGGTGTCTTGTTATCTAAAAATGGGTTAACAATAAAATAAAACCCACTACAACCCAATTTAACTCAAAATTGTAAACTATGAGACAATAGAGAAGGCTCCATGAGTTTTGAGTAAATTTTGTCACATCATCACTTAAGTTTATATATATTTCAATATATTTTACTGTTTATTTTACTATTAGAATCAAATAATCAAATACTTAGAATAAGATAATTTGTCAAGGTTTAATTAATTAACGAATTAAATTCAAAGAATGACTTATAATTAATAGGTCAATGATGAATTGTTTTAAAGTCTAAGCTAATTTGAAAAGATGAAGGAATATTGAACAGGGAAAAGATGGTAAAGCATAAAGCAGAGTACGATAATTACGATTGATGTTGATTTAAGATAAGGTACCAAAAAGTTACAATGACACCATGTAGAAATGATTGTCATCACATCTTAACTTTATTCTAAATCCAACAGAATAATGACTTCAACAGAATAATTGAAGTCATTACCTAATGATAAAATAGAACCTAACTCAATCCAGTTAATTCAAATTCGCACACATCATCAAAGTTTCAATCTTTCTGAACCCTACAATTCATAAGTTCTAACAAAGCTTTTATTTTATCTTTGAACATGAACAATTTCTCTTCTCTGCCATTAATGCCATCCTTTTGTCTTTTTCTTCAAATTGTCCAAAGTCTCAATCTTTTTCTTCTTCTGGTACTTAGGAAATTGGAGAACATTCACTATTCATCTTCTTCTTCTTCTGACATTGTTGGAGAACTGAAAACAAAAATAAATGTTTAAACAGCTCCTCGTACCTAATACTGCAACTAAATGAATAAGAGAAACCAACTTTTGAGAAGAGGGTCAATGGCAAGTATTACATAGGAAAAGACAATAGCAAGGAAACAACTTACAACGGTGGCTAGGCGTGTAACGAAGATTCAAGAAACAGAGAAGAAGAAAGTAAAGAATGCTCTGTATTATTTCGTATACATTACAGCAGTCAAAAAACAATATATATGTGACCTGTAAAAGTATATAGCTACTAACTAAAACGACAACACTTTAGTGAACAACGTTTTAGTAAACAATAAATAAAAAACGTTTATCTTAACATCCCCCTCAAGTTGGAGGTTGGTGAATATCAACCAAACCCAACTTGGACAAAAGAGAGGCAAAAAGAGGGGCTGCCAAAGCTTTGGTAAACAAATCAGCCAATTGATCCTTAGACGCAACATGAGCTGGAGCAATAAAACCCAACTTGTATTGATCACGAACCACATGACAATCAATGTCAAGATGTTTAGTGCGTTCATGAAACACCGGGTTAGCAGTGATATGAAGAGCAGCCTTATTATCACACCACAAAGGAATCGGAGAAGAAAAGGAAATCTGCAAATCCCTCAATATATATGAAATCCATAACAACTCACAAACCGTAGAGGTCATACTACGATACTCAGCTTCAGCCGACGAACGAGAAACCGTAGGCTGTTTCTTAGTCTTCCAAAAAACCAAAGAAGCACCAAGAAACACACAAAAACCTGAAATAGACCGTCTAGTCGTCAAACAAGAACCCCAATTAGCATCACAATAAGCAACAAGTGAACAAACAAAAGAGAAATCAGTCACAAAAGAAACAAATGCAGCAGGAAAAAATAATCCCTGAGAAGGACAACCCTTCAAGTACTTCAACAAATGCATAGCAGCATCCCAATGAGTCTGACAAGGAGCAGTAATAAATTGGCTCAACTGCTGAACAACATAAGTAAGATCTGGCCTAGTAAATCCCAAATATAACAATCGACCAACCAATTGACGATATTGCCCAACATCAGCCAAGAGTGAACCAGAAGCATCAGTAAGCTTCAATCCCTTAGGTAAGGGAGTAGAAACTGGTTTAGCACCAGTCAAACCCACATCAGACAAAAGATACAACACATACTTGCGTTGATTAAGATATAAACCCGCAGACGACCGAGCAATCTCCAAACCCAAAAAATACTTGGCCGAACCAAGATCCTTAACCGAAAAGGCAGAACCCAAACAATGTTTAACATCAGTTAAAACATCCAAAGAAGGCCCAGTCAACAAAATATCATCCACATATATAAGAAGAGCCACAAAAGTAGATCCAGAAGACTTAACAAACAAACAATGATCATGCTTGGATTGAACAAACCCATAAGAAAGCAGAACCTTAGTAAATTCACAATTCCATTGTCGGGATGCCTGCTTCAACCCATACAAAGAGCGATTAAGCTTGCAAACTTGATGAGGACCAGCTTTAGTATACCCATCCGGAGGTAACATATACACTTCCTCATCAAGAAAACCATGCAAAAAAGCATTATTAACATCTAAGTGATGAATATGCCAAGAAAAATGAGCCGCAACAGCCAATAACAAATGTACAGTGACAGTTTTAGCAACAGGAGAAAAACTATCAGTAAAATCAACACCCTCCACTTGATGATAGCCTTTTGCTACCAACCGAGCCTTATACCTATCAACAGTCCCATCAGGCCAAAGTTTGACCTTAAAAACCCACCGAGAACCAATAGCCTTCTTACCAGCTGGTAAAGAGGTTAAAACCCAAGTATTATGAGATTCTAGGGCAGCCAGCTCCTGCTGCATAGCCTGGACCCAATGATCATGAAACCTAGCTTGATGATAAGACTGAGGTTCCTGAATAGTAGAAACATTAGCCAAAAATGACATGTATGTGGAGGAAAGATGAGGTGTAGGAATAAAATGAAAAGTAGGAAGAATGTAACGGGAAGAACAAGAAACAGAAGGTTGAAGATGAGAAATAGTAGTATGTGAAACAAAATCTTTAAGCCAAGCAGGTTTAGTGGAAAATCTAGTACTTCGACGCAAAGTGGGAGTACGGATAATGGCACAAGGTAAAGAAGAAGAAGAAGAATTAGGAGAAACAGTATCAGTATGGATAGGAACTTCATTGAGAGGCGAAAAAGTAGGAACATAAGACTGCCTATCTAAAACATCTGAAAAGGAATCTGAAGACACCAAAGGAAGGGGAACATCTGAGGATGCAGTAGAGACAGAATTATAAGGATAAGTAGTTTCATGAAAAACTACATCCCTAGAAACCAGAATGGAATGAGAGACCAAATCATACAACCTATAGCCCTTTTGCCCCGAACTATACCCCAAGAAAATACACTTGGAAGCCCTCGGATCAAACTTATCTTTATGAGGTTTGACATTGGTAGCAAAACATAAACAACCAAAAGATTTGAAATGATCATATGTAGGAGGAGAACCATACAAGAGTTCATAAGGGGTTTTCCACTGAAGAAGGGAAGTAGGAAGTCGATTGAGAATGTAAGTAGCAGTAAGAATAGATTCACCCCAAAATTGTCTAGGTAAAGAATCCTGAAACATGAGAGCTCTTGCTATTTGTAACAAGTGTTTGTGTTTTCTCTCCACAATCCCATTTTGTTGAGGGGTATACACACAAGATCTATGATGGATTATTCCCAAATCAGTAAACAATCGCTGACATTCACCACTCAAAAATTCAGCCCCATTATCAGTGCGAATAGTTTTAACAGATTTTTGAAACTGTGTACTAACCATCTTGAAAAAATTGTCCAAACACCTAAGGGCTTGACACTTATAAGTCAACAAATAGGTCCAAGTGGCCCTACTAAAATCATCTACTATGGTTAGAAAGAATTTGCCCCCAGAAATAGTAGGATGACTATAGGGTCCCCAAATGTCAACATGGAGTAACTGGAAAGGAGAAACAGTATGAATGTGACTAAGTGGAAATTTCAATCTATGTTGTTTGGCAAGTGGGCACACATCACAAATATCAATCACTTCTGCACTTTTATTATCAAAAGAAATGACATGTCTAAGTACATTATCGGAAGCATGGCCTAAACGTTGATGCCAAAGTTTGTACATAGACACTGAGTGTACATTTACAATACTATGTGCAACAGTACACAAGGAATATTTGGCTACAGTATCAGCCTTGAAAGAATCCTTATTAAGGATATACAACCTTCCTACAAGCTTGCCTACCGCCACAATGTGATTAGTCTCCAGGTCCTGCAAAAGGCAATGGGTTGGGAAAAATTTAAAGGTAACCGAGGAAGTAGTGGCAAGCTTGTTCACAGACAAAAGATTAAATTTGAAAGTGGGTAAATGCAAGGTATCTAACAAGACAAGGTCATTAGGTAAAAGAACATTTCCAATGTGATGTACACGATTCTGAGTGCCATCAGGGAGATAAACAGGAATATAGGTGGCAGGAACAATAGGTTTGGTAAACAAGGAAAGATCCACACACATATGATTTGAAGCTCCTGTATCTATTATCCAAGAATCTGAATCTATGTCATCAAGACTAGAAAGAGCCAAGATAGGAAGTGTACCTGCAAAATATGAGATATGTGCAAGGTTCACCATAAGAGGATCCGGGAGTGCTTTATTCTTAACCAATTTCAGCAGCTCTTGCTTAATCAATTCTGACAGTGGAGGAGTGGCAGCAGCACTAGCAGAAGTATTTGATAATGAATTACCTGTAGGAAAATCCCGGGAGGTACATCACATGTACCGGCAGCGGAAAACAAATATTTTTGTTCCCGGACCTTCCGAACCTGTGATCCAGGTATCCGTATGAAGACATCAACCTAAATAGCCAATAGAGACTATCTCTAAAGGTGATCCACGCAGAGATCAAAAAACCTAACCGAGTCAAACCCCTTTGACCCGGGAATAGCTAGAACAGATTAAGAGCTGCTAGACCCTACCTCTGTCCTGGAGAGCTTGAGGAGCACGTTGAAACCTTGCTTTGGAGAAGAGAAAAACGATGATGCATGAGGAAGAAGATTTGAAAAACCAATTTTCCAAAGGAAACTTAACTCTTAAGTTTCCAACTTCTCCTCCCTCCTTTCAACCGTCGACCACCACCATTTCTAAGCCTCCTTATATTGATTTTTAACCTTTAAAAATCATTCCATAAGAAGTTGCCAAGTGGAAGCTTTATTACCTTTCATTTAATTAAACATTAAACTAATGACTTTGAAAAGTCAAAAGGTAATCCTCCTCACACCAATTCCAACGTGCACATGGTCTTTTATATATTTAATTAATTAATTAATTTACTTAATTAATTAATTAGAATATAATTGCCAAGGTCCAGTCCAACTGGGGTCGGTCCTACCGGCCTACCGGGCCCGATCTTTAAAATTTCCTAAACCTTTCTTAGCAATATTGATGTCGCGATCTCATCGGGACATATCCTAATCCCATTGGGATCCATTTAATCCTAATGCTCTCCATAATTGGAACTCGTCCAATTACTATTTTCTGATTCTCGAGACACTCTTAAGCGTGTGACCCTTTAGGCTCCGGTTATGTTGGCCACTTAGATTAACAATTAATCTGAGCAAGTCATGAGCGGTATCTAGCAACACATCATGACCCTAATTGACCGGAAAGTAATCGGTTTGATGTATTCATCACGAACCGGATCACAAACCCTTTCATGACAATTCTTGTGCAATTCGTCCTTTCACCATCCTATACCCCACTTGGTTATGAGCATGGTCAAAGTGTCAACTCTCACTAGACTGAGTCTAGCCCAAGTGATAACAGATCTCGTCCTAAGACTCATTACTCTATATGTCCATAAAGACACTCTCCATGACATATTCACTCTGGCCAGAGATTTACAAGTAATGATCCTGACAAGAGGCCATGGGTATCTCTTCTGCTAATCCAGAAGTGGTGAATCCTTTATTGGCTACCCAATTACCTTCGAATACCTCAAGCTGTACCCAAGCACCACCCTATGAGTTACCTCCGAAGGCAACAAGGAATGGAGTCAAAGTGCGTGATCAAGATTCAAGATATCCTCGAGTACCTCAAGTCTAAGGATACTTGCACCATTGCTATGATGAGATTATCAACGACACTAGATAAGATATCCATGTGATGATCTCATGGCAGTCATCCAATGAACCTACTACCGCTAGTAAGCATCCACATGTCAATTCTAAATATCTCATATTTACAGCTTCGAGATCCACCGCTGATCCAATCAAGGAATATGACATGTGCTAGTCTATCCGGATTAATGATGTCCAGCCTCATTAATCCTATGACTAGGAGAATTTAGATATCTTGACATAATTGCACATGATAGGAATCTCGTGAGTATGATCACATCATAATTTCCTTCATGCTATGTCATATATCATGGACTTCATTAATCGATTAAAGATCCAATCAATTCATAAACAATGTTCATGAACATCAAATTAATGAATTATGCCTTTTCTTTATTTATTCATTCACCGCATACGATTGTGAATAAAACGCTAAAGGGATTGCCTTTAGGGCACAAATAAACAAGACTGTCCTTGAATAAGTCGACTTATGCAATGTACAAGTCGACTTATCGGTACTTTTTAAGAACAAGTCGACTTATCAGTAGTACAAGTCGACTTGTACTTACATTACCATCTACGGTGATTGAAGCATTATCATTGACTGAATTAGCATTATAGGATCTCCCATTCCCTTTACCACGTTTGTTTTGTAACTCCTTGTACCAATCCGGTACACCAGTGAGTTTAAAACAGTTCTCCTTCAAATGCCCATTTTTCTTACAATAGTAACAAAACAATGTACTCTTGTCCTCATTATTCCATTTTTGTTTTGAATGTTTGCCACCACCATCTGTAACCCTTTTACCACCTTCTGTATTCACTAATAGTGCATTATGATCTATCCCTTCCCCAAATACCATCTGCACCTCCCTTTGCTTTTCAATTCTCAATACCCTATAATAGGCCTTATTAATAGAAGGTAATGGTTCCATAACCAATATTTGGTTCCTAACATGATCAAAGCTGTCATTCAAACCCATCAAAAATTGCATTAACTGATTCATTGCAGTCATATCAGCCAAAGCTTTAGGTGCTCCACAGGTACATTGTGTTGCTGCCCCACAAGTGCATTGTGGGACAGGCATGAGGCACCAAAGTTCATCCCATAATCTCTTCAAACCAGTAAAGTATTTAGCTATTGACATATTCCCCTGTGATGCTGCACTAATTTGCCTTTGTAAGGAGTACAACAAAGGTCCATTGCTTTCTCCAAACCTCTCCACCAAATCAGACCACAACTCTTGAGCAGAATTTGTGTAGATAAAAGCTTCAACTATATCCTTTGATACTGAATTCAATATCCAAGATCTCACCATATAATCAGTTCTAATCCATTTATCACAATCAATCGTGCCTGGATTAGGCTTCGGACATGTTCCATCGATAAACCCTAACTTCATCTTAGCTCCTAGGGCAATTTTAACAGACCTACTCCAACTCAGAAAATTACTCCCAATCAGTAAGGCAGTAACTAAGCTCATACCTGGATAATCTGAAACTTGGAGATATACTTGATTTTCGACATGCAGACCTCTCAATCTGGGGTCAAGAGTCGATTCAGTAGGCAATTCTACTGAGACACCGTCCATTGTTGCAACTAGCACAAGTTGAAGTCACAATCGTAAGTAGCGATTCAAACTCCCGAAACCCTAACCTCTCGATCCTTCAAGGAAACAACTACTTCCTTCACCTCCGAAGAAAACGCTGCTATAGGGGACCTCCTTGCCGTATCTGGTTCTAAACAACCACCAGCAATGAACAACGCCAAGATCGTTACTTCTCTGATACCATGTAACGAAGATTCAAGAAACAGAGAAGAAGAAAGTAAAGAATGCTCTGTATTATTTCGTATACATTACAGCAGTCAAAAAACAATATATATGTGACCAGTAAAAGTATATAGCTACTAACTAAAACGACAACACTTTAGTAAACAACGTTTTAGTAAACAATAAATAAAAAACGTTTATCTTAACAAGGCGCTTGTTAATACCATGCGAACTCTTCCAGTTACTTGACACTCATATCAACAAATAATTGGAAGATTAATAATGCTTAAGTTATGAAAAAATATTCAAATTCTTGTTTAGAAAAACATTTGGATATTTAATTTTTTATTATAACAGTATATTTTGATCATTTAAAAAAAAAGTTATATATGTAATATATATTATGTAATTGATGTCTTAAATATATTTTTGATAAAAAAAGAGTTAATACTAAAGAAAAAATTAATAAGAATATAATTAAAAATAGTTAATTATGAGATAAAGAATCAAATACCTTATGATATAATTTCGAGACGAGGAATTTGAGAAAGTTTGTACTTTCCGATTTCCTGTTGAAGAGCATCACTGTATTTTATATTCAATAATTGGAGCCTGGTGATAGTTGATGGCAATAAATGGTACGGCAATTTCTTCAACTTTGGGCAGGAAAAGACAGTGAGTTCTTGAAGACATGGCATAACTGCAATTCTCTCCCTCAACCACTCATCAACGTCATCCCACTCTTCCCATTCTCAACAAAATCCAAAATTGAAGTACTTTCAATTTTGGAAATGATACGAAGGATGTTGATGAATCTTCTTCTTTTTCTATTCCCATAAATTCAACACCCACTCTTTCCAATCTAATATTTTCTAAGTACAACTTTTTAAGGCACGACAACTTACCCAATCGAGGCAATTCCTCACAATGCGAGCAGTTCTGAAGCTTAAGTACCCTTAGTAGATTCAGCTCCATCGTCCAATTTGGGAACAATCTCTTGCCTTCATACTCTTTTATGCTTAATACTTCCAAATTCGAAGGTAGCTCTAAAGCTTCAAGTAACTCTTCCTCATCTTCTCGCACATCATCTCCATCTTCTTGCACATCATATCTCTATCAAAATTCAAACTCAAATTAGTGACATTTTTTTTCTTCATAAGCTTAGCTTGTCTAGCTTCTTCTAGATTTCTCACATTTCTCAACCTCCTTATTTTCAAAATGCCTCTAAGATTATTCAACTTCTCCATACCAACAATCGAAAATGATTCATCAGCATTCACGCTTATGATGAATACAGTCAACTGTATTAGAAGCCATAAATTTCCTATTCCTTTATGAAGACATTTTATCTTACAAGAATCCTCAATATCCAAATACATCAAGTTAACTAGTTTTTCAATCTCTTGAGGCAATTTTACCAGCTTTTGACACCAGTTAAAAATTAATATTTGCAAATTGTAACAGTCACACAAAGTCTCTGGTAATTTCTTTAAATTTCTATTTTCAGACAAGTTAGGCCACCTGAGATGAACTAATTTCTTTATTAAAGATGGAACTTCTTCGATGCCACATTTGCTAAGATCTAAACTCCTTAGACATCTCAAATAATTAAATATATCCTTAACAGCATCAATAGTTAATGATGATCTATACCCAACAAATTCAATGACCAAACTACGTAATTTAGTTTGATCATAGATATATTTAGGGAATGGAGCATCATTTTCGATCACCAAAGTCAAAATGACGAGCATTTGCACATGCTTGTAAAGAGTTTATATTCAGCTTTATATCGTTTAAGACATCTATCACCAAGCATTCATCTTTTGCAATTGTTTGGGCTAAATCACTCACCATATCATGCAACATATAAATATTATCATTGTTGAGTGAAACTTGGAGTAAAGAACGTGCAAACAAATTTTCGAAATAAGTCTCACCAACTATCTCTAAATTTTCATCTTCTTCTTTTGTTTTTAAAAAACCTTGAATCATCCACATCTCAATCAATCTTCTTTTTTCAATCTTAGAATCTTTGGGAAAGATAGCACAATATGAAAAACATTGCTTTAATGGTAATGGCAAATCATAATATCTAAGTTTCAAAGCACCTAAGATATCTTTACCTTCACCAAAGATATCTTTACCTTTTCATTCTTTTTTTTTCCAAGACTGTCAACCATTCTTTTCCAAATTTCTTATAGCTTAAAAGTCCCCCTACAGTGGTAGCAGTAAGAGGCAAACCCTTGCACTTATCAGCAATTCTCCTACCAATGCTTTCCATCATCTGATGATCACCTTTAACATCAGCAGTTTGACTAATTATTTACCAACATTGCTCATTAGACAAAAGTCCAACTCTATATATACTCTCATCTTTGTTGATTGATGCAACTTTTTCTTTACGTGTAGTTATCAAAATTGTACTTCCATAGAAACCACACGTGAGAGATTTTTTCAATTCCTTCCATTTAGTGGAATTCTCATTCCAAACATCGTCAAGAACAAGAAAAATTTTCTTTTCACAGAGAATTGCATGAATCTTTTCTAACATGTTTTCTAATTCCCCCAAGTCATGTATAATGGAACTATCAATGGATTTGAGAATTGGGTTTAGCAATACGCATTTCATCAAAAAGCTTTGAAACGAACACCCAAATCTTCTTATTAAAATGAGTTTGGATCTCGCTATCATTATAAACTAATTACGCTAATGTGGGTTTTCCAATTCCCCCCATCCCGACGAGGGAGATGACATGGAACTTGTATTTGGCCTTAAGTATCATGCTTTTCACCTTGTCTTTTTCTTCATCCCTACCTTTCACTTCTTGTATATTGATGAAAGATGTAGTAACATGTCTCTCAATAGGCTTATCAGCTTTTTGGGATGAAGTAAGATGGTACCTATCTTTATCAGTTGCAATGTCATGTAGTCTTTTTTGAATTTCTCTTATTTTTTGAGCAACTAGGTGACAAAGACAAATCTCATGCATAGGAGAGCAGATGGAGCAAAAGATAGAGAGTACCTTGTCCAACAGAGGAATGGGATCAGAAGAGTGGGGTTGATGATGGGGTTGTGATGTCTTAATCCAGGTCTCCCACTCATCTAGCACGTCGTCCATGTCGTAAGAAACAGCTTTGAGATTGGACAACCAGTTCTTGACAGCAACCTCTGTCAGTTGTTGTTCCTCTGCATCATCTAGTAGTGCCTAAATGGCCTCAAATGTTTTTCCATGATTCTTAATTCCGTCGTTGACTCCAGTCATCCACTCCACCTCTTCTGTAATGGAACTAAGCCCCTTCAAGTTTAGGCCCTTCACCACGGCAAGAATAATAGCATAAACCATTTTTCAGGGATCAAAGGGTAAGCAAAAGGATTATGAGAATGTGAAGAAGATAATGGTGGCAGAGAGCAAGAAATGATTATGAGAATTTGAAGGATTAATTGCTTGACAACGGTGGTGATGTGAGGAGCTAGGGATGGTGTTAGAATATATTTTATATATTCTTTATTTGGTTTTGGCATTTTTAAATTGGACATACAAAAGATGGAGTTTGTGTTTTATTAGAAGTTTATGTAGTTATTGCCTCCTTATTTGATTTTAAAAAGAAATCTATGAGATAAGCGTGATAAGGATGAAATCCTAAAAAGTTCCATCTGCAGCTCTTTGGTTATTGTGTGAGTGTGGCACAATGATGATGGGCATGATTCTGTGATAATGTGGAACCTTGATGATGGACAGTGAATATACCTCTTATATTTAGTAGATTCTTTGAAATCTTCTAATATGTGTGTATATCTCCTAATTATGGAAGGTGCCTAGCTGTACACGCAATTGAAAAAAAACCTAGTGAGGTTTTGCGGAAAAAGTAATCGGTGGTGGTGGTTTTGGTTTTGGTGTGTGCATTACTACAGCTGTTGGAGTGAATGAAAAATCTAGGTGGTTGCGCATATGAGGTTTAGAGCCGAATAACGCACCTAGTGTCAGACCCATGGTGTAGTAAGTGTGCATGCGTGTGATAATTGGGTGAAGGTTCAGTGGTCTTGAATCTACACAGTGAACTTGTCTTTTGTAGTTTGAATAAATGTTCAATGGATATTAGAAGGTGTAGGGGGTTTTGTTCTTCTGGATGTATGTGGAGCGATTGGGAGATGTGCCATTGATTATCTATCAGATCATGCTTAAAGTCTAGCTTGTTCATACAAGAAGCGTAAAAGCTAGGAACATTTGAGGGGGGGCCCACTTCAACTTGTGTCACTGCACTGCAATATAAGAAGTTGGCTTAGTTTTGCTGCACATAACTCCATGGTTTTATCTTTGTTTGTGATAAACTGCACTGATGTGGAGAAGGTTGTGAATATCGTATTTGTCGTGGGAGTGTGACTCATCCTGCCTATTTTGTGTGAACAACTTTCTAATCTATTTCAGAGGAACAGAACTCGTTGGGAACTTGTTCTTTTTATCTCAAGTATTATCGTTTTTTAGTTATTTTAATCACTTAAGTTGTTGGATTAATATTTGTCTTTATTATTAAGTAGTGTGTAAAAAATCTTCTGTTGAAGTTAGTGGCGGTCGTACTATTGGGTGTGAAATTCTTTCACGGGAAGTGAGGTTGAGTGATAGTGTCAAGGGTTGAGTGGGTTCGACTCAGTAAAGCCTTGGGTAAATCTATTGTACTTCAGTGAAAGTTATTAAGTTGGGTGAGGGCCCCGCAGAAGTAGGTAAGGTGTGCCGAACTGCTTTACCAAATTTTTGGTGTTGTTATTATTTCGGCTTTACTTGTTTTTATTTTGTTGGTGCTAAATAAGTTTGTGGAAAGTTTGCAAAATAATTAACCTCATTCGATTTTTCATTTGGTATCAGAGCAAGGTCACCGATACAGAACTTGGTAGCAAGTTGGTGTAGATCCTAGATTCGCAGACATGGCTACGAGAGAGGGAGCATCAATCACCAGACCACCACTATTGGATGGATCAAATTATGCATCATGGAAATCCCGGATGAAATTCTTTATTCAAGCTCAGAGCACGAGAGCCTGGTATTCAGTAGTACATAGTTGGACGCATCCAATGATCATTGATGATAAAGGAGAGGTAGTTCAGAAAGATCCGTCTAAATGGACAAAAGTGGAAGAAGAAAGTGCACTAGGAAATTCACAAGCAATACATGCACTATTCAGTGCTGTTGACGAAGGACGCTTCTCAATGATTTCAACATATAAAATGTCAAAAGAAGCATGGGACATGTTGCAGACTATTCATGAAGGGTCTAAATCTATGATATTGTCAAAACTACAGATGTTAGCTGTACAGTTTGAAGAGCTAAAGATGGATGAGAATGAGACTATTGGAGATTTTCATGAAAGATTGAGAGATATAGCCAATCAAGTTCATCAACTAGGGAAGAAATACTCCAACGTAAAATTAGTCAAGAAAACGCTGAGATCACTATCGCCAAAGTTTATTCCAAAAATTGCAGCAATAGAGGAGGCCCACGACATTGATAATCTGTCTTTGGAAAAAGTTATTGGAATCCTTACAAACTTCAAGATGAATCTTTTAAGAGGTAAGCAAGAAAGAAGCAAAGGATTGGCACTACAGGTGGAAATTAGTAAGAGTGTGAATGACTTGGAAGATGAATCCGACGAGAATGAGAATATGGAATTATTAACACAAGAGTTTAGTAAGTGGCTGAAGAGAATGAAAAAGGGCAGACCCGAGTTTAGGCAAAATGGTGGAAGCTCATCGAACAACAACTTCAAACAAACCAAAACTCAGAAAGAAGAAAGAAAGGTAAAGAGAATTTAATGCCATGAGTGTCAAGGCTTCGGACATGTTCAAGTGAAGTGTGCTAATACCATGAAGAAGAGAAAAGGAAAATTCTATATAAGCACTTGGAGTGATAACGAATCTAGAAGTGAAGAAGAAATAGAAAACAATGTTGCATTAGTTGCATTACACAACAAAATTTCAGTTACTTGTTTAACAGTAACTAAGAAGGAAGTAACTGACAGTAGAATAGGGAGAAAATTTGAAGATTTCGAAATTAGTTCGACTCGGGATTCTATATCAGACTATGAAAGTGACAGAAGTGGTCTAGATGATAAAAATGAGGATGTTTATGAGGATTACAAGGCTTTGTATGAAAAATGGGTGAAAATGTATAAAAAGAATGAAAGATTGAAAGAAGAGAATTTTTGCCTGAAAAATACCATATAAGAATTAAAAAAGAAGTTGATGTTGACTTCGGATGAGCTTGTTGAAGCTAGGATGAAATTGGTAAATACTGAAAAGGGATTGAAGATGTTGAATAGAGGCACCAAAAAACTTGATAAACTAATTGAAACCGGTAAGGCTAAAGAAAATTTTGAAGGCATTGGTTATAAGGGTGAGTGCTTTAAAGTAAATGAGAAGAAAGATGACATATCCAAATCTGTCCGAGAAGAAGAAAGCATCGAAGATTTATACCCACATGTCACTTTTGTGAAGTTACTGGACATATAAGGTCAAGATGTTATCAGTTACTACAAATGATGTTTCAAAGGGGTCATAACCAAAAATATAGACAAAAGCATCGAAGATTTATACCCACATGTCACTTTTGTGAAGTTACTGGACATATAAGGTCAAGATGTTATCAGTTACTACAAATGATGTTTCAAAGGGGTCATAACCAAAAATATAGACACTCTTCATTAAATTTCCAGCAGCATCTCATGGTATCAAAGCAAGTTTGAATTAGAAAGGATCAAGTATAAGCACAAAAATGTAGGGAAAGAAAAATAAGAAAATGCCTAGATTTGCAGTTAGTTACTGCAGATGAAGTAACTGTAGAAAGTGACTCACAACTAGTTACTGCAGATGAAGCAGCTGCAGAAAGTGGTTTACAGTTAGTTACTACTGAGGAAGTAACTGCAAAAATTGAAGAACTTTCAGTTACTTCAGATGATGAACCAACTAAAACAATGAAAGTTGATTTGAACTGAGGCTCTTCATCTCGAATCCGAAAAAACCATCCAGCAAAAAATGTTATTGGGAATATGAGCGAAAGAAGAAAAACAAGAGAAAGAAAAAGGGTTTATTATCAATAACTTACAGGAAACTTATGTTATACATCTTCATTAAAGCCAAAGAAAAACACCAGGTTTGAGATTCTTCGAAGGGCACAGGGACAGTGTGTTTTATATTTTTGAAGTATTTTTTGTGTTGTTAAAAACAAAAAAACAAAAAAGGAAAGAAAATATTTTTTTGTTCTTTAGTTTTATATTGTTTTTGTCTTCTCATCTCTTTAGTAGTTTACATTGTAACTTCTATTCGGCTCTTTTAAAGACTCTTCAGCTCTCTCATCGGTATGGATCTCTCTCGGATATCTGTCTCTTTCACTACACTGACAACACTTATACTTTATAGCTTGGGCTTATGAATTTGATCACTCTGATGAAGATGGAAGTGAAGTAAATAGTGATATGTTGGTATGTGTTTTGAATGGTACTAAATTGTAATATTGACGTGCTTATGATTCTTCCGCTGCATCTATAGTTGATTATTATGATTATGCATTTTAATACTGTTTTGTCTAAAGGGGTAGACATCAAATTGTTTATGGTGAATGTTCCATTTAGGGAGAGATTTCAGGTATATGTTTGACTATTCGTCTTACTTTTTGGCATCTTTTTGTCTCGAGGGGGAGAAATTTGGATGATTGGTATTTTTTGAAACTTGATGTTTGATGAAGGGGGAGCATTATGAATCTCATCTTTATATGTCCAAATATGATTATTTATGTGAAGTGCTAGAGTTGTGACAAAAATGCCAAAAAGGGGGAGATTGTTATAATATATTTTTTATATTTTTTATTTGGTTTTGACATTTTTAAATTGGACATATAAAAGATGGAGTTTGTGTTTTATTAGAAGTCTATGTAGTTATTGCCTCCTTGTTTGATTTTAAAAAGAAATCTATGAGATACACGTGATAAGGATGAAATCTTAAAAAATTCTATCTGCAGCTTTTTGGTTATTGTGTGAGTGTGGCACAGTGATGATGGGCATGATTCTGTGATGATGTGGTACCTTGATGATGGACAGTGAATATACCTCTTATATTTAGTAGATTCTTTGAAATCTTCTAATATGTGTGTATATCTTCTAATTATGGAAGGTGCCTAGTTGTACACACAATTGAAAAAAAAACCTAGTGAGGTTTTGCGGAAAAAGTAATCAGTGGTGGTGGTATTGGTTTTGGTGTGTGCGTTACTGCAGCTGTTCAAGTGAATGAAAAATCTGGGTGGTTGCGCATATGAGGTTTAGAGCTGAATAACGCACCTAGTGTCAGACCCATGGTGTAGTAAGTGTGCAAGTGTGTGATAATTGGGTGAAGGTTCAGTAGTCTTGAATCTACACAGTGAACTTGTCTTTTGTAGTTTGAATAAATGTTCAGTGGATATTAGAAGATGTAGGGGGTTTTGTTCTTCTTGATGTATGTGGAGCGATTGGGAGATGTGCCATTAGTCCAACTTGTTCATACAAGAAGCGTAAAAGCTAGGAACATTTGAGGAGGGGGCCACTTCAACTTGTGTCACTGCACTGTAATATAAGAAGTTGGCTTAGATTTGCTGCACATAACTCCATGGTTTTATCTTCGTTTGTGATAGACTACATTGATGTGGAGAAGGTTGTGAATATCGTATTTGTCGTGGGAGTGTGACTCATCCTGCCTATTTTGTATGAACAACTTTATAATCTATTTCAAATGAGCGGAACTCATCGGGAAGTTGTTTTTTTATCTCAAGTATTATTGTTTTTGTTTCTAGTTATTTTAATCACTTGAATTGTTGGATTAATTGTCTTTATTATTAAGTAGTATGTAAAAAATTCTCTGTTGAGGTTAGTACGAGTGATAAAATTAGTGTAAAACTCAACACTGAAGAAACACATGCCATGTGTTATGCGTGCACTGCCATGTGTGTTAATTAATTGTTATTCATTCTTGTTCCTTAATTAATTGTTAGTGGGTAGTTTAATCAAGTTAGTGGGTAGTTTAAATCAAATTAGTGGGTAGTTTAATTAAGTTAGTGGGTAGTTTATTTCCTTCTTTCATGTTGTTAATGGGATTGTTTTCCTAATTTTTCTCATTCCATGTTCATGTAAAGCTATTATAAATAGTTGTTGATTATTCAGTAAAAGTTGCAATCTTCAAGTTAATTTCTCTGTGCATTTTATTTCTTTCATTATCTTTTCCTATCTTCCAATTTTTGTTATATGGTATCAGAGCCAGGTTCATAACTCTGGTATTATTCAGATTTTCTTTGTGAGGATTTGAGTGCGGAAGAAAGGTTCAGGTTGTTTCCAATGGAGGTCTCAAATGGAGGAAATAATTTAAATGGGATGGAGAAGCTTGTAAACAACAATTACAAGTATTGGAGATTGTGTATGGAGGCATACCTTCAAGGTCAGGATTTGTGGGATTTGGTTATTGGTTCAGAAGCAACGGTTCTTGCAGATGTTCCAGAGAATGCAGAAACACGTAGGAAGTGGAAGATCAAATTTGGGAAGGCTCTCTTTGCTTTGAGGACATCAATAAGTAAAGAGCTCATTGACCATGTACGGGATCTTAACACTCTAAAGGAGGTTTGGGAGACGCTCGAAAGGTTGTTTACCAAGAAGAACACAGCAAGGTTGCAATTTCTGGAGAATGAGCTGGCCATGGTGAAACAGGGAGGTATGTTTATTTCTGAATATTTTTTGAAAATTAAAAATATTTGTGCTGAGATTTCAGAAATAGACACGGATGAGAAAATTAGTGAAGCGCGTTTGCGTCGGTATCTCGTTCGTGGATTGAAGAAGGAGTACAATCCTTTTGTCACTTCTATTCAAGGATGGGCAAAAGAACCTTCTGTAGAAGAATTAGAGAATCTACTCTCTAATCAGGAAGCTCGTAAAGCGAGACAAGAATTACGATTCGACACTGCATTTTATTTTCGAATGGAAAGAAAAATAAATCCAAGCAGAAAAACAAAGAAGAAGAATCAACTGGAGAGAAAGGTAATAGTTCACAAAAGAAAGCTATTAAATGTTACAGGTGTGACAAATTTGGGCACATCAGGAGGAATTGTCGTGTGAAGCTTGACAAAGCAAATACGGCATGCATAAATGATGAGGAGCCTAATTGGGAGCAGTGCTTTACCGTTGAAGCTGTCGTAAACTATGCTAGCGACATCAGAAAGGAGGAGTGGATTGTAGATTCTGGATGTTCACACCATGTAACCGGAGATGATTCTTTGTTTTCTGAGGTACGGGATCATAGTGGAGATCGAGTCATCATTCTGCGGATAATTCAACTTATCCGAAGAGAAAAGAGGGTGATGTGATTATTGAAACTGGTGATAATGCAACCAAAAGCTTAAAGTTGGATGACGATACCATGTGCGGGTTTGACTAAAAATCTAGTTTCAGCCTCAAATTACTGATTCTGGAAAATATGTTTTGTTTAGTCCTAATGATGTAAAGGTATTGGAGAATGTGGAAAATTTTTCTGCTGATGTTCTTCTTACTGGCAAGAAGAAAGGATCTTTGTATGTTTTATCAGCAGGAGAAGCTTATGTGAAGAAAACTAGTCAGACTGATAGTCCCGCAATTTGGCATGCTCGTTTAGGACACGTGGGCTACCAAATGTTGCAGCGATTTCTTCCAAAAGCTTGGTGGATGGCATTCCAACATTGAAGAATGTTCGGAAGATGTGATTTGTCAAGGCTGTCAATTTGGCAAATCACACCGTCTTCCGCTTAAATGTCATCAAACCGAGATCCACACCTCTTGAGTTGGTGCATCTGATTTAATGGGACCAACAAAGACACCGAGCTATAGTGGACATCGATATGTCATGGTATTTGTGGATGATCACTCTAGGTTCACTTGGGTGAAGTTTCTGAAGGAGAAAAGCGAGGCTTTGATCAAGTTTATGGAGTTCAAAGATGCTGTTGAAAGGGAGCTTGGGAAGAACATAAAGTGTCTTCGCAGTGACAATGGTGGTGAGTTCATGTCTGATGAATTCTTTAAATTTTGTGATGACCACAGCATTGCTCGCCAGATAACTTGTCCAAATACCCCACAACAAAATGGAGTTGCGGAAAGGAAGCTCGCTTACTTGGCTTCAATGTGTCTTTCATGGATGCATGACAAAAATCTTCCTCGGGAGCTTTGGGCAGAAGCTACACAATGTGCTTGCTATGTTAGCAATAGGTTGCCTCATTGGCCAGGTACACAAAAATGTTCTTTTGAACTGTTGTACGGTAATAAGCCTAATGTGAGTCATTTAAGGATTTTTGGATCTATTTGTTATGTTCATATTCCTAAAACTAATAGGACCAAACTTGACCCAAAAGCAAAGAAGTGTATTTTTGTTAGATATGACTCACATAGGAAAGGATGGAGGTGCATGGATCCAGAGACAAAGGAGTATACTACTTCTAGAGATGTGGTGTTTGATGAGGTATCCTCTTTATTTTCTGCTCAAAAGTTTGTGGTCCTTGGTGATGATCAAGGAAACTTGGAATCTTTATTTCCTGAAATGCAAGCACCAAATATTGAGGAAGAGGAGGACGTTTCTCCAGTTCAAAATGTTGAAAGGAGAGATGTTGATGAGCAACATGAAGTAAGAAGGTCAACAAGGAGAAAAGGCAACCGACTACCTTAAAGACTATGAGGTAGCACTCAACAATTGTCTTGGACTTCTTGTTTCTTTTACAGGAGCATTTGTTGCAGAAGAACCAGGAAGTTATGAGGAAGCTAGGGTTGTCCAGATTGGGAGAAAGCCATGCAAGAGGAAATTGATGCTTTAAATAAGAATGAGACATGGATTTGGTACTAGGCGAGAAAAATGCAAGCCAAAGTGACATGCAAGTGGGTATTTCGTTTGAAGAAAAGGTTGATGGCACCATTGATGTGTTCAAAGCTCGCTTGGTAGCCCGTGGTTTTCTCAATCTTATGGTTTGGATTATGAAGAGACATTCAGCCCGGTAGCTAAAATGGTCACTTGTAAGAACTCTCATCTCTCTTGCGGCTTTTAGAAGTTGGAGATGTGGCGCTAGATGTTAAAATGCTTTCTTATATGGAGAGTTGGATCGTGAGGTGTTTATGGAGCAACCTCATGGTTTTGTTTCTAAGCAATTTCCAAGTCATGTTTGCCGGTTGAAGAAAGCATTGTATGGTTTGAAGCAAGCACCTCGGGCTTGGTATGGCAAGGTAGCATCATACCTTAACTTTTGTGGTTTTAGAATTTCTGATTCGGATTCTAGTTTGTTTATTAAATTAGAGTCAAGTGTGCATCTCTTGGTATTATTATATGTTGATGATATGATAATAACTGGAGATAATGAGTTAGAAATTTCTATTTTGATGAGTGACTTGGCTGTCCGTTTTGAGATGAAAAATCTGGGGGAAATTGGATGTTTTCTTGGTTTGGAAATTGAAAAGACAGGTCTAGGCTATTTCGTTTCTCAAAGAGGTTATGCAAGGAGCCTTCTGGATCGTTTTAGCATGGGGGAGTCAAAGGAGAAAGCTACTCCAATAGAACCACATCTTAAACTGAAGAAAGATGAAGGAAAATTGTTGAAGAATGCTAGGAAGTTTCGGCAACTTGTTGGTAGTCTAATTTATTTAACTATCACAAGACCTGAAATTTCATATTCTGTTGGAATTGTCTCACAGTTTATGCAGGAACCTAGGATTCCCCATCTTGATGCTGCTAAGAGGATTTTACGTTATGTAAAAGGAACTCTTAGCTATGGACTTTGGTACAAAAGATGTGATAATTTCTTCTTGAGTGGATTTACTGATGCAGATTGGGCAGGAGATACTAATGATCGCCATTCAACTACGGGATATTGTTTCAGTACAGGTTCAGCAATGGTTTCTTGGTGCAGTAAGAAGCAAAACATCATTGCTTTATCAAGTACAGAGGCAGAATATGTAGCTGCAACTATGGCTACACAAGAATGTATTTGGCTGAAAAGGTTGATTGGAGATATGGTGTCTGAGACTGAATATGCTGTGCAAATCAAATGTGATAATGAGAGTACCATCAAGCTTGCATCAAATCCTATCTTTCATGCCCGAACAAAGCATATTGAGGTTCGTCATCATTTTGTTCGTGAGAAGGTGTTGAGTGAAGAAATTGAGTTGGTGAACGTTCGTACCAGTGATCAAGTAGCCGATATTTTTACCAAGGCTTTGGTGAAACCAAAGTTCCAATATTTCAGAAAGGCTCTTGGGGTTGTTGATGTTGAGTTTGCACTAAGGGGGAGTGATAAAATTAGTGTAAAACTCAACACTGAAGAAACACATGCCATGTGTTATGCATGCACTGCCATGTGTGTTAATTAATTGTTATTCATTCTTGTTCCTTAATTAATTGTTAGTGGGTAGTTTAATCAAGTTAGTGGGTAGTTTAAATCAAATTAGTGGGTAGTTTAATTAAGTTAGTGGGTAGTTTATTTCCTTCTTTCATGTTGTTAATGGGATTGTTTTCCTAATTTTTCTCATTCCATGTTCATGTAAAGCTATTATAAATAGCTGTTGATTATTCAGTAAAAGTTGCAATCTTCAAGTTAATTTCTCTGTGTATTTTATTTCTTTCATTATCTTTTCCTATCTTCCAATTTTTGTTATAACGAGATGGTCGTATTATTGGGTGTGAAATTCTTTCACGGAAAATGAGGTTGAGTGATAGTGTCAAGGGTTGAGTGGTGTCGATTCAGTAAAGCCTTGGATAAATCTATTGTACTTTGGTGAAAGTTATTAAGCTGGGTGAGAGCCCCGCAGACGTAAGGAAGATATGTCGAACTACGTTACCAAATTTCTGATGTTGTTATTATTTCAGTTTTACTTGTTTTTATTTTATTAGTGCTAAATAAGTTTGTGGAAAGTATGCGAAATAATTAACCTAATTCGATTTTTCAGATGGAAACTCTCCGCTATTTGTAGAGCTGTGTCTTCTTCTTTGTCATCTTCGAGAAGAAGAGTAGTTGAAAGTCAAAGCCATTAGACGACGGTAAGCTTAATTTGGTAGTTGTGTTTTGGATGCAGGAATATGACATGGATTACGTACCCATGTGGCTGCGTGTGAGTTTATCATATAAAATTCAAGGTAACTGATATTATATGGATTGGGTATTCAGTGCAGCTCCGGGAAGGAAGTGGAACTTTACATCTACTTTAAATAAAGGAAGCACATCAATCAACCTCATTTACACCGTACACTCAACCTACATTAGAATTAGAAAAAGGGATAATCAATTGTAAAGTAACAAAAATTATTATCAAGCATGAACAGAACAGATGTAGGGTAGTCTTTTAGGCACGTGACTTTAGCAACATCGTAAGTATTTCTGTATCCTCATATTTTATTACCATGCTACGTAAAAGCGTTATTTATTGAAAAAGTTATAAATAATTATTTTTTTTTCAGTGTCAAAAAATATTGAACATATTTCAACACATACTCTTCTGCTTATGCAGAGCTGAAGTAGCAGTAACTAAATGTTAAATAATATATGTAAGGGACGGTTGATTTATGACAGAAGAAACACAAACGCACGAATTCACTCTCTTACGAATCGTTGGAGGACTCGGAAGATTTTAGGTTATAAATTAAGAATTTCAAAGTAAAAGTTTTAAGTATTGATCGACAGAGAAATGATATCATTTTTAAATTAAAACGATATCGTTTCACTAATCAAACAATTTTTTCCTAAATTAGCTGAGATGTTTGATTAGTGAAGGGCTTAGCTTGTGCCATCTTTTGTTAGCAACCAAGTGTATGGTAAGTTTTTTGAGGATCTAACGAGAGAACAAGAAGAAACCTTGATAACTTCAATTTCTTGGCTGTTTTCTTGCAATGCTATCCAACATCATTACCTTCTAACGCAGTTTCCAACTTACATTAGCATTTTAATTCAGGAGTATCCTGAAGTGGAAATTTCTTACTCATGTTTATTAGCGATGAATTGTGAAGATTCCTTTCTTCTTCTATCGTGGGTTGGCTCTAGCTGAAATCAGGAGAGACACTTTAGAGATTTTAATTACAAAACTAAAAAATTAAAGGATATTGGGGTTTCTACAAGATCAATAAGAGACACTAAAGAAAAAACGTCGAAGCAAAACTCCGCCACTCGTACTAAGACAAGAAAGTGCAGAAGGGAAGGAAGATTTTAAGAGAGAAGTAAGATTTGGCATAATAACTTATTATCTTTCATTGATTAACTTGTGCCGATATATAACACTTTTCCAAACAAACTTGAACAGAAATAACAAACTGAAGCAAATAATGGGCCGCGCCCACCTACATACAAGAAAAGGACATAAACAGAATTAAACATCCTGTTGATTAAGTAATGGACGACTAAGTCTTATTTGACCACAACAACCACGATCACAAAACAGAGGCAAACAGACCCATGCATGGCCATGCAATCCATGCACGTATCACTATTCCATAAGAAGAGATTGTTATGATATTGGACCACGGAAACAAAACCCCACCACTCAGACCAATACAAAACAATCCTCTGCTTGTCAGATATTTCGCAGCGTTTAAGGATATGAGAACCAATTTTCTTACAAGTTGCTGTAGTAGGAAAACATTTAATAATCAAAGTTGTAGGAGGTAATAGAGGAAGTTCCATTACTGAGTGCAGATCCCGCTTGGAAAGGAAACATGTGGGACTCATTCACCACTCAGCTCTATCGACACATCAACTTTTGTTACGAAAATAACCCCAGATCCAATCCCGGTTTAATATAATAGCCCAAATAGATAATAACGAAAATAAATAAAACCAAAATAAAATGGGACACTAAACACAGAGATTTACGTGGTTCGGTCAATATGACCTACGTCCACGGCCGGAGGGTGAGCAATTTTACTAATATGTGTAGAATGAATACAAGTACAAAAGGCATAAACAAAAGGTTGAGGAGAGAAGGATTTTCAGAAAGGCAAAAAAAATGGTGTATCTATGCTTGTGTTGAAGCCTCTATTTATAGCTGAAATCTTGCGCAGTTGTCGTCCAAATTCTTCTACCTATAGCCATAATTGTTGAATAAATCACCAACTTAATTTGACATCCTTCATGCCGCTAGCCTTAAATGCATGAACTAGCCATATGCAACCAATCAATGCCAACTTTCTTTGACATTTGAGGACAGCCGCCAGTTATATGCATGCCACCAACCAAGTGCCACCAATCAAAGCCTTCTTTTTTGACTTGTGGAGGGGCCAAGCATGCAACAAATCTCCACCTTGACTTGGTCCCGAACAATTAGTGATCTGCTCCACCTTCTCCGACAATGCCCCAAAAGGGCTATATCACCAACTATAGACTCCAATCAAGTCCAAGCACTGCTTGAACTTGTAAACTGGAAGAACCTTTGTAAATATGTCAGCAGGGTTGTCCTTAGTATTAATCTTCTGAATAAGGACCTTCTTCTCTGCAATAGTATCCCGAATGAAATGATACTTCACATCGATATGCTTTGTCCTCTCATGATACATTTGATCTTTTGTCAAATGAATAGCACTCTGGCTGTCACAATAAACAGTAGTAACCCCTTGATGAAGGGATAACTCGCCAAATAAACCTCTCAACCATAATGCTTCTTTGATTGCCTCAGTAACTGCCATATATTCTGCTTCAGTAGTAGATAAAGCCACTACATGTTGTAGAGTAGCTTTCCAGCTAACGGCACAACCTCCAATGCAAAATACATAACCTATCAGAGACCTGCATCTGTCGAGATCACCGGCATAATCTGAATCTACAAAACCAACCAAACTGTTGCTGGTTCTACCAAACTCCAAACAAAAATTTGAAGTGCCCTTCAAGTATCTGAGAATCCATTTCACCGCCTGCCAATGTTCTTTGCCAGGATTGGTCATATATCTGCTAACGACACTAACAGCTTGTGAAATATCAGGACAAGTACATACCATTGCATACATAATACTGCCGACGGCACTAGAATATGGAACTCGTGCCATATAATCTTCCTCTTCTGTGGATTGTGGTGATTGAGCATCGATAGTCTAAAATGACTAGAAGAGGAGTCTAAGCGCTTTGGCATCTCGCATGCCAAATCTCTCCAAAACTTTATTGAGATAATTCTCTTGGGTCAAGAATAATTTACCGGCTCCTCGATCACGTCTTATCTCCATGCCAAGAATTTTCTTTCTTTGCTCCCAAATCTTTCATCTCAAATTCACCATGCGATAAGGCCTTCAAATGGTTAATATCGTAACATTCTTGGCAAAGAATGAGCATATCATCAACATATAACAACAAATAGATGAATGAGTCGTCATCTAACTTCCTAAGTAAACACAACTATCATACATGCTCCGGAGAAATCATGACCCAACATAAATGAATCAAACCTCTTATACCCTTGTCTCGGAGATTGCTTTAATCCGTCATAAGGATTTCTTCAATAAACAAACTTGGTCTTCCTTTTACTGAATCGCAAAACCTTGAGTTGTTTCATATAAATTTGCTCATCCAATTCACCATGTAGGAATGCTGTCTTGACGTCAAGCTGCTCTAATTCCAAATCAAACATGGCAACCAATGCAAGTAATACACGAATAGAGCTATGTTTCACCACTGGTGAGAAAACATCATTAAAATCAACACCTTGTACCTGACTGTAGCCCTTTGCAACCAATTGTGCCTTATACCTTGCATTCTTAACACCTGAAGTACCTTCTTTCTTCTTGAAGACCCATTTGCACCCAACAATTTTCTTACCCTTTGGCGGCTTCACCAGAACCCAAGTACCATTCTTATGTAGAGATTCCATTTCTTCATTCATGGACACCACCCATTTATCCGCATCAGCACTAGAAACTACTTCTGTATATGTGGAAGGTTCACCGTCTCCACCTGTTTCCTGTGCCACTGATAAAGCATATGCAACTAAATTTGCATACCTTTATGGTGGTCGAATCTCTCGTCTTGGTCTGTCTCTAGCTATGGAATGTTCTTCTTCTACTGGTTCACCTTGAACTTGATCAGGACCTGGTTGATTAACTTGATCGGTCTGATGTGTAGAAGACACCTGTGAAGGACTTGAACTACCAATCTCTAACTCCACCTGTTTCTGTGTACTATCCTTTTTTTCTAAATTACAAGGATTACAAGACTCTTTTCTAGGACACAACATAGAGGACTCATCAAATGTAACATCTCTACTAATTACAAATTTAGGTGACTTGGGATCAGGACACCACAAACGATATCCTTTCACCCCTGAAACATAACCAAGGAAAATACATTTCTTAGCCCTAGGCTCTAACTTTCCCTCATTTACATGCATATATGCTAGACACCCAAATATTTTTAAAGTAGAGTAATCAGCAGGAGTACCTGACCAAACTTCCTCTGGAGTCTTGAAATTAAGAGGAGCACAAGGAGAGCGGTTGACGATGTAGCAAGTTGTAGCAATGGCTTCTGCCCAAAAATCAAGTGTTAACCCTGCATTAGAGATCATACACCGAACTCTTTCCAAAAGAGTCCAGTTCATACGCTCGGCAACTCCATTTTATCATGGAGTCATTCGGCGATGTGATCCGAGCAATTCCTTCATTCTTGCGTAATTCATTGAATTCACCTCCACAAAATTCCAAACCATTGTCCGTCTCAGTAGCGCTTTAACATGCCTTCTGTTTGCTTTTCAATCAAAGCTTTCCATTGTTTAAAGGTTAAGAAAACATCATTCTTATGTTTCAAAAAATACACCAAAACCTTCCTCGAATAATCATCAATAAAAGTCAACATATACCGGCACCACCTTTAGATGGAACGAGAGGGCCCCACAAATCGTAATGAATGTAATCAAAGTACCTTTAGTTTTATGAGCAATTTGGAGGCTGAAGCTCACTCGTTTCTGCTTCCCAAAAATACAATGCTCACAAAAGTCCATCTTACCAGTACTTTGACCACAAAGTAGGCCTCTTTTGTTTAACAACGTTAAACCTTTCTCACCCATATGTCCCAAACGCATGTGCCACAATTTGGTAACGTCACCTTCAGTAGAGACTGCCACAACACCTGTTACTGTAGATCCTTGCAAAACATACAAACTACCAGACCTGCAAGCTTTCATCAATACAAGAGCACCTTTAGAAATTTTCAAAACTCCACCTTCAGCTGAGAACTTGCACCCTTGAGAATCGAGAGTGCCCAAGGAGATGAGATTTTTCTTCAAATCAGGAACATGTCTAACATCAGTGAGTGTTCTAATGATACCATCATACATTTTGATCCGAATTGTACCTTTACCAACAACTTTACAGGCAGCATTATTACCCATCAAAACAATTCCACCATCAAATGAATCATAGCGGTAAAACACTCCTATCGGGACTCGTGTGGTAAGAACAACCCGAGTCTAAAATCCACTCCTTATTAGACTCGACTTTATCTTCGTGGCTACAAAGATAATTCCTCATTCTCATCTCTTCCGCTACACTAGCTTGGTGTTGCTTTTATTCCGCTTCAATTTTATTTTTCTCCTTATTCTTCAATTTATAGCAATCACTTTAATGTGCCCTTTCTTCTTCGCAATAATTACAAATTAAGTTCTTATGTGCGGATTTTGACCGCTTTGGATCTACCCTTTTCAAAGTCTCTATTTTCGGATCTACCCCGCACAAATAGTCCTCCGCTTGACTTCCACTAGTTTCCCCAGGTGATGTCCCTATCTATCCGCTCCTCGACTTTAATGCGGACTTAATACTATCATATGAGATAGACTCTTCCCATAAATCATAGTATCACGAAAATATTTAAAGGCCAAGGCGAGGAACACAACAATAAAATGGCTTGATCCTCATCCGTAATAAGAACTTCCACATTCTTCAAATCCATAATAAGTGAATCAAATTTATCTAAATGTGAAGTTATTGATGTACCTTCATCATCCTTAACACGTATAACTTCGCTTTAAATAAAGCCGATTCTCCATTGTCTTCTTCATGTACATGGTTTTCAACTTATCCCACATGCCTTTGGCTGTGATTTCACCGGCAACTTCCTGCAAAACCTCATCAGTGAGATGTAAAATAATACATGATCTAGCCTTATCATCTAGATCCTTAAATTTGTTCGACGACATGTCTGCTGGCTTTTACTCCTCTCCATCGAGTGCTAACTTACTTCCATCCTGTGTTAGAATGGCCTGCATTTTGAGTTGCCACATTCCAAAATTAATATTCCGGCCAAATTTTTCAATGGAGGTCGTTATCGTCATAATGGCTATAAGTGGGCCCCGCACAAGAAATCAGAATGGTGGATCCCACAAATGAAACTAGAACAAACAAAACCGGGTAGTAAGCTCAACAAGTGAAAACAGAACGTGGGCCCCACAAACAAAATCGAGAGGTGGGCCCCGCAAACAAAACTCGAGGCGTGGGCCCCGCAAATAAATTAATCCCCGAATACAAAATTGGAACAAACCGATAAAATAGGGCAGTGAGCCCCACGGGTCAAAACTGAGGCAGTGGGCCCCGCAAGTGAAATCGAGGTAGTGGGCCCCGTTTAGGCTTACTACAAAATTTAACTCATTTTCTGATGTGGAAGATCCACCTAGTGGCGACCACAGAGCATACGGTAAGTTAGACCCAAAAAATAATGGCTAGAGCTCTGATACCAATTTGTTACGGAAATAACCCCAGATCCAATCCCGGTTTAATATAATAGCCCAAATAGATAATAACGAAAATAAATAAAGCCAAAATAAAATGGGACACTAAACACAGAGATTTACGTGGTTCGGTCAATGTGATCTACGTCTACGGTCGGAGGGTGAGCAATTTTACTAATATGTGCAGAATGAATACAAGTACAAAAGGCATAAACAAAAGGTTGAGGAGAGAAGGATTTTCAAAAAGGCCAAAAAAATGGTGTATCTGTGCTTGTGTTGAAGCCTCTATTTATAGCTGAAGTCTTGCGCAGTTGTCGTCCAAATTCTTCTACCTATGGCCATAATTGTTGAATAAATCACCAACTTAATTTGACATCCTTCATGCCGCTAGCCTTAAATGCATGAACTAGTCATATGCAACCAATCAATGCCAACTTTCTTTGACATTTGAGGACAGCCGCCAGTTATATGCATGCCACCAACCAAGTGCCACCAATCAAAGCCTTCTTCTTTGACTTGTGGAGGGGCCAAGCATGCAACAACTTTATATAAAGGAAGCATGCGAATCAACCTCAGGTAATAGAGGAAGTTCCATCACTGAGTGCAGATCCGGCTTGGAAAGGAAACACGTGGGACTCATTCACCATTCAGCTCTATCGACACATCAACTTTATATAAAGGTCGACAAATCAACTTTATATAAAGGAAAGCAAGCGAATCAACCTCACGTACAGCTCGCATACACTCTGGTCTCTGGTGCAACTTTTGAGAATATGCAAATGCAAGAAACAACTTAGTGGCGGCAATGCTGACTGTTGGAAGCCATGAGAACTTTTCCAGTTTATTCACAGGCACATTTTGATGATGAAAAAGAACCCATATGTAGACTTGGTGCACTATTGTTCTTCCTCTCAGAGTAATCTTCAAGTACAAAATTATATTAATTTGTAATTGCTACTCTGTTTCACCACATCTTCTGCTTGTAAACTTATCACATCATTAAAGCACTCTGATTAATAAAAAATATGTGTAACTACATTGATGCAGTAATGCATAGAAATAGAATTACATTAATTTGTTTTAAATAAACATGTCATCTTTCCAAGATCTGTTACCGTCTCTTCTTAATAAGTATTTCTAAAACAATAAAGAAAAATAGCACATTTAAAACTCTCAAAACTTTAATTTTATTAAATAAATTATAAAATTATAACAAAATCATCTAAAACAAAAAAAAGAATTTTTATTGAAAATTGCAAGTATCTTCTTTAATACATTCCTTAATTCTCTAAAATTTATGGAAAATAACATTAGCAATACGCATCTTATATTTAAAAATACTCATATAATTTTATTAATTACGTTAAATCTTTTATAATTTAATTCATGTATTTTAAAATTGTTATATACTTTTAAATGTTTTTATTTATCATGTATTTTTTTAATTCATAACTTTAAATATAGGTGTCATGTTACCTGAAAAATGGATTAATAATAAAATAAAACCTACCACAATCCAATTTAACTCAAAATTGTAAAACTACGAGACGATAGAGAAGGCTTACGGCCATGAGTTTTGAGTAAATTTTGTCACATCATCACTTAAGTTTATATATATATTTTTATATATTTTACCGTTTATTTTACTATTAGAATCAAATAATCAAATACTTAGAATAAGATAATTTGTCAAGGTTTAATTAATTAACGAATTAAATTCAAAGAATGACTTATAATTAATAGGTCTATGATGAATTGTTTTAAAGTCTAAAGATAATTTGAAAAGATGAAGGAATATTGAATAGGGAAGAGATGTAATGTGATTGTAATGGAGAGTACAATAATTAGGATTGATGTTGATTTAAGATAAGGTACCAAAAAGTTACAATGACACCAAATAGAAATGATACGATTAATTTGTCATCACATCATAACTTTATTCTAAATCCAACAGAATAATGACTTCAACAGAATAGTTGAAGTCAATATTCGCACACATCATCAAAGTTTCAATCTTTCTGAACCCTACAAGTCATAAGTTCTAACAAAGCTTTTATTTTATGCTTGAACATGAACAGTTTCTCTTCTCTGCCATTAATGCCATCCTTCTGTCTTTTTCTTCAAATTGTCCAAAGTCTCAGTCTTTTCCTTCTTCCGGTGTTCGGGAAATTGGAGATTTAAACAGCTCCTCGTTACTAATACTGCAACTAAATGAATAAGAGAAACCAACTTTTGAGAAGAGGGTCAATGGCAAGTATTACATACGAAAAGACAATAGCAAGAAACAACTTACAACGGTGCCTAGGCGCTTGTTAGTATGCGAACTCTTCCAGTCACTTGACACGCATAACAACAAATAATTGGAAGATTAATAATGCTTAAGTTATGAAAAAATATTAAAATTTTTGTTTAGAAAAACATTTGAATGTTTAATTATTTTTATTTTAACCGTAGATTTTGATCATGTTCAAAAAGTTTATGTAATTATATATGTAATATATATTATGTAATTGACGTCTTAAATATATTTTTGATAAAAAAGAGTTAATACAAAAGATAAAATTAATAAAAATATAATTAAAAACAGTTAATTATGAAATAAAGATTCAAGTACCTTATCACATAATTTCAAGATGAGGTATCTTAGAAAGTTCATACTTTCCGATTTCTTGTTGAAGAGCATCACTGTACTTTATATTCAATAATTGGAGCCTGGTGATCGTTGATGACAATAAATGGGACGGCAATCTCTTCAACATTGGGCAGGAAAAGATAGTGAGTTCTTGAAGACATGGCATAACTACAATTCTCTCCATCGACTGCTCATCAACGTCATCCCAGTCTTCCCATTCCCAAGAAATCCAAAATTGAAGTACTTTCAATTTTGGAAATGATACGAAGGATGTTAACGAATCTTTTTCTTTTGCTATTCCCATAAATTCAACACCCACTCTTTTCACTCCCATATTTTGTAAGTACAACTTTTCAAGGCACCACAGCTTACCTAATGGAGGTAATTCCTCACAATGCGAGCAATTCTGAAGCTGAAGTACTTTGAGTAGATTCAGCTTCATCATCCAACTTGGGAACAACGTTTTGCCTTCATACTCTTTTATGCTTAATACTTCCAAATCTAAAGGTGGCTCTAAAGTTTCAAGTAACTCTTCCTCATCTTCTCGCACATCATCTCTATCTTCTTCCACATCATCTCTATCAAAACTCAAACTCAGATCAGTGACTTTTTTTTTCCTCAAAAGCTGAGCTTTTCTAGCCTCTTCTAGATTTCTCACATTCCCCAACCCCCTTATTTTCAAAATTCCTCTAAGATTATTCAACTTTTCCATACCAACAATCGAAAATGATTCATCATCATTCACGCTTATGATGAATACGGTCAACTCTCTAAGAAGCCATAGATTTTCTATTCCTTTAGGAAGATATTTTATCTTACAAGAATCCTCAATATCCAAATACATCAAGTTGATTAGTTTTCCAATCTTTTGAGGCAATTTTACCAACTTCTGACACCAGTTAAGAATTAATGTTTGCAAATTGTAACACTCACATAAAGTTTCTGGTAACTTCTTTATATTTCTATTTTCAGACAAGTCAAGCCACCTGAGATGAATTAATCTCTTTATTGAAGATGGAACTTCTTCAATGCCACATTTGCTAAGGTCTAAAGTCCTTAGAAATGTCAAATAATTAAATATATCCTTCACTGCATCAATAGTCAATGGTGATCTATACCCAACAAATTTAATGATCAAACTACGTAATTTAGTCTGATCATAGACATACTTGGGGAATGGAGCATCATTTTCGATCACCAAAGTTAAATGACGAGCATTTGCATCTGCATGTAAAGAGTTTCTATTCAACTTTATATTGTTTAAGACCTCTATCATCAAGCATTCATCTTTTGCAAATGTGCTGGCTAAATTACTCACCATATCATGCAACATATAAATATTATCTTTGTCGAGTGAAATTTGAAGTAAAGAACGTGCAACTAAATTTTCGAAATAAGTCTCACCAACCATCTCTAAATCTTCATTTTCTTTTGTTTTTAAAAAGCCTTGAGCCATCCACATCTTAATCAATCTTCTTTTTTCTATCTCACAATCTTTGGGAAAGATAGCACAATATGAAAAACATTGCTTTAATGGCAATGGCAAATCATAATAACTAAGCTTCAAAGGACCCAGCAAGATATCTTCACTATCCCATCGGTTATTTTCTAATACACTCAACCATTCTTCTTTACATTTTTTAAAGAGCAAGAGTCCTCCTATAGTGGTAGCAGCAAGAGGCAAACCCTGGCACTTATGAGCAATTCTCCTACCAATGCACTCCAACTTTTGATGACCACCTTGAACAAGAGCAATTTGACTAATTATTGACCAACATTCTTCTGAAGTCAAAAATTCTACCTTGTGTATACTCTTGAGATTACATCCCATGACTTGAGCAACCCTTTCATTACGTGTTGTTACCATAATTGTACTTCCAGGCAAACCAAACTTGAAAATTTTTTCTAATTCTTCCCAGTTTATATGATCTTCATTCCAGACATTATCTAGAACAAGCAAAAATCTTTTCTCACTGAGAGAAGCACTTATTTCTTTGAATACGCTATCTAATTCTGTCAAGTCATGTAAGGAAAAATCACGAAGAGACTCAAGAATTGCTTTTGCAATGTGCATTTCATTAAAAGGATTTGAAACGCATACCCATATCTTCTTATCAAAATGATTTTTGATATCGTCATCATTGTAAACTAATTTAGCTAATGTGGTTTTTCCAATTCCTCCCAACCCCACAAGAGAGATAATATGAGGATTAGATTCGGCCTCAAGTATCTTGCGCTTGACTTCATCTTTTTCTTCATCTCTACCTTTTATTTTTTGTATATCAATAAAAGATGTAGTCACATGTCTCTCAATATTTTTTTCGGATTGGGATGAAGTAAGTTGGTACCTATCTTTATCAGTTGCAATGTCATGTAGTCTTCCTTGAATTTCTCTTATTTTTCGAGCAACTGCGTGACGATGACAAAACTCACGCATAGGAAAGCAGATGGAGCAAAAGATAGACAGTACCTTGTCCAACAGAACAATGGGATCGGAAGAGTGGGGTTGTGATGTCTTAATCCAGGTCTCCCACTCATCTAGCACGTCGTCCATGTCGTAGGAAACAGCTTTGAGATTGGACAACCACTTGTTGACAGAAGCCTCCGTCAGTTGTCGTTCCTCTGCATCATCTAGTACCGCCTGAATGGTCGTGAAATTTTCCACAAGATTCTTAATTTCGTCGTTGACACCAGTCATCAACTCCACCTCTTCTGTAATGGAACTAAGCACCGTCGAGTTTAGGCCCTTCACCACGGCAAAAATAAAAGCATAAACCATTTTTCAGGGATCAAAGGGTAAGCAAAAGGATTATGAGAATTTGAAGAAGATAATGGTGTCAGAGAGCAAGAAGTGATTATGAGAATTTGAAGGATTAATTGCTTGGCAATGGTGGTGATGTGAGGAGCTAGGGATGGAAACTCTCCATCTATTTATAGAGCTGTGTCTTCTTCTTTGTCATCTTCGAGAAGAAGAGTAGTTGAAAGTTACAGCCATTAGACGACGTTAAGCTTAATTTGGTAGTTGTGTTTTGGATGAAGGAATATGACATGGATTACGTACCCATGTGGCTGCGTATGAGTTTATCATATAAAATGCAAGGTAACTGATATTATATGGATTGAGTATTCAGTGCAGCTCCGGGAAGGAAGTGGGACTTTACATCTACTTTAAATAAAGGAAGCGCGTCAATCAACCCCATTTACACCTTACATTCAACCTACATTTGAATGTGAGGTGAAAAAGATATAAATAATTAATTTTTTTTCAGTGTCAAAAAATATTAAACATACTTCAACACATATTCTTCTGCTTATGCGGTGATAAAGCAGCAGTAACAAAATGTTAAATAATATATGTAAGGGCCAGTTGATTTTAATCCAATTTCATCTCATTTTAAAACAATTTTAGATCATTAATTATATTATTTGGTCTACTTATTTCATTCTAATTTAACAATTGTTCACTATAAATAGACATAAATAAAGAGGTTTTATTAAACTTAATTATGTAAAACTTTAAATTTAATATATTTGTTAATTTTACGGTAATTCTCATCAATTACAATTTTAGGAAATATTATAAAGAAAATGTTGATATCTTATTAGATTATATTTATCATTTTATGTCATACAAATTAGATCATAGAATATGCATCTCTAAAATAAGCAATAATTAAAAGACATTTAAATATACATGTTTAAATACATATTCTTCTTTTTACAAATTAAGCGTTGAGACAAGGATAATAAAATGTTAAATAATGTTTATAATTCAATTTCATCTTATATTAAACAAAATTAGATCATTACTTATAGGGTTAATTACTAAAAAAAGTTCAAATTTTCTTCAATTTTCAATTATAGCCCAAATATTCAAATTTTTTCAATTCTAGCTAGACGTTAATCTTATCATTATCTGTGCTGACGTGGCATAGTCACGTGTCAACGCCCCTCACTAATTAGACACCTCAGCTGGTTTAGGAGAAGATTATCTGATTAATGAAATGACGTTTAGTTTTAATAGTAAAACGACGTCGTTTCAACTAAAATTAGATGGCCCTCCTTTCTCCCTCTCTTCTTCGTCTCTTCTCTATCAATCAATGCTTAAAACTCTTATACTGAAATTCCTAATCAGTAACCTAAGATCCCCCAAATCCTCTAACATTGAATTTGTGTGTTTATGCTTCTTCTATCGCAATCCTCTAATTCCTAATTCTCGCGTGGGTGCTTCAGAAGAGAGTGATTTTGTCATTGGGTAAAAACTGAAGATTTTGTCGCCGAACTTTCTATGGCGCTAGTTAGGGTATGATTGATCCTCTCTCTCTCTCTATTATTCTTTACACTCCGATCTGGTTTTTGTATAAAATGACGTGTTGTTGTACTAAGGTTTCAAATTGGATTCTGCTAGGGTTTCGTTACAACAATTTGGATTTGTGCTTTTGTACCCTAGCAAAATATAAGTCAATTTTCTGGAAGCACAAATCCAATTTGTTATACTAGGGCTTCAAATTCGATTTATGTTTCTAAAAATTTGACTTGTATTGTGCTAGGGTTCTAAAAGCACAAATCCAATTTATTATAATAGGGTTTCAAATTGAATTTGTGCTTCTAAAAAATTGACTTGTATTGTGCTAGGGTACTAGGGTTTCAAATTGAATTGTGCTAGGGTACAATTTGTTCGTTATTGAAAATGAGGATTAACTTGTATGTGTACATAACAAATTCATCAATAAAAATCTTGAATACTTAAACGCTTGGTTTTTTGTATGAAATGCAAGTTGAATAAAAAAAATCAAAGTAATTAAATGCATGATGGTTGATTCATACTTTATTTTGTGTTGTGAAATTACATGGTTCATAGCCTAAACATTCAATTATGTGATACTTCAACCTGCTTTGTTTTAAATAAACATATGTTATCTTATTAAGATTTTCATATTTTTGTTGCAATCTTTTGTTAGCAACCAGGTGTATGAGAATTTTTTCAAGGATCCAATGAGAGGACAAGAAGAAACCTTGATAACTTCTTTCATAGCAGTTTTCTTGCAATGCTATCCAACATCATTACCTTCTAACACAGTTTCCAACTTACATTCGCATTTTAATTGAGGAGTATCCTGAAATGGAACTTTCTTACTCATGTTTATTAGCGATGAATATTGTGAAGATTCCTTTCTTTTTCTATTGTGGGTTGGACTTTGGCTGAAATTAGCAGAGCATGTCTTTATTGGTTGTAATTGAGACACTTCAGATATTTTAATTACAAAACTAAAAAATTAAAGAATATTAGGGCCTTTACGGAAGATCAATAACTGTCTGTTTGGTTAGGGTCTTCAACATGCAGGGACGGGACAAGACAGGACAGGATAGGACTGGGCAGAACAAAAATTGAAGACAGTGAGATGTTTGGTTGCGGTGGACAGAACAGAGAAAATTGCCTTCGTCCTGTGGACAGTAATGTGTTTGGTTGCAGTTGACAGAACAAAAAACAGTGTTTAATGACAAAAATGCCCCTGCAGTATAATGTATTGGAAAGATGTAATTCATTGGTTATTTCATAATTATGTCAATATTTATATTAAGTGTATTTGCAACTTTAATAACATTAATTATCTTATTAATTATAATTTTTTATAACAATTATTATTGATACAATTAATATTCATTTTGTAATTGTTGTTAGTATAATTCATTGGTTATTTTATAAGTGTAAAAATATTTATTTGAAGTTTATTTGCAACTCTAATAATAATTATTATGTTATTATTATAATTTCATTAATCACAAAATAGTAAAATTAATATGAATATGAATAGTAAGTAAAATTATGTCATCATCATTATCATTGGTATGGTAATAATTTAATGATTATTATTAGTATTATTATTATTAATTTATTATTATTATTATTATTATTATTATTATTATTATTATTATTATTATTATTATTATTATGAACATTATTTGGGAAAAATAATTTAATAAAACATCTAAGCATTCATATGATTGATTACATAATAGGTTCAAGTAAGTCTGACAAGCAAGAAATCCTAATACATAGTAATTTAATTAAACATCTAAGCATTCATAAACATTAATTATATTCAAGTTTTAAAATTTGTTAAGAAGGTTGTTGATAATAAATCCCAAAATTACTCCAATGGCAATTAGTAACAATGCTTGATTCATAGTCATTTGTTGCTTTAAAGTAGCAACTTCATTTGGTTCTTTAGTTGTTGGTAGTGGAAATTGATGCAGGATTGATGAGAGGTCAATGACGATAGGAACAATGTCTTCATTTGAGCGACTGTGCCTATTTTGATCCATGGTAAAAGCATTTTCTGCCTCAACCTGTTGGACCCCGAACCTTGAGTGACAATTTGATTTAGTAATATGAATGGTCAAGTGGATGAGTTGATTGAAATGAAGTTATATAGCAAGAATTAGAAAGAAAAAGTGTGAAAATTTGAAGGATTTAGAAAGTTTGACTTTTTGGAGAGAGAATGTTTGACTTTGAGAGTTGACTGATGATTTAGGCAAAATTTGATAAAATGGTCTTCTGGAAACTTGTAGGTTATGTTAAGAGATTTTTGTGGACATAAAGTTTGTAATTTTTCGATATCGGGAGTGAAAGTTATGATCAGTCAAAGTTTATGTTTAATAAGGTTGACTTTTGACTTTTATGATGGTTGAAACTTTGACTGAGAAATTAACCTAGTTAGAGGTTAATTGAGCTTTGATGTTCTTCATGAAAATTGAAGGATTTGTTTTGATCTTTATTTCGATATAAAGTATGAAATTTTTCGATCTCGGAATATTAAGTTATGATTTTTACAAGTTTGTACAGAGGATAGTATCTTTGACCGGAAGATGGACTCCCGTAGGAGTTGAATTGAGTTTTATGTTCTTCTTGGAAGATTTAGAGCTTCTCTCAAGTTTTCTATAGAGACTAAGTTTGTCAAAATCGGAGTTCGGAGTAAAAGTTATGAATTTGGAAGTTTCGATTTTAAGTGAAAAAAAAGGAGAAAGTTTTAGCGCCTCATGAGGCAAGGCTCGCCCTCATGAGCTGTGCGCCTCGCTAGGCGACGCCTCGCCCTAGCGGAGGGCGCCTCGCCCTCATGAGTTAGGCGTCCGCACGCCATCCGACGCCTGCTTTTGTTTCTTAAATTTCTTGATTTCTTTGTTTTCAATCCGACCTTTGCTCACTATTTTGCCTATATCTTTTCCGTCCGATATCCGATTGAGTTGATTCTTTTGCGTTGGATTCCTAAGACAATGAATTTCATTTTATAAGAAATTTGTGAACTTTTGAGATTAAATTAATGGTGATTAATTTAATCAAAGTGAGTCGGAAATTTTCGAGCATGATTCAGTGTTTTTGAAATTCGGGATCTGTAGAGATCCGATTGAAGCGATTCTTGAGGCGAAATAAAGATAAGACAAGGGCTACAAATCATATGAAGACATGAAATGTCAATTTTGCCCTTAGGACTTTTAATTTTGAATTTAAGTTCGGATTGGGGTGTAATTTTTGGATTGGGAACACCTGTGAGTAATTTGAGTATAACTTTTGATCTGGGAATCGAAATGAGACGATTCTTGTTTTGAATTAAACTAGAGACATAAGGATACAATTGTTATGAAGACATTGAGTTTCAATTCTGGGATTAAGAATGTGAATTTTGGGACTGAAATAATCGTACATAAGAAATGTGTTAGAATATGGATTTTCCCGACTTATTTAGCACATAACTTTTGATGTAGTGCTCGGAATTGAGCGCGGTCAGTGGCGTTGGATTCGTATGAGTGAGAGGAACATTTCTCGAGAAGGAAGTTTTGACAAATTCCTTCAAATTGATAGTGCGAATCAAACCACAAGTAAACGTAACTTTAAGTTTTGAATGGAGGGCAATTTGGTCATTTGACCTTCATTTAATGAAACACATATATGGATGTCGTTTTGGCTTATTAAAAGCCACAAAAGTGGCTGGAATTACAGAAGAGAGAAAGAGAAATAAGAAAGAAGAGAAAGAAGTAGAAGTTTCGGTGATGGAGGAAAAGATGAGAGAGAAAGAGATTTTCGATTTTTCTACTTGTTTCTTAAGGATTTTGGGTTGGTTCCAAGAGAGAAAGATAGAGGAGCATAAGAGCTTCCTTTTAAGCCAAAAAATTTGAATTTGGATGAGAAAGAGGTAAGAGAAATTTTTCTACTTTGAGATTTTGATTAATTTTGGTTTAGAATTATGACATATAAGATGAGTTTGTGGATTGTGGAATTAATTTTGAAATATATGCTTCAGGCTGGGTTTAATTTTGGGATGAAAAATTGATTAAGGTTTAGGCTTAATTTTATGATTGAGAATTTTGAGATATTTTGGTGTAGAATTATAGGAAATATGATGAATTGATGATATATGAAATCAATTTCAAGAATTTGTATTTTATGGTATTGAATTGGGATAAATTGGTTTAGGCCAATTTTAAGATTTAGAATTTTGAAATTGAGGATTTAAATAGTTTGGAATTAATGTGAATTGATGAATTGTGAGATTAATTTTGAAGAAATTATGTTTTATGAGATTTAATTTGGGTGTATTGGTTTAGGCCAATTTTGAAAATTGGGGATTTTCAAAATTGGAGATTGAAATAGCTTGGAATTATGATAGTTATGTTTTTCCTATGGTTGAGTTTGAGAATTATGCAAATTATGATGATGAATTTGGATGTTATTGGCTTAGGAATTTTTAAATTGAAGAAAGAAGAAGGAATTTGGAGAATTGACTATTTGGACAAGCTTTAGCGTCATTTCGAAGTGGGTAGCATATTTATATTTTGATTTATAAGTTAAATATTACTTTTCAAAATTTGAGAAAATGAAAGAAAAGATTTTCGTACTTTGTTTATTTCGAATGATTTTGGAAAATTATTACAAGCGTAAATTCATTGCTTTAAATGTTTTGATAAACTGATAGAAATTCTGAAAAATGCATTTGTTGTGTATGCATTGAATGATTTGATTTCTGAAATTAGAATTCGAATGATGAATTGATCAAATTGTATGCTTTATGTGAATGTGTGGAAAATTAAGAAATTGAAAAGTGCCTTGAGCAATCAGACTCTTCGTTTTCGATTATGTGTTATGTGGGTTTGGTAGGTCCCTTGGTGAGTCGTCATTCTCTATGTGTATAGCCTTCTCCAGGCTGCCCGCTAGGGTACAGACTCGATTTCGGACTTCTTCACGGCTATAATGGACGCAATGCGGAAAGTGTAAGTACGTTCTCATTCACGAACGCACAGGACCGTTATGCGGATATGTAAAGATGCGCTCTGCTTGGACTAGCAGCACCATTCGATATGTTATGTGTTTTGATTTGTTTCTATGTTTTGCATTCTTGTTTATAAAGTGAGAAATTAAAATTGAAATTATGTTGCATTCATATTTATGAAGAATTCGAGAATTTTGAAAATGAGAAAATGAGATTTTTATGAGAAGTTTGGGAAAATTGGAAAGAGTTTGAGAGAAATATTCCAAAGTTAAAAAGTTTGAAATATTAGCCCTTTTGGCAAAAAGTTTATGAAAAATGTTTTCAGCTTATTTGTCATTTTATAAATGTGTTATCCACGAGCTTTCGAGCTCACCCCCCCCTTTCATCCCCATCTCCGTGTTTCGAGCGGAGATCGATGAAAGAATGTGAAGACATCGCCGACATATGTGTCAATTAGCTTTTGTGTATTTTGGATTTTGAGTATGGATCTGTTTGTGGTTTAAGAAAGGTTTGAAAGAAAATGTATTTATGTATAAAGTTAAGTATTGTGAATGATTGTGAAATTTGTATAGGAAATTATGGAAGTATTAGATTTAGGTTTGCGTTTTGCTGGTGTTCGGATTCCGGACGGGAGAGTCCGATGATTTGAGCTGTGTTTGGGATTATAAGTGTTTTGAACCCTTGCAGGTTTGGGTTAGGATTAAAGCGTAGTTATCTTTGCCGAAATTTCGATAAAATCTGGGTTAAAAATGTAATTTGAGATTGGTATGGATTTATATAAGATTGGGTATGACTGTATGGATTGAAGATGACGTTGTATGTGATTGAGTAACGAGAAAAGAAATGAGAATAAGAAAAAAAAAATTATACCGGATTTTCGCATCGGATTAGTCTAAGGAATTCCAACGTAATTATGTTCATTCGATAAGTTTTCTTTGATTATTGTTTCCGGATATCGGATGTGTCTGCTTTGATTTCGTTTCGCTTTGCAATCTGTTCGGTTGATTCGCTTGCATTTGCTTCCGCTTCGCTACTTTCGGATTTGTTCGCTTCCGCATTTTGTTTTCGATTCGACATTTCCATTTTTCGTTCTGTTTGCGATGTGCTTTGTTTTCTGATTCGAAATTTCGATCCGAAATTTCCGCTTCCCTTCGGTTTCCGTTTGCTTCGGTTTCCGTTCTGCTTATGTAGTTGGTTCCCAGATCGGGTCCCAACACAACCAATGTCCTAAACCCCTTGAATTTAGCATTAGGATAACCCTCAGTTACCAATTTCACTTCATCCCAATTTGTGAAAATTTTGACTTGACGTCCAACGAATACCACATAGAAGTTGTATCTGCCCATAGTGATGTACCTGTAAATGAATCATACTCTAATCATTCATAAACGTGTAGAAATTAAATAAATTAAATATTTAATAAAACAACCATTCATCATTGATAAACATGTGGACAAACACAATCAAAAGTATATCACATCAGTTAACATCACTTGGCAGGACCACAAATAAGTTAAGTTACACGCATGGTTATCATCATAAATGACCATATAATAGTTAAGATTAACAGACACATTGGAGAAAGAAACATAAAAGCAGACATCTTGACGTAAGAGCCTCCGCACATAAGCCTGCTTTTGTTCTGCATTTAAACCCCAAAAAAGATTCCCAGCATGAGGATTCTGTGAGAAGATCATTGTAATCGTAACAACGTCTTCGGTGGAGAAACCCAAACTCCCAAGCTCGTCACCTAGCTAGGGAATTTGTTGTCCCCACCTCTCCATAGCATCTGCAATGATTTGTGCACTCCTAACATTGCATTCCGTTGCACGGGCAAGTGTGTCAGCAATGGTTTCTAACACTTCACTGTCTCTCATCTTCCTTTTCTCTTTAGTTGGTCGGTTTGCGTCAGTGTTGGAAAAAGAGGCGACAGAACCAGCTATATGGATGGTTGCAGTTGCCGCAGGAGTGTCTGCTACACCTGGTTCATTCAATGGGGAAGCATGAACAGGTGAAGCTACTATTGTATCGACTTCCATTTCATCAGCTTCAAACTGAGCAGCAGCATCGACCCCGTCTTGAGTAGCGGCCCCTGTGGCTCTGTCTTTCCCAAAGATAAACTCAAGTCTTGGGTACATTGGAAACAGCTTCCCAGGAGTATAGAACTTATTAGGGTGCTTCTGTAAACCAAATGCACCATGTCGTTAGCATGATAAACAATAACTATTATCATGATGCGTGTATTGACAACTTACTCTCATCCATTCCTCCAACACTTGCTTGCTGTCAACCTCGACGCATTGTTTGCTTTCATTCCACCCAAACCCACTGCAGTTCAGCATGTCATAGGCTGTCTGATATTTTTCCTTCAACCTCTTGAGTTTATTTTGTACATGCCTCTTCTCAATGCCACACCCAGGAAACTTCTCAACCATCAGTCTAACAAGAAGTTGGAAAGTCCCAGGCTTAAATTGCCCATTATCGGTTCTCTGTCCAGCAACCACCGCCTCCTCCAAGAAGGTAACAAATGCATCTGTTTCATATCTGTCCAAACCCGTGACATTGCACCTAAACCATGCAATGTCATACCCCAAACCATTCCAAATCATTTCCATCAATGAATAATTAACATGTAATTTGAAATGTGCATGAAATGAAAGCAGACAACATTAACTTAAATGAAACATGTAATTCAATACAATGAGAGTCAACAATATGAAGAAAAATTTAAGCAATGCCTCAATTCAATTACAATGAATGCCAACCAAATATACGAGTAAACAATTTAATGGTTTATTCTCCAGTCATCAAACATGTTGTTAGCTAAATCCTCTCTCCTTTGACTCCATTCATTACTTGTCTCAACACGATCAACAAATTCTGGTAACGGTGTATCTTCCCCAATTGGCATATCCTCATCTTCAGTTGGAAGAAGCTCTGCTGGATCAACACTCATATGTAACCTAATAAAATTGTGCAGAAGGCGGCATGCAAGAATGATGTGCACATGAGTAGCTGCAGCATAAAAAGATGGATTTCGTAGGATTTTCCATCTTTTTTTCAATAAACCAAATGCACGTTCAATCACATTTCTGGCAGACGAGTGTCTCTTATTAAAAAGCTCTTCTGCATTCCTAGGTGCCCTTCCATCTCTTGCCCACTCTTGAATATGGTATCTTGTCCCTCTAAAAGGTACAAGAAAACAAGGACCATTGGTATAGCCAGCATCTACTAAGTAGTAATTTCCTATAAGCAACAAACACAATTACCTTTGGATATGCAATCATACCTTAAAAAAAGAAATTGCAAATTTCTAACAATTCGTTTCTTACATACCCCTCGGAACTTGAAGTCCATTCGGCCTACTTACAGCATCATGCAGAACCCTTGAATCTGCTGCTGAACCCTCCCATCCAACAAGGACATAGACAAAGTTTAAGTCCTTATCACATACTCCTAAAATATTAGTGCATATTCTCCCTTTCCTACCTCTGTATCTGAGTTTGTCTGCTAGAGGAACTATTATGTCTAAATAGGTCCCATCTAGAGCACCAAGGCAACCCTATGTTTAAAATTCCATCATACAAAAGTTCTCGTTAACTAATTGCATAAAGTTAAATTAGACAATGTATTGTAGCTAAGTTATTAAATTTACTGACCTTAAACCATTTCCATCTATTTTCTGTGCAATCCTCAGGAATTGATATGGGCTTGACAAACAGGAGATGTTGAAGCTTGATTACAGCCTTCAACACATTATGGAAGACTTTACTTATTATTTCTCCTGACCTCATAAACCGAACTTGTAATACTCTATTGGATTCATTTTGTGCCAATATTCTTAGGAAGATTAATACTTTTTCTTCAATGGGCACATGTCCAGTAGTCAACCCACCATAGAGCTGAAGCATTTCACATAACAATTTAAATGCATTCGTGTCCATTTTTAAATCCCACTGGGTATTCCTATCTCCCTCATGTAAAATCCTATATATATTGGTTTTCTTATTTGGTACTGCCAATGCCCTGCTTCCTTGAGCATTTTCACTTTTACGCCATTTTTTGGTGTATACATATAAGCATAACAACATAATAATTCTCATCAAATCCAATTGCTGATTCAATATCTCATAGAAAGCCAATCAGTTAAACATATCATCATCATCCATTGCCCCCAACTTTGTAAAACAAAATCTGTCAACAAAGCGAAAACAATTTATTGATCATTTACTGCATTTGTATATATGTATTGAATAGTAACATTTATAAACATGTAGAGAATATAGAAATCCTTAGCAGGTTGCTTTCTTGAAGAATCATTCAATAAGTTTCAAAATAGTTGGAAGATGATGCATTTGTATATATGTATTGAATAGTAAACAACTTAATCACTTTTGTTTCCTTTTGAAGTTTCCTATTCAAAACAATTTCCAAAGCTTATAAACCAATTGGTGTGTGCTTATATCATGTTTATGTAGTAAGCATCAGTTACCGTAGGAAATGGTTTTCCTTATCTAAGAACATACTATAATGTAACTTTTTACACAATCCATGGGATTCATATCAAAGCTCTTTTAGGTATAGAAACAAGATGATGTATATTTCCAGCATTTTCTCTATGTAATAGCTTAAGATTTTCTTCTCTACCAATTTCATTTCTTAGTAACTATGAATCTGATGCAGTTATGCCTATCTTTGAGGCTTAAATGATGCCCAACTTGCACATACAATTGAAAAAGGTGCAATCTTTATTTGGAAGCCGCATGAACACATACACATTCACTAAGCAACTTGCAAGCTGTTCTTGATATATAGTTGACAGTAAACAGTGCACAAGTTTCGCTATGTAGATACCAAGAATAGTATACAGGATGCAGATATAGTAAAACTATCACATGAAGGCTAACAGTCCCAATCTCCACGCATAAAGTACCTCTTAACTGGAAGTTTTTTACTTGATTTAAAGTAGTTTAGTTAGCTCAACTTTTATGGATTTTCCTGAATAAATCAACTTTTAAATTATGTAATTTAAAGAATTTACTGAATAATCTCCTGTTAATAACATCTAATTCTAGACTTGTTATCCGAATCTACAAGTAAACAATGTGATGCTCTTATTGTGAAGGCAATAAGAATATAGGGGCGAGGAGAATATATTCATTATTAGTTTACTGTATCTTCATTACTAAACCTCTTGTAATATTCATATTGGATTGCAGATGTATAGGGATTGAGTCAGAGTGTTTGTACTTCTGGAACTTGTCCTCAGATATCACATGGTCAAAATCTTGCCACGAAAGCAAATCTCAAACAATGTTCATAAAGAATGTTCATTGATTCTTCCTCAACCATGCAACCCAAAATAATAAAGAAAATTGACCAAGGAAGATTAAAATATATACAAGAGAATGTTCATTGATTTTGTATTACTTGTATTCTTTTTGGTGTAGGTAATCTTAACACTATCATGATATGGAAATGAATCTTCCAATGGACCAAAACTTGAAATGGAAAATTTATCTAATCATGATTATATTCCAGTGTCAATACAGAAATGCAGAAACTTGGAATTTGATTTGCTTTCAAACTCCAGTTTAAAGTAATGAAAAAGAAAGCAAAAGAAGGAAACAGGGTCAATCAAGCAATCATATATAGAAGTTGCATGGATCTATTGCCCAGAGATATTGGTATTGGCAAAAAAGGAAAAGTTTTAACACTGCTGATTTTCCTATTACATGCAGGCCATATGACACAAGATTCTCGAGAAGAGTATAGTGATTGGCCTCACGAATTGCTAACTATTGGAACATTTGGCAACACCGATCTTAAATGAACATTGAAATCCGGGAAGAAGAGCAAGTCCATCCAGAGCATCAGTCTCCATCGACCACAGATGATGGTTTAGAAGACTTCACGCCTGAAGAGATTGGCAAGCTTCAGAAAGAACTGACAAAGCTATTATCCAAGAAACCAACCTCTGACAGGGAGAAGGAGAAGGAGAAGGAAATTGATAACCTCCCACTTGATAGGTTTCTTAACTGTCCATCGACATTGGAGGTACACTTCAGAAGTGGATTTTCACCGCAGCCAAGTTTGAGAGATACACTTCAGGAATCAAGAATGGAGAAGGTATATATGCTAATACTAATAGCATTGCCGATTGTGTCACTCATTGACTTGATCTTCTCCTGCTTGTATATTTGTAATTGTATTTTTTGTTGCCTATAATTTAGGATTAGATCAAGGAGATTATATCTCCAATTACTACCTTACTTGTAATATGGATGAGTTTAAATACTCTTACTCAATACAAATCAAGGACAGCTTGTTCTCATCTCCTTTATGGTATCAGAGCCTCTAAATCTTCACTGATTTTTTTCCTCCCTATTCCAGTCCCTCTCTGCATCCATGGCTCACACCGTCCTCCCCAACTCCGATGCCAACCCCACCAATATCATTGTTCAGTTCAATCCCGCCCCTCAACTCCCTATCAAACTGACGGGCTCCAGCAATTTTGCTACTTGGAAAGCTCAAGTTTCCACCCTCATGAATGGTCATGATCTGTTTGGCCATCTCGACGGCACAAAGCCTGCCCCTACCAAACTCATCACTGAAAACAATACCGACACTCTCAACCCGATATATCACGTTTGGTTTCGTCAGGATCAATTGATCCAAAATGCTCTCATGGTCTCGGTAGATCCTACTCTTGCATCCTCCGTTGCTAATGCATCATCAGCCCACTCTGCGTGGACAGCTCTCCATACGCGTTTGCCAATAAATCGCAGACGCGTATTTTCAGCCTTCGAGACCAATTGGCTCGTCTCCACAAAGAATCACAATCTGTTGCGACATACCTTCGGGAAATTCGCTCTATCACCGACGAATTGGCCACTGCCGGAGCCCCAATCACGAATGAGGAATTAATTGTCAAAGTCCTAAGTGGACTTGGATCTGATTTCAAAGAGATCTCTACCGCAATCAGTCTCGAGTACGCCATCACCTATGAGGAACTCTATGAGAAACTTGTCGATCACGAACTCTTTCTCAAACATGAGGACTCTCGTAAACTGCTCCTCCGCTTATTCTGCGGTATGCCGCTCGAGCCGCGATCTCGCCCGTGTCGGCAAAGCCATCCCTCAATCACCCAACCCGATCGACGTAATAACAATAATCACCCATCGTCGGTCATGACGCAACCAACAGGACGACAAAGAAGACACAATTCTCAAGCACCCCCTCTCGCATGATTCGGGCCTGGTTTGCGGTATTGCGTGCGCCGGTCGCCTTCGGCTCGTGTGTGTCGCTCGGCTTCTCATGACCATATGCAAGCCCGAGCACACTATGCTGGCTCCAATTTTAACTCGGATGATTCCTGGATTATTGACACCGGCGCTACACATCACATTGTTTCCGATGCAAATCAATTTACAACCCTCACTGCTTACAATGGCTCGGAAGATATCGTAATGGGTAATGGTGAAGCTATACCAATCTCCCACACCGGTAACATTAAACTAAATGCATCCAATTGTCAATTTACTCTATCCAATGCCTTATGCTCACCCTCTGTTACAAACAATTTACTCTCTGTCTCTCAATTTTGTCGAGAAAATAACAAATCAATTGAATTTTACCCATTTTCTTATGTTGTGAAGGATCTGACAACGGGGGCACCACTGGCTCGAGGAGAAAGTAGTGGACGGTTGTATTGTTGGCCACCGAATCTGGATTTTCCAAGTTGTCGAGTAGCAGTTTCAAGCGACCTGTGGCATCGGCGATTGGGTCACCCCAATTCCCGGGTTCTAAATTCAGTTTTCACTCAATTTCCAATTTCGACAAATAATTCTAAACTTTCAGTTTGTAATTCATGTCATTCCAATAAATCGCACAGATTACCCTTTTCAGAAAACACATTGCAAACCAAAACTATCTTGCAAGTTGTTTATAGTGATCTATGGGGTCCTTCCCCGGTTTTATCAATTGACAAAAAGTGATACTATGTTTTATTTGTTGACCATTTTTCAAAATATATGTGGTTGTACACAATCAAAACAAAAGATGAAGTTTTGAACATTTTCAAATTACTACATCCCTTACTTGAAAAACATTTTCAAACTAAAATTCTGAGCCTATATACAGATGGTGGAGGAGAGTTCCACGGCCTAGATCCCTACCTCAGTAAAAACGGCATCGAACATTTACTTTCCCCTCCCTACACCCCACAACGAGTAGCACTTGTCGAGCACCGACATCGTCATATCATTGAGACAGCAAAAACACTTCTCCATCAAGCTCAAATGTCGTCCCAATTCTGGTCCTTTGCTTGTCAACAAGCTGTTTATCTCATAAATCGCCTCCCCACCAAAATACTATCTAAACAAAGTCCCTATGAAGTCCTTTTTCAAACCAAACCGAACCTCCAATCCATAAAAGTTTTCGGATGCCTCTGCTACCCTTGGTTGAAACCCTACGCCAACCACAAACTTGACCCAAAATCTAAACCTTGTCTATACCTAGGCTTCTCCACCAAATTCCATTCCCATCAATGCTTTGATTTTGAAACATCAACCATTTACATGAGTCGGGATGTTATTTTTCATGAAGAAATTTTCCCATGTGCAACAGCCACATATCGAAATCAATGTCACTTCAATTTTGTCAAATGGGATTCAATGCACCATGACTCTGTATCTCAAACTGACGATTCCACCACTCTGCCTTATTTCAAATTACCTAGCTCCTTACCAGTACAAATGCCCACTACTTCCTCTTCAGACGTGGCGTCTTCGGCGACAGGTATGTCTTCTAACTTACATCCCCCTACACCAATACAAGTTGCCGATACTCCTACCCAACAACCTGCTAACCACACAATACCCTCATGCCCTCGAATCTATCACCGACGCAGTCGGTCTCACTCTCACCTTCAAACCTCATCACAGCCACTCCAAGCATCATGTACCGAGCCTCAACCCACTGAACCATCCCCAATTGCATCGAACCCAACACCTACCCCACCAACTGATTCATCACCTACACCGCAACCCCGACCTACTCATTCCATGGTCCTCCGATCCTACACTAACAGTCTAAAACCTCACCAATTTCATATGACAACCATCTCATCCCCGACATATATCCCCCGTACCCATAAACAAGCTCAACAACACACTCATTGGAACCTTGCCATGAAAGCCGAATATGATGCCATGATCCGCAATGAAATGTGGAGCCTTGTCCCTTACGATACTTCCAAAAACATTGTGAACTGTAAGTGGTTGTTTAGGATAAAATACAATGCTGATGGTTCTGTTGATAGGTACAAAGCACGATTGGTGGCTAAAGGATTTACTCAAAGGCCCGGGATTGACTATCATGCGACATACAGTCCGGTGGTGAAACCTGTCACCGTCCGACTTGTTCTTACCATTGCCACTCGTCTCTCGTGGCCTATCCATCAGCTTGATGTTAACAATGCCTTCCTTCAAGGCAAATTAGAAGAGGAAGTATACATGCGACAACCACCGGGATATGAATCCACTTTGAATCCGACTCATGTGTGCAAGCTTCATAAGGCCATATATGGCTTGAAACAGACTCCTAGGGCATGGTACAATGCTCTTCGGAATTTTCTTGTTAATAGTGGGTTTGTTGCGGCAAAATCAGACTCCTCCCTCTTTATTTATCAAAAATCTGGCCATATTTTTTATGTTCTCATCTATGTCGATGACATACTAGTGACAGGTAGTAACAACATTGGTATTGGCCGAATCATCAATGCTCTTGCCAACAGATTTTCTCTCAAAGATCTCGGCATCTTGAATTACTTTTTGGGTATCGAAGTTACTTATAATGAGGCTGGCATGTATTTATCTCAGCAGAAGTATGTTTTGGATCTACTGGATGAATTAAACATGAATGATTGCAAGGAGGTACCCACGCCTATGTGCCCGTCGACTGATCTGTCCCTTACTGCTGATAATGATGGTGTTGATGTCTCATTATATCGACGGGTGATTGGCAAACTCCACTATCTTTCCTTCACTCGACCGGACATAGCATTTGCCGTCGGAAAATTGTCTCAATTTATGCAGTGTCCTGCTGCCAATCACTGGCGATCAGCGAAGCGAGTACTTCGATATCTCAAGGGGACTGCGGACTTGGGTATTCATATTGCCCAACAGACCGATAATCGGTTACTTGCGTACTCAGATTTGGATTGGGCAGGGGATCTAATGGATCGCACATCAACAACAGGTTTTATCATTTATCTTGGCCACACTCCTATCTCTTGGTCGTTGAAGAAACAAAGATCCGTTTCACGATCATCTACAGAGGCGGAATATCGGGTCGTTGCCGCGACAGTATTAGAAACCAATTGGATTCAGAATCTATTAAAGGAGCTGCGATATCCCTTGACTAATGTCCCAACGATTTACTGTGACAATGTGAGCACTACCTACATTTGTGCCAATCCCGTTTTCCACAGTCGCATGAAACACGTAGCAATTGGCTTCCATTTTGTTAGAGAACAAGTGCAAAGTGGATTGATCACGATTAGCCATCTCCACTCAGCTGATCAATTTGCGGATTTGCTTACCAAGCCTTTGCCACGAGCTTCCTTCCTTCGGAATTTGTCAAAACTGGGCCTTGTTGATCACATCCACAACTTGAGGGGGCGTAATAGCATTGCCGATTGTGTCACTCATTGACTTGATCTTCTCCTGCTTGTATATTTGTAATTGTATTTTTTGTTGCCTATAATTTAGGATTAGATCAAGGAGATTATATCTCCAATTACTACCTTACTTGTAATATGGATGAGTTTAAATACTCTTACTCAATACAAATCAAGGACAGCTTGTTCTCATCTCCTTTAAATACAACGGTTACAATTTACATAGGAATCTTTCTGCTTTGTTTGTTCTTACAAACTCCTACTTCTGGTAATAATGACTTTATGCAGCTTTTGAGAACATTGCTTCACAAGAAGATAAACCTTCAAAATACTCCTAGGTCAACTTCTGTGGAGAAATATCTGAAGAACAGACATACTTCAAAGGATGATGAAGAAGAAGAAGATCAAAGGCGACATACAAATAGTGATGGATGTAAATGGGTGAAGACAGATTCTAAATGTAAAAGGTTCTTCTTCTTTTCATCTTTCTTTACAGTAGCTCCTTAGTCCTTGTATTGGATATCATTGTCATGCAAACTAACATAGAATCTTGTACCTTTTTCTCCTGTTGCAGATATTGTTCTAGAAATTTAGATTGGCCTTCAACTATGTCAGTTTAGTCCAAGGTATGTCCAGTCACTCATTTCCAAGAAGTCTAGAAACACTATTGGGATCATGATCAATCATCAAAAAAGCTGAAATCTTACAAGAAGCTGATGTGGCTCCTTACATCTATAGATGATATCATCAACATTCGTCACAGTACAAAACCCCTTTTTTCATGGTTGCATCCATTGCAACACATGTTACTTTGTACTCCTCCAAGGATTTCTATAGAATGTGCTGCCAAAAGCTAGACGTTCCCTGCACGTGTTTTTTAATTTCCTTTTTTACCATACCCCTCTTCTCCTTTATTTATTTTTTTCACTTTTCTAAACTGGAATTGTGTCAACATGTACACTTTTTGTTCTCCATGTCTATGTTTGATCTTTGTATTATATAACATTTGGAGTGAATAATATTCATTTCACATGATATGCCTTATCTCAATCCTCTCCAATTAATTACCAAAAAAAAAAGAGTAATTGTCCATTGTTTCATCACAAGAAATGTTATCCTCTTACCAATGAAAAAACCTATTTCTGTAATGTACCATTCATGGCACCTTCTATGTAATGAAGATCAATAGTGAGGGTACTGGTGAGGGGCAAGAGCTACCATTATCCATTCCTTGATATATAGATGAGAATAGAAACTCAAACTCTAATATGGAGAGTATTCTAAAAAGATAAATTACAAGATGCTGGCCATTTCACAAAATCAACAGCATGAATTGGTAATTTGCTATAAATAACTAAAAATGAGAATGATCAAGGGCATTACAATCAATGCATTATAATCAACAACGAAACCAGAATCTTCAGATCCTGTCACCCATAGCAATAAAAATCAACAAAGAGGATTTTGAATATTGCGTCTAACCTCAAAGATAGGGAAGATGGTAGCAGGCGGGGTTGGCGAAGACCAGATCTCGTTGGAGAGATTCCAAATCTGGCAGCACAGACGCAACAAGGAAACACCCATATGCGTTACAAGGGAAAAGATTCATAGAAGGGTAAGAAGGGGGAAGAGAAGACAAGAATCTGGAAAGAAAAAAAAAACTTACGGTGCGTTTGGCAGTGGAGACGAAGCCGACGGAAGGAGGAGAGCTGCAACGAAGCTGCAAGGAGGAGACCTTCGTAACCCTGCGTTTAGCTTTCAATCAAAAGTAAACGAGGCTACTTCCGTCATTTCTTCATCCTGTTCGTTGGATACATTTTCGCTGTACCACAGATGAGGAACGGACATGAATTTTGTGTCCATGTCTTTTTAGGACAGGACAAATTTGGTTGCAGACAGCAACCAAACACGATGACGAACAGGATTTTAGCGTCCTTGTTCACTGTCCACACTCTTGTGGACACTAACCAAACGCAGGGTAAGAGACACTAAAGAAAAAATTAAATTATCAAATAAAAATATCAAAATATGTAGATTGTGGTGAATTTTATGTTATTTTGAGATTGCTTTGACTAATTGGTGAAAAATTTGAAAACTTATGATATAATTGATGAAATATGTATTATTAACAATTCTTTAATAAAATATTTTAAAAAATAAAGAAAATATTATATTTAAAACCTTAAAATTTTAAATTTCCATTAAATAAATTATAAAATTATAACTAAATTACCTAAAACAAGGAAGAACCTCATTTTATTGAAAATTGTATGTATCTCCTTAACACATTCTTTAAATCTTTGAAATTATGTGTGAAAATTTTACTAAAATATTAAAAATTACATTAGCAATATGCAATTTGTCAAAAGGCTTTCAAACGCATACTCTTATAATTTTTCGTTAATTACACTAAATCTCTTATAATTTTTTGTGTACTTTCTAAATATTTGAATGGGCTTGAAATTGTTCACAAGTTTCTTAACTTCATCGTTAACTCTAATCACCAACAACATCTCTTTCGGTGTTACTATTTCAAAAATGCCGGAAGCAAAACTCCACCACTCAGACCGAGAGCAGATCACCTGTCCAACTTATCCTGTCCAACTCTGTCCAGGATTTAAACGACACAGTTTTTGCTTCTAATTTTAAAAGGAGTTGGACATCGCATATCAGACAGAGGATAAAAGCCAAGCCGCTTGGCAACCGACTATGACAAAGATACATCACATCAAAGTCATGTATATTTATTTATATACATATGCAAAGTTGTCCAACTTCTATTGTTATAATGTTATAATAACAATAATAATAGGTTATGATAAACACGTAAATTGTTTATTAACTTTATTGTAGAGTATTTGTGAAATTTATTATGATTATTATTATAAAATAAAAGAAGTTGATAATTATCCCGATTAATTATTATTATTATTATTATTATTATTATTATTATTATTATTATTATTATTATTATTATTATTATCAAATTTTAATAATTTAGTCATTTATTATAATCTCATCTTATTATTATAATTCTAAATATTATTATTATTATTATATTGGTTATTATTATCGGGATAATGATCGATTATTTTATAATTAATTCAATTATTGTTATTATAATTAGTATTATCCTTATTATGATTAATGTTAGTATTATTATTATAATTATTATGATTTTGATTATAATTATAATTATAATAATAATAATAATTATTATTATTATTATAATTATCGTTGTGTAATTTAATTAATTTTCACTAATTATTATTATTATTATCATTATTATTATATGATTATTATTATTATTATTATTATTATTATTATTATTATTATTATTATTATTATTATTATTATTATTATTATTATCTTATTATTATTATTATTATTATTATTATTATTATTATTATTATTATTATTATTATTATCATTATTATTATTATTATTATCTTTTATTATTATTATTATTTTATTTTATTTTATTTTTTTGGAAGGATCTTTTCTTATTATTTGTTCATTGGATTGTTGAATTTTCTTATTTGTTTGTTGAATTAAAGTTAAGATTTCTATTTGTGTTTGTACTATAGCTTCTAATTTTTGTTCTAATAATTCTTGAGCTTGGACAATTGTATCTAATTGATGGGTGATACTAGTTAATGTAGTGATAACTTTTGAATCAGATAAGTAGATAATGTAGATATTTGATTTTGAATTTCATCTAATTGTCAGTTTTGAGTTGGTTCGGTTATTCTAATTAGTCTTTCTATATATATAGGTATTGGATGTCTGGCGGATGTTGATCTAAGAAGAGGAATAGTATTGGATGCTGTTTCAGAAAAAGAATGTCTTCTTTCAAGTAATGGTGGTAGATAAAAAGGTTGTTGTATTGTTGGAAGGGGTTGTATTTTTGGTTGTATTTTTATTCCTACTTTTGCTACTTCTTGAAATAATTGGTCTAAATATATTTGTTCTGTATGTTTAAAATCGATACTATGATGAGAATTGGTTAAGGCATAACTAATTTGATAGGTTAATGAAAAAGGGTATTGTCCTTGAGTCATAAGGTTATCGCGATAAAATTTATATGCTATTGTAATAGTTTTGTCTAATTCGGATGATATTAAGGGAATGCCTAATTTATATTGTAAATTTCCATTCATCATTCCTAATACTTGATTGTTGAGATTGTTCATTCTTTCATCTAGTATTGCCATTCTAATGGGAGTATCAATTCCTTCTTGAAAAGTTGATTTTAATAATATTTGTATTGTTGATAATTGAATATAACCAATTTTCTTTCTTTTAGATTCGGGTAATAATTGTAATTGTCGATTAATTTGTTCCGGGTCTATTAAACTAATTCGTAAATTTCCATTACATTGATCAATTCTAATGGGTGTTTCTTGAATTATTTTTCCAAAATAGATAAGATTTTGTCTATTAAAAATTTGTTTTAATGTTGATTTATGAATATCTTGTCCTTTCTTTAAATCTAATTGAGCTTTTGTTTTTTGTTTTTGTTTTTCCTGATTAATTAAAGTGGAAACTTTAAAAGTTCCTAATGATTCTGTTAATTCTAAATTGTCAACATCTAGAATTGTTGAAGACTGAGAAGTCATATCGAATGATAACAATGATGATCGTTGCGAATGTGTTCTAATTGTTCTAACTGAGTAGTATATGATTGATGTAATCTTTGTACTATTGCTAAATGTTCTGTATATGGTCTTCTTCCGATTCTATTGACACCGACAAATATAAGATAATTTATATGATCTTCATTATGACGAATGTGATCTTGATAATAGTTAATAGCCTGTTGTATGTATTGTATTCGTTCATATAAATCTATACAAATAGGGCAACTCATTTAATCTAAATCGTAATTAATATCGTCATCTACATTGTCAAAATCTGTACTGGTAATTTCGATATTTTCCATTTCTTCGTCTTCGTCAGAGAGGATAATATTTTCATGATAATACATATTTTCTATATTTTGTCTAATAGTTTCTACTCTTGCTAATTCTTCTTCCGTTTCTTCCTCGGAGTCATCAGACTCACTATAAGGTGAGAAATCAAAGATAATATCATTATCATTGACTTGTATTATATAAGCGACATTAGTATTTAGTTGAAATATTATTCTCCATAAATAATGTAAGGTCATATCAATATAATAACGACTAATATCTAAGAAAATAAGAGAATATCGAAGGAATGAAAATAATCTTGAGAAATAAGAATAAAATAATGGTTGTAAATAGAAAATAAGACATGCATAGAGTGATAATTGAGAAATGAATGCATATAAACAATAATTAAAGAAATATGATAATGCTAATGTCATGATGATGTTAATCAATGAGTAATGTCATTTCCTGTTGAAGTTCTTGTCTATCTGCTTTTACTGAGTTGTAGATATATAATGTTTGATCTAATAAAATTCGTGCATTTATTAATAACTGAGAACACTGATGTTGTTTAGCTAATTCAATATGATCTTTATATAATTGGAGAGATTTCTTTTGTTCTGTTTCGATTTCAAGATAAAATTTTATTTGTTGCTTAAGATGTCTACGATATTCAAAATAAGACATTTATTAATCAGCAAGGAGGGAAAGTTTGGATACAAGATATTTTCTAATTGATGCTAGTTCTTGCATACTTTCATCTAAAAACTGAATTAATTCTGCTGCCTGAATCTTCATGATTGTAGCAGTCCTGAGAATTTGTTGAGCGTCTTCATATAGTGGATAAGTAGTAGGAACCTGAAACTTGGGATCTTGACACATATTGTGTGCTTTTTTGTTACGTGCAATATATTTGATTTTTAATTCTGCATAATGTGCTTCCTGTTTATTTAAACTCTTAATCTGCTTCTTGAGTTCATGCTTATAATGGAAGTAGGAATATGCCATGCTGTAAGAATTAAAATCTTGTGAGTCGAGAAAATATTTTGTAGATGAGAATGATAACTTAAATAATTTTAAGAATACAAATGATAATGCTACAGATGAGTTGATGGATTATAGCAATGATCAGATAAAATAATACTATAATAATCTGGTAAAAAATAATCATGATGACAAAAAGTAATGATGAACAAACTCTAACCTGATGCTTCTCTTAACTCGCTTAAACGTCAACTGCAGACTGGAACACGGAGAGAGAAGTTGAGAAAGAGAGTGTTTATTAAAAACTTCTTGTGCCTGATTGAAGGCACTCGAACTAGCTATTTATACATGAGGAGGGAATAAAAAAGGACAGACATAACAAGACGTAAAGAAAAGTAAAGGACTGAAAACAGACATAAAGTAAAAGGTAAAGGTAAAGCAAAGATGCTTGTACCGTAAAGAGAAAAAAGGAAAAGTTATGTACAGATGGATGGTCTTTATTAAAAGACCTACATTATTGAGTGCTTTGCTACTTTGTCCGTTTGCACCGAACTCTTCAATGATGACAAGCTCGTCGTTTGTTGCACTATTGGTATTTGGTCCTTTTGATGATGTGGGACAATTCCTACAACGATGAGTAGGATATTCCTGAATTTGCTTGCAAATGGCTTCTTTCCATGCTGAACTTAATTCTTGAAAACATTTTGATAAATCATCAAATGGTGCTCGGAATCGTTGTAACACTTGTAGTTCATTGGATAATATTGGACTTTTATAAGTTGATGTCATCAGAATATGATTTCCACGGTAGTTAATCTTGATTGTTGATTCTGCATTGATCTTGATGCATTGATTATAGACTCCTTCTAAACAGTTCAAATTGAACTTATTGATTAAGTCCCAATTGAACTCGTACTGTGGTGCTTCATCGATAGGAGGATATTGTAGATTGCTAACTCCAATTTGGAGAAATACAATCCTTTGTGCTTTGATTGCTGCATACATTGCTTCATTTGCTTCGGCTGCTTCAAAGATAGGATAACTGCTATATACTTTGATATAGAGTTCTCTTTCCTTTGCAAAACGATCCTTATATTGCTTGATGGCATTAACTAACCCAGCGGGAAAGTCTGCTAGTAATTTTAAGTCTTGAATGTAAATGGTGTCTGCTAATCCACTCTGAAATAGTAGATAAGTAGTCAAGGGATCTGCGCCTGGAAATATGACTGCTTTTGGTCCATATCTTCCACGATTTTGTGGATAATATTGAAATTGCTTCATATCGTCATTCCACTGATTGAGTGCTTGAAAACAATCGATAAACATTTCTGATGTCAATACTTTGGATTCTTCATGTAATGCTTTTGAGGGAACGGAATTGATTCGTTCCAAATCTATTGATTTTCCCAAAGAAATCATCTTTGAGGCTGGTGGTACTGGTGCTTGGAGAACTGCTTTATATTGTGGTCTTAGTGAAGGATGCTGAAATTCTTGATAAGATTTTTCAGCTTCTGCTTTGCTTGAGAAACTTTTGTGGATAATGTTGCTTTTGCCAGTAATATGAATAGCTGCTTTGTGCCATTGATCATAAATACCTGCAAAAGGTCCATTATAGATAACATAATGCTTTGATTCTTGATGATCAGCGGTTTTTTGTGGTAATGATGATACTAAAGAAGAAGGTTTCACCAAAGGAGAAACTGGTACTTTATGAATAATAGAAGAAGTTGAAGGAACAACTGGTGATTTGGGTAATGCACTAGTTGTTACTGATAATTTGGGAGAAGGACTGTCGGGTACTTTAGTTGAAGTACTAAGCTGTGCTTTTGGTTGGTCTTTTAGCATTGAAAGGGTTGATTTCAATTGTTCAAGTTCTTTGGTAATGGCTTCGGTTTTAATTTGAAGATTCATGCTTTGAATTTGTATTTCCACTAATTCTGCTTCCTTTAATTCAATGGTACTTGCGAGTTGTGATATTAATCCTTCCATTCTCTTGTTAATATATCTGCAAGAAAATTATTAGCGGATTTAATATAATGAATATCAAATTGATACTGACCTAATTCAAGCTGCCACCGGATGAACCTTCCTTGATTATAATTAGTGCTTGTAGTAAAGTGATACTTAGTGAATCCACACAAATACTGAGAATCAATATGTATTGTGAATTTCACTGGTAATAAATCAATGTGCCATTTTCTTAATGTCTTGAGACAGGCTAGTGCTTTTTTTTCATGAATGGGATAATTTAATTTCGAAGAATTAAATGTTCCATTGATGTACTTGCAGAGATAGTGCTTTTGTGCTTAGGCGGTTTTGCCAAAAGGCATCCTGCCCATGTATCAATGCTTGCGTCCATTTGGACTAGTAATTGATCATTGATCTGGTAATTATAAAGTTTAGGGAGATCCTTACAGAGAGTTTTTAATCGTTGAACTGCTTCTGTATCATTGATAGTCCATTGCCATTGCTGATTCATACTGCATTTCTTTTGTAAAAGTCTTCTTTCTTTTGCTAAATCTTTTAAAAAACCTTGATCAAAAATATAATTTAATAATCCTAAAAATTGTTGAACTTGTAGTCTATTTGACAACTGATTAGGGAATTCTTGTAATTTTTGTAAAATATTAGGTTGTAATTGTAAATATCCTTGATGATTAAATTGTATTCCTAAATACTCAATTGTTTGTTGGGCAATCTTGGCTTTTCTTTTACTTAATATTAATCCTTTGTCCTTACAACGTTGTAATACAATTTTGACTTTCTTTAAATGATCTAATTTATCTGATTGGAATAAATAATAATATCATCTATATATACAAAAGTAAAATTTTCTAATCCTAGGAGATTATTATCCATAAATCTTTGATAAATACTAGGTGCTTGTTTTAAACCAAATGGTAATACATTCCATTGATAATGTTTTTGAGGAGGACAGGTGAATGTTGTTAATGCTTTCGTATTGTCATGGAGTCATAATTGCCAATATCCTGATTTTGCATCTAAAGTTGTAAACCAAATATGACCTTTTAGTTTGTTGATAATATAATCTTTTCTTGGTAATTTATAAGCATCTCCTATTGTTGCTTCATTTTCCTCGTTTCTTTTCTGCTGAATTGTTCACATAGAATGCTGGTGCTGAATTTTTACTTGTGCTAGGAGTAATTAATCCTTTTTCTATTAATTCGCTACATTCATGTGTAAATTCTTTTACATCTAATGGAGTGTAAGGAATATTATTTTTAATATTGACTTCTTGAAGGGGATCTTTTAATTTTATTTCAATGAGTTCTGTATTATGATTCTTTTGTGGATCTAAAGGATTTTCACTACATACTTGATCTAAAAGTGTATCGACTTCTAATTGAATGGATGTATTATTAAGTAGATAAAAATGTAGAGAGTTAAGTTTTCATTAACTAATTTTAACCGTTGATAATAAGAATTATGATAAATAGGTATTCTTAATATGATTGATTTTTATTAATTTCCTTTATAAAAGGTGTTTTAAGTGTAATATAATGTAAATATTGATGTAAAGGATTATATAATTTGAAAAATTATTTCCAATAATGAGTCGTAATCCGGATTCTTTTTATAGATAGAAGGAACTATAAATGTATATTTTTCAATAATAATGGTATTATAATAACTAACATACCAGATGGAATTAAAACTTCCATCGACTATTTTGACTTGTAAAGGTTTATTTAATTTTTGCCATTTTAATTGAAGTTGTCGTGATGTTATACAAATAGTAGCTCCTGTGTCTATATATGCATTAATTTTGGTATTAATTTTCGGAACTAGTACTTGAATAAATGTTGAATTGAAATTCTGTGTCTGATTCAGATGGTTGACTAATTGATTCATTGGAATAATTTTCAGAATCATAAATATATAAAGAAATATCTGTATCATAATCAGATTCAATTGGTTCTAAGTGATGATTGAGTTCTGAATGTAATATTTGTATTTTTTGATTATATTGCTTATCGTTTCTTTTAGGACATTCATTTGCATAATGGCCTTCTTCCTTACATAACCAAAATTTACAATCTTTTTTCTTTTGAGGACAATATTTTTGTTTGGCTTTATTTTTGGGATTATACTTATATTTTCTAAAATATTTAGGAAATCGTTTGGGTTGATGTGGTGATGGTTTATATCTTCTCCATCTATACTTTTTATAATGATTTCGTCGATATCGAGGGTTAAACTTCTTCTTTGTATGTTTGAATTTTTGTTGATAATTTTGTGTACATCCATATTGTTGGAGTACATCTGCATTTTGATCACAACATAATTTTAAGTGTTGATGTTTTAATGTTTGTTTTAATTTTGATTCTAGACAATATTCTATTAATAGATCTCTGGTGATTAATATAGCGCCACCTAAGTTATGAGCAACTTGATGTTTTTCTACTTTATCATGAAACTGTTGTTGGACTTTGACATTAAAAGGATAAGGTAATTTTTGAATAAATATATGACTATACTATCAGAGCTTAGAATTACTAAATTACCCCGAAAAAGAATATAAATGACTGATCAAACTATAGAAGATATTGAAAAGAATATAAATGATTGATCAAACTATAGAAGACATATATGAAAGAATTCAATATACACAACAAGCTATTAATTATTATCATGATTATATTCGTCATAATGAAGATCGTATAAATTATCTTATCTTTATCGGTGTTAACCGATTAGGTAGAAGACCCTATAACGAACATTTATCCACAGCACAAAGATTACATCAAGCATATACCATTTTGTTAACACAATTAGAACATATTAGAGACGATCATAATTGCTATCATTCAATATGACTTCTTCACAACTTTCTAAAATATTAGATGTTGATAATTTAGAATTAACAGAATCATTAGGAACTTTTAAAGTTTCCACTTTAATTAATCAAGAAAAACAAAAACAAATAGCAAAATCTCAATTAGATTTAAAGAAAGGACAAGATATTCATAAATCTACATTAAAACAAATTTTCAATAGACAAAACATAATATATTTTGGAAAAATAATTCACGAAACTCCTATCGTAATTGATCAATGTAATGGAAATTTAAGAATTAGTTTAATTGACCCTGATCAAATTTATAGACAATTACAATTATTACCTGAATCAAAACGAAAGAAAATTGGTTATATTCAGTTATCAACCATACAAATCTTATTAAAATCTACATTTCAACAAGGAATAGATACCCCAATTAGAATGGCAATACTAGATGAACGAATGAATAATCTTAATGATCAAGTATTAGGAATGATGAATGGAAATTTACAATATGGTAAAATCAAATTTAATACTAGATTAAAATTAGGTATTCCTTTAATATCATCAGAATTAGATAAAACTATTACAATAGCTTATAAATTCTATCGCGATAATCTTATGACTCAAGGACAATATCCTTTTTCATTAACCTATCAAATTAGTCATGCCTTAACAAATTCTCATCATAGTATCGATTTTAAACATACAGAACAAATTTATTTAGATCAATTATTTCAAGAAGTAGCTAAAGTCGGAATAAAAATTCAACCAAAAATACAACCCCTTCCAGCAATACAACAACCTTTTTATCTACCACCATTAATTGAAAGAAGACATTCATTTTCTGAAACAACATCCCATAATATTCCTCTTCTTAGATCAGCATCAGCTAGACATCATATACCTGTATATATAGAAAGACCAATTAGAATAACATAACCAAATCAAAATCGTCAATTAGACGAAATCCAGAATCAAATATCTACATTATCCACATATCTCATACAAAAATTATGACAACATTAACCAGTATCACCCAACAATTAGAGGCACTAGTACACTCTCAAGAATTGTTAGAACAAAAATTAGAAGCTATGATACAAACACAAATAGAAATTTTAACTCTATTACAACAAACAAATGAGAAAATTCAACAAACCAACGAACAATTTATTAATTAATTTAATTTCTATTATTATAATGAAATTTGTTATAATTCATATTTTCTTCTTATTATTATTAATTTTATTATTCGATTAATTTTATATTGCTTATAAAATTAAATTGTTATTATTATTATTTTTAGACTTTAGTTTGTATACTTATTATTATGAATCTTATTA